>JANAVB010003398.1:31918348-32213348 GCA_029216955.1 Iris pallida
TATGTTGCGCAAGATTGAAGAACATCTGTCGAAGATTTCAGCTGATGTTGCAAAGATCAATTCTAAGCTTTGTTCATTAGAAATTGAACAAATGAATTTATCTCGGTGTTTGGAGAAGTTTGAAGAATCTCCAGCTTTGAAGAAGGCATCTTCATCTGGAGCATTTAATAATGTGAAGGTGGTTTCCGTTGTATCTTCTTCCGAAAAGGAGGACGTAGAGCTACAGTATCGTAGTAAAGCATTGGACCGAATGCTCGCATTGGACCCTATAGAAGAAACTGACTTTAGCAGTCCTTCTAAAAGAATGCGTAGAAATTTACATCCGGTCACACCATCGAAAAATTTAATAAGGGGTTCAACCTCGAAGCCTAGCAATTGTACTAGTGTTTCTTCGAGATATTACGACTATATTTTTACAGAAGATAGACCTGACGAGTAAGTAATATGAGTTTTGATTTAATTCCAACAGTTTTTTTTCTCCTAATTTATTCGTTTATTTTCTTAGAGAAATAATATTATCTTGCAACAAAAACTATGTGTCTCGGTGGGAGATGAAGACCTTAGCTCCTTTAACGAAAATTAGCAATGGGGTATGTATAGATAGTATATTTCTTCTTAGATGCCATCTATATTTACTTCGATTCCATCGATGACATTTTTAATAATTTATTCAGATTGTAGGTATTGTCTCTGCTCTTCTCACCGCGGAGGAACAGAAAAGAACCTCCAATAAAGCTAATGTATGGTTTTTACCAATAAGGATATCGGTGAGTGAGCATTTTATTCTTCAATGCATATGCATTAATAATTTTCTCGTTTGTTTGTCCTTCGTAATGTATTAATTGATGTGTATGTAGGAAGCAACGTTACCTCCATCCGTCAAAAAGCCTCATGAAATATGGAAGAAGTTTAAATATTTTCAGGATTACATGGGATCTTTAAGCACTTGTAAAGAGATATTAATGTATTTATGTTTAAATATTAATCCTAATTTTCTGAAAATTTACTAATTTATTTTACCTAATTATCCTGATTCAGATATATATACCCATTCATTTGGACGAACACTATACTCTTGCAAGAGTTCTGGTTAAAAAAAAGGACTGTTGAAATTTGGGACTCACTTGCATCTAAAGATGGTCCGATTCAAAGCAAAACAGTCATAAAAGAAATAGTAAGCTCATATTCATCAATTTTTATGAATTGGGTACAAGATACGTGGTATACTAATACATATTGTATTCTGGTAATTGTAGCTTTCAAATTTGGATCTCTTTCTCGAAGAAGAGATTTTGAACTTGAGAGATGCTAGGTTCAGCTTTTCTACTTTTGCAATAAAACGTCCTTCTTATGTTCCCCGCCAAGGCAATTATGTTGATTGTGGAATTTTTGTAATATCATTCATGAAAGACCGATGTAGTCTAGACTACCGTTCTCTCGACGTAAGTCTGAAAATATGTCGTCAAAAACTTCAACTTTTTAGAGCAATATTTTTGATGTTATGTTTGTTATATGCAGTTTGATGCGGGAAAGGAAAGACGCAAAGCTGCTAAATGGATTACAACTTCAGAGCACAATGAAGAGCTAAAAAAGAAGTCCAATCTGAAATGATTGAATATGGAAGACGATGATTTTTTTTCTTCTTCTTTTATATCTAATGTATGGAAACCCCTAATGTATTATGTTCATTTATTTTGTTGAGTTGTAATGACATTTTTGCCAAACGGCTTCGATTCTTTTTGATTAAGTAGAATTATTTTTGCCCTTCAAATTAATATAATTAAGCAGAAAGGAGTCTTTTGCCCTTCCATCGAATGACATTTTTGTCCTTCTAATTAATTCAAAACACCCCCGAACCCTTTTATTAAAAAAAAGAAAAAAGAAAACCGTTTCGAAGCTTCCTCTTCTTCCATACTCCACTCTGTACTCAAACCTAGGTCATTCTCCTCCAAAATCTTCAAACCTTCCTCCCTATTCGCAATATTCACACCATGTCGGCATCAGCGGCAGAATCATCACCGGCAGCATCACCAATTAGAGAGGATGCACCAGTTATAGAAAATCCAAAAGCGATAGACGGAGAACAACGGAAACCCTATTCTAAGAAAGTTGCACAAAGGAAAAAGGAAAAAGTTGATAAACAAAAAGAAGTGCAAGAAGAAGTGAAAACAGAAGGTATAACTTTGATTTTATGTTCGCAAATTCTGTATATATTACAAGAAAAGTGACATTCTCCGTCATAAAACGTATTTGAATGTTAAATTCTATTCGCCGTTTAATTTGGAACGGAGAATGGCATTCTCCGTCTAACTTGAAACGGAGAATGCCGTTACTAGTGTTAAAACCCATAAGAATGGCCATTCTCCGACCTAATTTTTTATTTTTTTTGTTTTGTAGAAAAAAATCTGTCAGGAACAAGGATTCAAGACTTTTCCGTTCTACCTTCAAGCCAATGCTAAATCTTATGGAGGAGGTCAATCGAGATGTTGGCCTTTTACCTGAGCCAGTTATTGGTTCCTTGAAGAATACCGGTTTCTAAAATTTTATCGAGATTTTCTACCAAAACAGAGTCCACGTCTCCGAAGTGGCCAAGGTCTCCAAAGGGCTTGAGAATTTAATTGCAAGTTACACAGAAGAAGAAGATGGCGTCAGGTGCTTTGAATTGAGCACCACTGTTAAAATCGTGCCAAGCGTCGAGGATATGGCAGTCATATTCGGTCTACCGCTGAATGAAGAAAGCGATGTTGATGTTTCTTACAAAAGATTGATAAAGAAAAAATAACAGCAGCCCACACGACCAGAATCATTGAGCCTGTGTAGAGATCACTTCACAAGATTGCTGGCTAATGCCAAGGGCAAACACTCAGAAGTCACGAATAAGGAAGTGAGAGACAAGTTCTCTGAATTGTTATGACGGCTTCGTGGCGGAGATAACGATGTTAATCCAGATGATTTGGCCAAGCTAATAATCTTTCACTTGTGCCAAACAGTATTCTTCACAAAGTCTGGCGGTTCAAATTTGCCGTACAGATTTTTGGCCTTAGTAGACAGTGTGGACGTCATCAACAGTATATGCTGGCCAAGGTTAATCCTGTCATATGTAATGGATAGCATAAAGAGGAGTAGAAGCAAAACCTTTCCATAAATTGGAAGGTTGCACAATATACTTCCTCTATTGGTTTGCAGAACATAGTAAATTTGTGGAAAGGAAGTTCGCCCCAATTCCTGATTACCCAAGATTTTTTACATGGAATGGGTACGAAATCTTAAACTTCCTCAAGGTCGAATATCACAACAAAATGAGATCGAAGATGATATTTGAAGATATGGTTATACCTGTTGGGGAAGAAGAAGGGCACAAAGAAGATGAGCCACCCATAGAAGAAGTTGAAAAAGAGGGAGAGGAAGAACACCAAGAAGCAGATGGGGATAATTTTGATGAACAACGGATACCACAGCATCATGAAATGGGCGCTGTGATGGACGACTCAGTAAAGGAATTGGAGGATTTGAGAAGACATCATTCTGATATTCTTGCGCAGAATAAAGAACTCAAAGAAAAGTTAGAAGAGATGGAGGCACAAGGAGCGCAGTTACGTGCAGCCAACTTTGAGAATGCCATACTCAAAGAAAAGCTGAAAGAGCTCGAGGCAGAAGAAGAGCAACAACATGCAGTCAACGTTGTGATGGAGGGCTCTGTGCATGAACTGGAGGATTTGAGAAGACATCATTCTGATATTCTTACGCAGAATGAAGAACTCAAAGAAAAGTTAAAAGAGATGGAGGCACAAGGAGCGCAGTTACGTGCAGCCAACCTTGAGAACGAGAAACTCAAAGAAAACTGAAAGAGCTCGAGGCCCAAGAAGCACAACAACGTGCAGTCAACGTTGTGATGGAGGGCTCTGTGCATGAACTGGAGGATTTGAGAAAGCAGAATTCTGTTCTTAAATCAGAGCTACATGCACAAGGTAAAATCTTTTCTATTTCAAATTTCTGATTTGTAATCTTCCAGAAGAATGACTATTCTCCGTGTATTATAACACGGAGAATAGTTATTCTCCGTGTTATTTGAAACGGATAATTGCTATTCCCTATCATTTCGATACTGGAAAGATTATTCTCCGTGTAATTCCAAACGGAGAATGCTATTCTCCGTATTATATTACACGGAGAATGTCATTCTCCGTGTTAGGTTCACATCATACATTTTATTTTTGTTTGTTTTATTTCAGTGCGAACAACCGAGCAACTCAGAGAAATAAATGAAAGGCTCGTTGAGGAGAAAAGGGAGCTTCAAAATAAAGTTGAATCGTTTAATATTGAAGCCAATGAAAAGGATGGGAAAATTGTTGATCTCGAAGCCATGGTTGTAGCATTTCAGCGTGAGGAGTTTCAAGCAGCTGCTGAACTTGCTGCTCCAAGAGAAGTCAGAAGAAGAGGAGGATCGGGGGGAAAGAGGTTAATAAAAAGTAATACAGTTGGAGAGGCTAATAAAAAACGGAAGGTTTATGCCGCTCCAAAATCCCGAGAAGACGCCAAAATGGCTGAATTAAAGAAGAACCATGTCATACTAAGGGAATGCGATGAACTCTTACTTTGGAAACATGCGGATGAAGAGCTGAAGAAACAATACATCGGCATCGTAATTCCCAGAAAGAATTCTCCAAAGTATGTATTCTGAACCCTTTTTTTCTTTCGTTTTTTCTAGGCTTTTTTCACAATTATGTAATGAGAATCTATTTTTATTAATTTAATCTAAACTAAATTTATGTGCAGTGATATTATATACACATTTTATCCAAAAAAGGGTAAAAATGGAGTTTCAGTCCAGCTGTCGGCAGTAGACATGTAAGACATACTCAACTATGACGACATGGAGGCTGGCATACTGGACATAATAATAAGAAAGCTGAGAGAAATTCAAGGCAGTAAAAGGTGTGTCCCGTCTATTTCAAAGGATGTGCCATTAATCCAGAAGCAAAAGCCGGTGCCCCAATCACATAAGTGGTCTGCATTCATGATGGCCCACACATTGGTAAGAATTCAAACAGAAAAATTCATATTCATGTGTACACCGATGAAAAATGACAGAAAAAATTACTCATGATATTGTGTATTATTTTTGGGAAACAGACCATCATTCAACGTGCCAATGAACAAAACGCAAAAGCCGACGCCTTTGAAGACATCCAAACAGAATTAGTAGACTTCGTCATGGGTTTGGAGGACGACATAGAGTTGCTATTCATCCCACTCTTTAATGCATCCATCAAACACTATACTCTGCTCACATTCAACTTTATCTCCTACGACTGGACACACTACAACTCCTTGAGGCAAACCACGTACGATAAGTGCAAGGTGGATGCAGAATTAATGAAAAAAACCTTAGAGCCTATCGTCATGAGAAAAGTTGATATGATGAGGGAGAGATGCCCGACGAAGAAGGAGTATGAGAGCAAAGTGCTAAATTATTCTCTAAATTACCCACAACAACGGGCACCCAACTGCCTCTTGTTGTCACGCCCCGCTCCCGTAGGAGCGATCGTCCTCGCTAAGGCGTGATGCCGCACGAACCTAGATTGCGCTCGTGCAAGGTAGTTTCATAACGGCCGATTACATCGGCGGCGACGGGGTCGTCGTACAAAAGTCCCAAGCAAAAATATTGAAACATGCAGCAAAATTTAAGAACAAGTAACACATTCACACAAGTCATTCAAAAGAAGATCTTTTATTGATATTGAATACAAGATTACATCTGTGGGCGCAAGGCCAAATTACAAGTCTCCCGTGCTCACTTTTCTCTCTACAAGTCACTCTGCCCTCTCTCATCTCTCGATTACAATGCTTGAGCCAGCGGAAGCTTCGGAAGGCGATGTCCATACATTATGTCCTGTATAAGTCTTCAGATCACGCGGCCGTACGCTTCGACTCGCCAAGGAACTCCGTGCCTCAACGCATCCAAGCGAGCTCCGCACCACGAGCTTCTACCTGTGCCTGCACATGAAACACTGTGTGGGTGTCAGTACCACTGTACTGGTGGAGTGAGCTCCTCGCCCACCCATACAAAACCTACACGTTTCATTTACTTTGTGCAACATAAACCCTTTTATGATTGTCTTTCTATTCTTGCCTTAGGATCAGTTTTAGGACCGGCGCCTTAGCGCAACTTGTGTATCGGGACCATCCCGTGCTTGCAATGTCAACGTTAACTCATACTTTGTCTCTAGACTACTCCTCGTGCCAACAATGTTAACCTATCAAGTTGTGTTTGCCTTTACGGCCATAATCAGAGACGCAACTACACGAAAGACTCCATTTCCTTGCCTCTAGACCTTTCTCGTGCTTGCATTGTCGACGCACCGACTTATACTTGTCTTTTGTGCCAAACTCTGGAACGTAACGACTCGGTCGTGCCATGAACTCGATTCGTGCATCGATAACTCTGAGGCAATGCCTCCTCGCTTAGTCTTTCCTATACTTGTGTTGTGACAACGTGGCCGTACCTCATATTTCGAGGTCGTGCCCAGCAACTCAACGTAACTTCCCACAACTTGCCCTACGGCCCTTCTCGACTTAACTCGCAACAGCTCAAGCCTAACTCATGCAACTCTATGCCAACAACTTAACACTCGACGCCACATCTCATGCCGAAGCATGCCACCTTCGTTATAGCCAAGTCTTAGGCCCAAACATTGTGTCTTCTAACTGCATACACATTCAACCTAATCCAAAGGCACACACACGGATTGCCGCCCGTGCCGACACATCTATATGAATGGTCACTGGCATTACTAGCCATCGTGGACATAGCCTGGCATTCGGGACCCTTGCACCGCCGGTTGCGATCCTCGATGCAAGTCCCTGACCTACCGGTTGCTTCATACCCACCTCGGCTATAATCTGTTCTTCCTAGGCCGAGTCGGTGCCCATGGCCCAGGGCTGCCGCTCGAAGAACCATCGTCCTTGTCGACAAGTTGTCCATGACCACGCGCCTATGCTAACTTCTAGACTTAACGTAATGCATGGTCACATCATCATCATTTAGCTACTTTGCTTTTACTCTTTTCATACTTCCTCTGTAGAGCCCAAACCAGGGTTGCCTCGGCGACTAAACCACAGTTCCGACATATTTTCTCTCGGCGACTAACCATCGCTTAGACTTAACATTCTTTGAACTCAGGGAACGACTACTGCATAGCCTTCCAACTTAACTTGAACATAACGTGTTTCCTTAAGTATCGACCGACCGTGGCTAACTTTTTACTGAACCAACCGTGGCTCGTGCCTCTAAACCGACTCGTGTTCTACGCAACGCTATCGCCCAAGTCATACTTCATATGATGGGCCTTGGAATCGTGGGACTATTTAACTTGACAACCGCAAAATGAGCGGGACAGCACTTGGAATAACTTAGGTCGACCGGCATAACTTTGCCTAACTTACTCAAGCCTACAACTTAACCCAAGGGACGAGCAAAGGCTATGCCAATCCTTGCGGGACAGGACCGAGCATGCTTCAGCAAGCATTTTGTGCGGGCGACGCCTATGACTTAGGCTAACTCTCAGCTTTTGCACCGAAGACCAACTTTCCTTCTTCCAAGCCACGGGAGGAAGGACCGAGTGTCATTTTCAAAGCACGCCGTGCACCAACTCTAAGCCGACCGTGGGACGTTTTCCATGTTCTAACTCGATGCAAACCGTCGGGATTATTCCCTTAGCTATGTGGATGCGTAGCTTTTATTATCAAGCCTAACTTGTACAAGTTGAAAACACGATTTATTATGTGAAGGCAAAGATGAGGAGAGTTCACCGAAACTACTCCACCTTAGCGACGTCTCCGAGCAGCCGTTGCAAGGCTAAGGCCGAACGCTGTCGGCGTTTCGATTCCTCCGATTGACTTTGCGGGACGGGGCACTACATCATACACCACTCAGAACAAGTCTCGTCCTCGAGACTTTCCTGAAGGCAAGCCATCCTACCATCTCTATGGCCAAGACTTAATCGTGCCTGGGCACGGAACTATCGTACGCACTTCGCCTACGTGTTTCTTCGATTTCGAGCCACGCTCGCACTATTATCAATCTTTCCTTTAACACGATTTCAAGATCTCGACACTCTTCCCTTTTTCAAGTCTTGCTTGTACTCCTCGTGTCACTTGGCTGGATCGTGCATGCATTCCAACCGTCCCCAAAATACATGCATTCAGCCAAGCCACATGATAGAAAATTTGTCATCTCACTCGAGTCGCATTGTGCACATACCCAGGCGTCCCTGAAATATATGCATGTCAGTCGAGCCTCGTGAGCAGGGTTTCCTATATTCGTGATTCATACCATCCATTCATACCAATCCTCCAGATCAATCCTTCGATTGATAACACTAGCAACAGGGGAGTCTCGCCTAACCGCTAGGCCATTTCTTTTTGAGGCTAAGTCAATGTCAGGATTGGAATCATAGTTCCCCAACAATAATGCCAACACTGACCCCAATTCTAGGGTCAAACCAAAGTCGATCATACGGGGTTTTCTACCCAAGCTCGTGCCACTCAGATTTCTAAACATCGAGCACGATCACCTAATTCGCATTACGGCACGCGTTGCGTATATTCGAATCCCTTCAATTCACCAATTCTAACCAATTCATGTATTCGATCACGAGGTCGTCTCGTTCGACAATACGTTGCGCTCCAATCTCACACGAGTCCGATAATCCGCGGTGGTTCATGAATCACCATGCAACGCTCCCGCAAAATAATCATTCTTATCGGAGCGTAACTCTTGTTTGAGTTTAGACTCATTCATTCTCGATACGCGGATTGGACCTACTCAATCCTCAATTTCAATCGACAAGCACACCAATTCAATCTCGAGTCCATTTTTGCGTCAAACTACAAGTCGAAGCACAAATTGTCGTACCGTGCAAGTTCGACCACTCCCGCTGTATGAATCACCATACCAGCGCTCACGCAGAGTGATCGCCCTAATCGGCATGACGCATATACGAGGCTGGAGTAGCGCTCGCATAAGATAAGAACATCAACGTTGTGGTCGTCGATGAAGCAATCCAAACATTCCAGTTTTCATCCAAGCCAAGTTCGATAGTTCGATCATCATTCGTTCAACTTAGAAAATCCTCGAGCCAAGTCTATCCTTTCCTCGACACATTTTAATATCCCGATTATAGCATCCATCGAAACAATGACATCTGCACGATCGTCATTTGCCGAGCCAGAGTACCCCCGAGTTATCGCATATCGATCTTTGATACGCCTCAATACCATCGACGACATGCGTAACCTGATGATCTTCCTTCGCAACCAATTTCGAGTCGTACGACTTGATGCTATTGTCCGAACTGGATATACCACCATTCCTCGATATTCAAGATCAAGTTCGATCACTATTCCTCAAGCTCGTTTCAAGATCGTTATTCAAAAACTCAAGTCACATTTCATTTGAATCAATCCAAAATCGTACGCACGATCCTCTAAGTTTCCTCGATCAAGACCATTCATTTTATTCATCGTTTCGAATCGTGTTCTTACTCGCGTTGCACAATCACAAGTTGTTCGAACGAGATACTTGTTCGGGACATTCGAAGTCACGACCAACTAAGCATGACGCGTTCTAAGGCTTTGCGCGATCGTATCGCCTCGCCGACATACTCGTAATCCTCAATATTCACTCGAACAATTTCCAAGACGAACCATACACCACTCGGATTCGAGCCACTCGACTAGTCATCGACACTCATTCTTATTTTTCTCCGAACCTATCGTATACACCACTCGGATTCAAGCCATACGATCTAGTCCTCAATCACGTTCGCATCATTCGCTAAGACATCCTTCAGGTTCGTTCGACGAATCGCTAGCGTAGTCGCTCGCGTCGTATCGACGCACTAAGTCGTTCGTACTATTTCCTCGAAATCCAAATCAATCTTCCGTGTACGCCTAAGCGTTAGTCCGATAGTGTTTCTATCGATAGACACTCCAAGTATATCTCCGTTCCCGACCAAGTGATACTTGTTATCGCTCGCGATCCGTTTGCACCAAGGGTCGAGGTGCGCGACGCGAAACACAACTTAGCCAAAAGGCCGTGTGCATAGCCATTCCGTGCGGACTATTTTCCGAGTTTGCATGCTCAATTGCTAGGGTCGACGTTGGACTAATTAGGCATGCACACGACTTGCTAAGGTCGACGTAGGACTATTCGGGCACACGTGCGACTTTGCTAACATTGACACATGTTTTCTTTCGAGTCAAGTTTGCAACATTCGGCACAAAGGCCCTATCGACGCATTTGGCAACGGCCTACCGATGCGTTAGATTGAACACTTGTACGAGCTTTCGAAAATATTTAGACTTATTGTATGGACATGCCGAGGGACATTTGAGAGAGAGCGTACCAACGATAACAACTTGCGGAAGCAACAAAGTTTTGCGGAAACATCGAAGTTAAAGAATTCAATCGACGGTCCAAGGACGTAAAGCCGTGCTCTGATACCATTATGTCACGCCCCGCTCCCGTAGGAGCGATCGTCCTCGCTATGGCGTGATGCCGCACGAACCTAGATTGCGCTCGTGCAAGGCAGTTTCATAACGGCCGATTACATCGGCGGCGACGAGGTCGTCGCACAGAAGTCCCAAGCAGAAATATTGAAACATGCAGCGGAATTTAAGAACAAGTAACACATTCACACAAGTCATTCAAAAGAAGCTCTTTTATTGATATTGAATACAAGATTACATCTGTGGGCGCAAGGCCAAATTACAAGTCTCCCGTGCTCACTTTTCTCTCGATTACAAGTCACTCTGCCCTCTCTCATCTCTCGATTACAATGCTTGAGCCAGCGAAAGCTTCGGAAGGCGATATCCATACATTATGTCCTGTATAAGTCTTCAGATCATGCGACCGTACGCTTCGACTCGCCAAGGAACTCCGTGCCTCGATGCATCCAAGCGAGCTCCGCACCACGAGCTTCTACCTGTGCCTGCACATAAAACACTGTGTGGGTGTCAGTACCACTGTACTGGTGGAGTGAGCTCCTCGCCCACCCATACAAAACCTACACGTTTCATTTACTTTGTGCAACATAAACCCTTTTATGATTGTCTTTCTATTCTTGCCATAGGATCAGCTTTAGGACCGGCGCCTTAGCGTAACTTGTGTATCGGGACCATCCCGTGCTTGCAATGTCAACGTTAACTCATACTTTGTCTCTAGACTACTCCTCATGCCAACAACGTTAACCTATCAAGTCGTGTTTGCCTTTACGGCCATAATCAGAGACGCAACTACACGAAAGACTCCATTTCCTTGCCTCTAGACCTTTCTCGTGCTTGCATTGTCGACGCACCGACTTATACTTGTCTTTTGTGCCAAACTCTAGGACGTAACGACTCGGTCGTGCCATGAACTCGATTCGTGCATCGATAACTCTGAGGCAATGCCTCCTCGCTTAGTCTTTCCTATACTTGTGTTGTGACAACGCGGTCGTGCCTCATATTTCGAGGTCGTGCCCAGCAACTCAACGTAACTTCACACAACTTGCCCTACGGTCCTTCTCGACTTAACTCGCAACAGCTCAAGCCTAACTCATGCAACTCTATGTCAACAACTTAACACTCGATGCCACATCTCATGCCGAAGCACGCCGCCTTCGTTATAGCCAAGTCTTAGGCCCAAACATTGTGTCTTCTAACTGCATACACATTCAACCCAATCCAAAGGCACACACGCGGATTGCCGTCCGTGCCGACACATCTATATGAATGGTCACTGGCATTACTAGCCATCGTGGACATAGCCTGGCATTCGGGACCCTTGCACCGCCGGTTGCGATCCTCGATGCAAGTCCCCGACCTACCGGTTGCTTCATACCCAGCTCGGCTATAATCTGTTCTTCCTAGGCCAAGTCGGTGCCCATGGCCCAGGGCTGCCGCTCGAAGAACCATCGCCCTTGTTGACAAGTTGTCCATGACCACGCGCCTACGCTAACTTCTAGACTTAACGTAATGCATGGTCACATCATCATCATTTAGCTACTTTGCTTTTACTCTTTTCATACTTCCTCTGCAGAGCCCAAACCAGGGTTGCCTCGGCGACTGAACCACAGTCTCGACATATTTTCTCTCGGCGACTAACCATCGCTTAGACTTAACATTCTTTGAACTCAGGAAACGGCTACTGCATAGCCTTCCAACTTAACTTGAACATAATGTGTTTCCTTAAGTATCGACCGACCGTGGCTAACTTTCCACTGAACCAACCGTGGCTCGTGCCTCTAAACCGACTCGTGTTCTACGCAACGCTATCGCCCAAGTCATACTTCATATGACGGGCCTTGGAATCGTGGGACTATTTAACTTGACAACCGTAAAATAAGCGGGACAGTACTTGGAATAACTTAGGTCGACCGGCATAACTTTGCCTAACTTACTCAAGCCTACAACTTAACCCAAGGGACGAGCAAAGGCTATGCCAAGCCTTGCGGGACAGGACCGAGCATGCTTCAGCAAGCATTTTGTGCGGGCGACGCCTATGACTTAGGCTAACTCTCAGCTTTTGCACCGAAGACCAACTTTCCTTCTTCCAAGCCACGGGACGAAGGACCGAGTGTCATTTTCAAAGCACGCCGTGCACCAACTCTAAGCCGACCATGGGACGTTTTCCATGTTCTAACTCGATTCAAACCGTCGGGATTATTCCCTTAGCTATGTGGATGCGTAGCTTTTATTATCAAGCCTAACTTGTGCAAGTTGAAAACACGATTTATTATGTGAAGGCAAAGATGAGGAGAGTTCACCGAAACTACCCCACCTTAGCGACGTCTCCGAGCAGCCATTGCAAGGCTAAGGCCGAACGTCGTCGGCGTTTCGATTCCTCCGATTGACTTTGCGGGACGGGATACTACACTTGTACACGACGTATTATATGAATATGTTGACGACTCCTCCCTTCGAAATACCGGGAGGAAATGACAATAAAACTCACCAGAAGATGACAATGATGAGGTTGGCATGGGCTAAGGAGTTGCTTTCAAGCAAATATGTAACACGAACCAAGCAATGTCATTGTAAAATAATAATGTAATTATGATGTAATTGGGCAAAGAACTTCTGTCTTTTATAAGCTATGCTTTTATAATATAATCATTTTTGAATTACATTTACATTGTCAAAACCACGAAAAGTTTGACTTTTATTTACATATGAAACAACTCGAACTCATGCACCAAGTTGCAGTCATTTTTATAATAAGCTCTCCCAACTTCTGCCATTTATTGGCAAAATTTAACAACTCGAACTCATGCGCCAAGTGGCAGTCACTTTTATTGTCATTAATACCAATGAATCTGCCATTTATACCAATAAATTCTTCCATTTATATGCCATTTATTCCTAATGAATCTGCCCCTTCGGATTATATTCTCCGTTTTATTTGGAACGGAGAATGGAATTCTCCGTTTACTTGAAACGGAGAATAACTTTCCCGTTTAAATTAAATCGTTTGAGGATTCTATTCACCGTTTATTTCGGAACGAATAATAACATTCTACGTCTGTCTTGAACGGATAATAAACACATTAAAATGTTCATTCGCCGTTTTTATTTAAACGGAGAATGTCGTTCTCCGTGTCTTTCGAAACGTAGAATGTTATTCTCCGTTTAGTTTGAAAAGGAGAATGAAGATGAGCTTGATGAGAATATGACGAGGTTGGTATGGGCTAAGAAGACTACAATGATGAGGTTGGTATGGGCTAAGAATTAGATTTCAAGAGAACTTCTGTCTTTTATAATGTCTGCTCTGCTGTCTTTTATAATAAAATCCTTTTTGAGTTACATTTACATTGTGAAAACCTCAAAAAGTTTGACTTTTTGAGTTACATTTACATTATGAAAGTCTGAAATACTACATAAAATCCTACTATCAAGAAAAAAGTTGAATGTGAGCTGCGTGCGGGCATCGCAGAGCAATGGAACTCCTTGAGGCAAAGGAATTCCTTGAGGCAGTGAGTTCCTTTGCCTCAGTGAGTTCCTTTGCTCGGAGGATGCACGATGAAGTGACTTACCTCAAGGAGTCATCCTACAGTTCCTATGCTCTGACGATGCACGATGAAGAACATCTACCAAATGGACACGAACTAAAAGACGACAGAGAACAACACTCCTTCACAGTCGAAGCTTTCAATTGAATTCCTTGAGGCAAATCACTTCATCGTGCATCGTCAGAGCAATGGAACTCCCTGAACAAAGGAATTCCGTACATAGTCAGAGCAATGGAACTCCATGAACAAAGGAACTCCGTGCATAGTCAGAGCGAATCAAAGTGCGAGCGCAATAAATCCAAACCCACACTCTGTCGGATCGCTCGTACTTTGATTCGCTCTGACTATGCACAGAGTTCCTTTGTTCATGGAGTTCCATTGCTCTGACTATGCACGAAGTTCCTTTGTTCAGGGAGATCCATTTGCTCTGACGATGCACGATGAAGTGATTTGCCTTAAGAAATTCAATTGAAAGCTTCGACTGTGAAGGAGTGTTGTTCTCTTTCGTCTTTCAGTTCGTGTCCACGTGGTATTCATCGTACATCGTCAGAGCATAGAAACCGTTGGATGACTCCTTGAGGCAAGTCACTTCATCGTGCATCCTCCGAGCAAAGAAACTTACTGAGGCAAAGGAATTCCTTGAGGCAGAGCACCGTACAAAGGCATCCTTCTTCATCATGGAACACGTCGAAGAAAAACTCCTGGCGGGCGCTTCGACAGAGCGTGGAACGATAATAAATCCAAACCCATGCACATCTCAGTCTTCTGAAGGACTTCACCACCGTGTATCGTCGGACCCATAGAACACGTGTCACGACCCGCACCCGGATATACGGATATGAATACGTAGACGACGTCCAGCCTACGCCGCAGTATCGGCGGTAGAATGCTGTCTAGTACCCAAAAATGTATACTACGTCTATAAGGCCTATAACAACAAATATACTCTAGTCACATCACAACAGCTAGGGATGATAAGACAAGAAAGATAACTAAAGCACAAGAACAACTAGGAACTACTAGAAGGAATCATAAGACAGGAAAATAAAGAAGGAAAAACAAGACGAACTAAGGATAACTACCAGGCAACTCACATAGAAGAATAGTGAGATCCACCTCAGCTAGCAACATCATGAAGTCCACTAATGGTATAACAACTCCTAAAATATTATCAACGTATCCTGTCAGAAAAATGAGCAAGTACAAGCACTAACAGCAGTTTCATGTGAATTGACAAATTCTATAAGAGACAGTATAATGAACTACAAGACAAAGATATATGAAGACTTAGGAACCGTTCGAAAGCTGAATTACAACCCTTAAACCAAACAAGGACCGGGGTTGTAACTCTTCTCCCGAACAAAGCTTAGTCTCCAATCAAGGTACAATATAATGACATGTAGAATATGTGAATAATCTGAATATCATAGCATGGTGAAAAGTACTGTATGTAGAACAGGGCAGGATATATGATAAGATAAGTAAATAAAAAAATATGCCTTGAATTATTAGAGCGATATGTGATCGACTTGGGATAAGTGACATGACAGGCTATCCACTTGGCCCGGCAATCCGCGGTGACCTCAACGGAAAGTCATGTCGGCCAACCTGGATAACGAGCACAAGGCAAGAGGATCTCGCTACACCCTTCATGAGGGAAGAGTGGCACGAGCACATGAATAGTGACAGGGTGGCTTGGATCATATAAACCCTAATAATTTCCCATCCCCGAATAGTATAATGGACCTGGACATGACACGTCATGACACGGGATTCCCTAAGAGGATAGCTACTCCCTCTCAGGAATCGGTGTCTATACAAGTACATGGAACAAGGCAGGAAATGTACATATATACCAAGAAAATCCAGGAACAACATCTCATGTCATGATCCAACATATACTAGTCCGTGAACTATCGTGACTAGTAATCAAGTAAGACACTACGACTGAATCCGATATAGCAGATATCAAGACAATGAAAACTATCAGTGAATGTACTCGCCTGCGGTCCTGAGCTGTCAAATGGGGTCGATGCTCAGAGTAATGCCACAGACCTAAAGATAAGATACATATAAACTAATTAGGGTTCAACAGTGTTAGGCTTGATTCTATAGTATAAGCTACGCAATCTAGGTCAGACTCAGTCAACGAAGTCAAACTAGATCACAAGAAGTCAAATCAAGTCAAACTAGGTTAAACTGGGTCATTGGTTGACTTATAGTTGACTTTTGGTCAACTGGTCAACTCTGGTCAACCAAGGTCAAACTAATCTAACCTAGGTCAAATGTTGACTCTACTTCGACGTTCAGTCAAAGCAGTCAACCATGGTCAAACAGGGTCAAGGCTAGTCTCTATAAACATCTACAGGGTCAACCTATTCAATTTCAGTGATTGTGAAATCACCGGAATTGATGGAACCCAAAATACCACAAAAGGAGAAGGATTATAATAATAGGGTAAAAACCTACAGATGTTGTCGGATGATAAAATAAATATCACCAACGTGTCCAGAATGGTCAAATCAGCTAAGATAGCTTGTCCAAAAGTCCAATTTGGACACATGAACAAAACGGTAATTTCGGGCCAAAATGATGTCCGCCGTTGGACACACTTTGCACCGAAAAATGTGCCAAAATAAAAGTACACAAAATCTAACAAATTATATGTCCACGAATCCAGAATGACGATACGAACCCAACAGTATATCCACAATTGGATTCCGTTGACCCGATCTCAAATTGGTCCGTTGACCAGGACATTGAAATTTTGATTTGCACGAAAAAGCGTGTCGGAGCTAATGTCCTCAAAACTCAGCAAATTATATGTCAACGAGTCCAAAATGACGATACGAACTCAACGGTATATCCGGAATTGTATTCTGATGAGCCGAACTCAAAATGACCCGTTGACCCAGAAAGTGGGACCCGCTTTGCACCGAAATACGTACCAGGGCCCACGTTCTCCAAATCTAACAAACTTTATATGAAAACAGGCCAGAACGACGCCACGAGTCTACTGGTGGTGTCAGAAATTGAATCTGGAGCTCCGGGTTCAAAAATGGAATTTAACAAGTGTAACACTATGAATTCGAACGGCCAACTTTGGCGTCGAATTCGACCGACCTAACAAGCTCAAACTGAAATAAAATCTAAAGGCGGCAGGAAGAGGGTTATACCAGCTGTGGACCGGAACTGGTAGCGCGCAAAATGGAGCTGCGACGACGAAGATACGAACCCGCGAAGTTGGCGTCATAAAACTGTCCAAAAATAATTCAATTAAAACGTCAACATTGTGGCCAGTTTTCACATAGCAAACGACAGAATTAACGGACGAAATTTGAGAGGGATGAAGGGGTATGTATCAAGATTGAGACGGAGCGAAGAAATCGCCGATCCAACGGTCGGATTGTGCAAAAAATATGCACGAAGTTGCTATTTTGAGACGCGTATTCTGGCTTCACCATTCGCGCGCGTCGACGGAACTTCGATTTCGAAGTCAAACTCGACCTCCTGTGAGGCTCGGGGAGGCGACCCGCTGCTAGGTGTGGCACGCCGGGCTGTGCGCGGCCAAGGCACGGCGACCGGAGGCGACTGGCGGCGGTGGTTGGCCGTCGGCGAGCTCGGCCACGCCACGCATGCGAGCTCGCTGCATAGCAGCGATCGCAGCTTACGTGTGCGCACGCAGGTCATTGGGGGGCGGCGCCTCCATCCTGGAGGGTCACCGGGTGGGC
This sequence comes from Iris pallida, assembly GCA_029216955.1. Classification (NCBI taxonomy): domain Eukaryota; kingdom Viridiplantae; phylum Streptophyta; class Magnoliopsida; order Asparagales; family Iridaceae; genus Iris; species Iris pallida. The sequence goes on from JANAVB010003398.1 coordinate 31,936,131, forward strand.
CCGACCGAGGAAGAGGCCCCGGCGGCCGAGCGGTGGCCGCCGGCGCTGCTACAGCTGCTGTTCGCTGCTGCTGCCGTGCTGCTCGCTGGCGCACGCACGCGCGACGGCGACTGCAGTCGCCGGCGGTGGCCAACGGCGTGGCGGAGGTGGCGTGCGGTGGAGTGTGGTGGGATGGTGGTGATGAGTGGTGGTGGTTGAGGTGGAGTGTGTGTGTGTTTAAAAAATAGGGGAGGGGGTGCTGTTCGTGCATAGGAGAGAGGGGGGTTTGTATATGTGTACAGGAGAGAGAGAGAGAGAGAGAGAGAGAGAGAGAGAGAGAGAGAGAGATGAGAGAGATATTTATATATAATATATATATGTGTATATATATTAGATAAATAGATATTTAGAGAGAGAGAGAGAGAGAGAGGGATAGATATTATTAGAGAGAGATATTTAGAGAGAGGGGGGGGGGTGATGTGTTCGGCTGCCATGGGGAGAGGAGAGAGAGTGAGTTGTGTGTGTAGGTGTTATTAGAAGGAGAGAGAAAAGAGAGTTATATATATATATATATATATATATTTATATATATATATATATATATATATATATATATATATATATATATATATATTATATATATATTATATATATTATATATATTATATATATATATATATATATATATATATATATATATATATATATATATATATATATATATAATACAGAGAAAAAAAAATATATATATATATATATATATAATACAGAGAGAAAAATAAGATATTTATATAAAATAGTAATATTTTTGAGTAGAGAAAATGCAAATACAATAGTGGGGTGTATGGGTAGCCATGGTAGGGCCTACACCAAATTGGGTCGGGTACTGGACTAAGATCAGACAGGTTCGGGACCAAGATTTAATTAAATAACAAATTTTAAACCATTTAAATCATGGATGAAATGGAAGCACAAGGGAGATCGATTTCGTGGCACGGAAGTGGCATACGTACGGTAGGCTCAAAACAGGCCAGGGCCATATATTGGGTCGACTGGATTGGACTGATATTGGGCCCCAAAATTAAATGGAAAATTAAATCAGGTTTTACGGTAGATAATTAATTGGCCTAAATTGAACCGAAAGTTGTGCGAAGGAAATGGAGCACAAAATGGAGTGTCTGAGTGGGACATGAAGGTCATGGGTGAAGTGCGTCTCGAGTAGATCATTCATGAGAAGTTGGCTCTGAGAAAACGACTGGTCTGGTGCTCCTAAATTAAAAGTCACGGTAACGTGCATACGAGGATCAAGAAAAAGAGTAGAAAATCAATTAATAATTAAATGGTCTAAATTGACCCGAACTTGCGCGAAGCAAAAAAGAGTACAAGGGAGCAAGTTCGAGTGGGACACGATATATCAACATGAAGATAATCTCGTCTACTACAAACTCCAAGAAGAATGTTTCCAGAGACTGGCATCCCTGATGCTCTAGAATTCCAAGTCACGGTAAAAAGCATTTAATGATCGAAATTAATTAAATCAAAATTAATTATCGAGAATAAATTATTTGGAAAATTCGAAAATAAATCCCGAAAATTCAGGGGGCTTACATCCTACCCACCTTATAAAAATTTTGTCCTCGAAATTAAAGATTGGTAGTAGGGTTAAAACATGATAGAAGATTTAGGCAACATTTTAGGCACGATCCAAAAATGACGAGTTTTGCACGATCAAAAAAATTAATTCAAAATTGTTCAGGCACGATGAGGGATTTGGCACGATAGAATCATGATATGAACAAAATCATATGTGCATAATTTCAGAAATAAGTCAAATCATTGGGGCAAGATTTTAGAGACGATTAAGAGATTCGAAGATATACATGAAGTTCAAGTAAAAGCTAACCATGACCAAAACAAGGTTTGGCATGGTTGAGATAAAATTTCAGTCACAAACAAAAATCGAAATCAAGGTCTTATAGGCCCAATCAAAGATTAAGGAGTATGATTACTAAAATCATGAAATACGATCTAAGTTCGAACGTGATTAAAATTGGAAATAGTCTAAGTTCACTTGGCACGATTTAGATATGACAATGAAATCAAAACTTGAACTTCGTCCGGTTACAATCGAGTCAAAATATTGATTAACAGGATTTCAGCTCGATGAAATTAGATTTAGGGTTATACATAGGCACGATCAAGATGAAAATGACGTGATTGGGCATTGTTAGGAATAATCAGATGTTTAGCACAAACATTGATCAAGGATTAACCATCTGGTCATGAGTGAAATCAAGACTCAGACGCGTTCAAGAATTTTGGAATGATTAACCACTTAGGCACGAAGTAGAGTAGAGCAACGAAAATCGCAAACCTAGTCATGATCAGGAATGAAACCTGAGCACGAGCGATTAGAGAATCAAAATTCAAGTACGAAGGAGATCTATTTCGACACAGTCGATTAGGGTTCAAGATTTTTAGCACAATTTGAGGGTTAAGATTATCATGATCATGAAAATCAAAGTCGGATAGTCATGATCTAAACCAGGACTAAGAGAAGCAAATGGGGAGAAAAATTTGAGTATAGCACGATTGAGAGATAGATTTGATAGAAATCAGATTATAGGTCACATAAACACGATCAAGATCCAAGTTCAGTTGTGAATGTCGATAAAATCATGAATTCGAAATCAAGGTCCTAAAAAGCACAATTTAGGAAGGAACCCAAGTCAATTAGGCACGGTAGAAAGTCAAACATGTTTAATTTTAATACGAATAATTTTGTAGTCTCACTAGTTAGTCGTGATTGAAAGTCAAAAATTTAAGCACGAGTCTGAGGCAAGATAAAATATATAGTTATGATCGTTAAAATCACGGTCAAGGAAATCCCACGTTGTCTTAGTCATGTATATCATCTAGGCACGACTAATCACAAGGAATTTGGATGTAATCAGGAAATGAAATCAAGGTCGAAAAGAGTATAGACACGAGTGTCCAAAATTCAAACATGATCAGAATCGGAAGTTAATGCACGGGGGTTAATAGCATTAAAATCCAACCATGATAAAGAAATTAGTCTCAACACGATTTAAGTTGATCAACTTTCGAGTAATTCAGAATTTGGGCAAGATGGAGAATAAGTTCAACGAAGGTTGGGCACGAACATCCAAGGATGAAAATCCAAGTCACAAGGGAATTGAAGTCATCTAGAGTCTAGTCAGCAACCAAGACTCTTTGGCACGATAAACAAGGCAACCAAATCGACTGGTCAAAATCAGAGAAGATCAAATCTTTATTAAATTTTAAGAAACAGTTCAAGGATAAGGAATTGAATTTCTTCTGTTATAAAGGAAAACCTAAATATAGGATTATAGAAGAAAGTCGGGAAAATCATCTCGCTCTGCTTCGACTACTACCAAGATCCCACGTCTACTCCGAAACAGATGATTACGATACTTTCTCGACTTTTCCCAAGATAAAAAGATACAAGAGCTCAAAAAGATTTCAAAGTATAGATGACAGAAGTAGATACGAGATAGTTGATTGGTAATCAAGACATAGCTAAACAAGGCAAAGGAAATGACGGTAAGATGAGAAAATTATCATGCGATGAGAGAGAAAATAATGATAAACAAGAAATAATGGTAGGAATTTTCTTGCTCAATTGGTAAAAGAAGTGAATCAACTTAAGATATGACCTGATAACCATACACGTCTATCCAAAACCATGTTGCCAGAATTTATGCCACGTCCATAGCTGCAATAAACGATAGAGTCCATAACTAAGGTATGCACCCTATAATCATGTCATCTAGATTCCTTACCACGCCAACCGGTATGGCTGCAAGAGAATCTAAATTCCATAACTAGGATAGTATATCCAAAATCAGGCTCCATGTCCCTGTCAGGCTAGCTAATATGACTGCGATAAATTCCAACTCCATAAGTAAAGTAGACATTTATCGTTCCCATGCCCTCATCAAATATGTTTATCAGAATATCTTAACTCAATCCAGAGAAACTTATCTTCAACAAAATCAAAATCAAAATCAAAGTCAACAACAAACATCAAGATTCAAAATTCAACAACGAATCAAGGATAATTAAATAAAAACTAGCTAAAACAGATTCCGAGGTAGAGTTTAGAAAAAAATTCTCAGGAGATGTCCAAAGGTACTATCTAGGTCAAGATAAAGGAAATCATTGGAATATAATCTAAAACAATCTCAACCTGATATGAGACTGGTAAATCATATTCTCGTCTCGACCTAGAAGATATATAAGTTCAACTTATACCTTCCCTCTGGGGTCCACAAACTCATTCCAAGAAAGAATAAAGTTGATAACGGACAGATGTTTCAGAAATCAGGACGGACAGAACAAATGGAAAAAGTTTCAAAAAGTTCAAAATAAGATTCCCAGGGGTCATCCCTGGAATCTACCAAGAGTTCCTAATATGTGACTGAGTACCAAATTTCTAAAATATTCCATGACTCAACCTTAATCCTAGGGCAGACTCGTAGTAGTACAGAAAAGCTCAAGTACTACCACGACTTCGCATTAATTGCAAAGACTGACCTGTATGGGCCACCACTAAAAATGTGTCACGACCCGCACCTGGATATACGGATACGAATACGTAGACGACGCCCAGCCTACGCCGCAGTATCGGCGGTAAACGCTGTCTAGTACCCAAAAATGTACACTACGTCTATAAGACCTATAACTACAAATATACTCTAGTCACATCACAACAGCTAGGGATGATAAGACAAGAAAGATAACCAAAGCACAAGAACAACTAGAAACTACTAGAAGGAATCACACTACCAAAATACGCTCATTTAGCGACGGATTATTAGCGACGAAATTATTCTGTCGGTATTAGCGACGGTTTCGTGGCCGCTCAGCGACTGATTACCGACTACAAGCCTTTTTCATTTTTATTTTAATTTTAGGGGGAGGAAAGGTCGCACATCCGTCGCTAGAGTGTCGGTGTTATAGCGACGGATCTCCGGTCGTTGCGACGTAGTCGATTATTTGGCAGAAATTGTGTAGAGAATTGACGGGACATATCTTCGACTACGTAGCGACGGATATTCAGTCGGATAATCAATAATAGCGACTACCTGGCGACGGATTATTAGAAGTCGCTATTCCGTCACTACATTTACGTTCCAGACTTAAATGAAAAGGCGGGGGGAACTTTTGGCATTCCCCCCAAATTCAATCTCTTTTCTCTCTCTCTCTCTTTGTCTCTCTCTCTCTCTCGCGGCTTCGGTGAATGGCGACGGCGTCCTCTCCTCTCTCTCTCCCGAAGGTAATCCTCTCTCTCTCTCTGTCTTTGTGTCGCGGTGTCGACGTAGGGGCAGCGGGGGCGGCGGGCTTGGGGACATTCGGGCTTGGGGCGGGGGCGTCGGGGGCTGGGCGGCTGGCTTGGGGCGGGGGCGTCTGGCTTGGGACGGGGGCGTCGGGGCCTGGGCGGCGGGCTTGGGGCGGGGGCGTCGGGGGCTGGGCAGCTGGCTTGGGACGGGGGCGTCGGGGCCTGGACAACGGGCTTGGGGTGGGGCGTCGGGGGCTGGGCGGCGGGCTTGGGGCGGGGGCGTCGGGGGCTGGGCGGCGGGCTTGGGGCGGGGGCATCGGGGCCTGGGCGGCGGGCTTGGGGCGGGGGCGTCGGGGACTGGGCGGCTGGCTTGGTGCGGGGGCGTCGGGGCCTGGACGGCGGGCTTGGGGTGGGGGCGTCGGGGGCTGGGCGGCGGGCTTGGGGCGGCGGGCTTTGGTCGGGGGCTAGGCGGCGGGCTTGTTGCGGCGGGCTTTGGTCGGGGGCGGCGGGGGGCTTTGCTTATCAAATTCATCTGAGTTTATATATTGGCTAAATAATGTGTTATCCATATTGGATGTTATCCATTAGTTTGGTGGTGTTTGGATTAGTAAATGTGAATATGGAGTTTGGGTTCATGGTGTATATGTTCACTGTGTCAAGGACAGTACGAGTTCTTCATCTGCATAAGTCAGTGTTTGGGTTCATGGTCTATACATCTAACTGTGATATACATATATATGTGCCTATTATAATTAGCATGCAGGACAGCTTGGGGTGTAATGTGTGATTGTAGACATGGTAGGAATTATAGGTAATTAATGCTAGTGTGACTAGACTAAGGTAGTGCTTGCTAGATAATAAGGACACTCTAGTATCCTAACCAAGTTAATTTTAGACTAGATATTTAGGATATAGCTCCCATATCCTAGAAGTGGACTCTTGCAATTTAGAAATAGATAGATTGACTCAGTTTCGTATCGATATCGCACTATCGGTATCGGTATCGGTATCGCACTATCGGTCAAGGTTCATAATCGGTATCGGAATCGGTTTCGGACTATTCCTATGAGTATTGGAATCGGCGATATCGGTAGTATCGGCGGTATCGTATCGGAGTATCGAACTTTGGTATCGGAAAACAAATAATTATTAATAAATTATTTACATTTAAAAACATATATTTTATACATTTAGGCATAATTTTAAGTATTTTAGCGTTATTTCTTAGTAGTTTTGAAATTATATGAAATAGTAGTCACCCTTACCGATTGGTTTTGCCGAATTGACCGGAACAAAGACCCCCATAGTCGGTATCGGTCAATATTTGGTATCGGTCGGTATCGGATCGGAACATGCCAAACCGTATCGGTATCGGCCGTATCGGATCGGTATCGGCCGATACTTTAAACCATGCTATCGGTATCGAACTATCGGTATCGGTATCGGTATCGCACTATCGGTATCGGTATCGCACTATCGGTATCGAACTATCGGTATCGAACTATCGGTATCGGTATCGCACTATCGGTATCGGTATCGGTATCGCACTATCGGTATCGAACTATTAGTAACAACTGTATTTATATTTTTCTCTTCTCGAGCTAGAATACTAGCGGATCCACCAGTTACATGATTATATACTAATTCTGTTTAGTTTGTCTTACTATACAGATTTTTACATCTAATCTGTGATGGATCGTTATTTCGTTGATCGTACATGGATGTACAAACGACAATACGAGAGCAGAATAGGTGTGAGTGACGATTTTCAGGCAGGCGTGGAAGTGTTTCTTAAGTATGCCATGAGCAAAGCTCAGTTTATGGATGGTAACAAAATCAAGTGTCCATGTCGTAATTGTCGTAATAGACGTTACGAAGAAGTGGTGAGTGTAAGAGATCATTTGACCCGTAAGGGTTTCGTACGTGATTACGGCCTGTGGTCATCGCAAGGTGAACTATATGCCGAAAGACAGGTTACGAATGCTGCTACTTATGCTTTTGATGATAATACTGCAGCGGATTTTGTCGTCGATGACGACGAATGCTCCGTTGATTATGGAGACATGCAGAACCTTGTACGAGATATGGTGTACGACGCGGCAGGGCCTAATTTTGATCCGGAGGATCCTAATCCCGAGGCGAAGGAGTTCTATGATATATTTCAGGATGCTGAAACTTCTTTATATCCTGGTTGTGATCCATATTCTGTACTGTCAGTGACGATGCGGTTGTTGAACATAAATTCCGATTTTAACTTGCCACAAACTTGCTATGATCGGATTACACAACTAATGAAGGAGGTGTTACCGAAGGAATCAAAAGAGCTTCCAAAAAACTTCTACAAGTCGAAGATGATGGTCCGACAATTGGGACTGGGGTACGACAAGATAGATTGTTGTCGCAACGGATGCATGTTGTACTATAAGGATAACGAGGATGTAGAAAGTTGCCGCTTCTGTAATACGGATCGTTAGAAGGAAGTCAGGGGAAAAGGAAAGTCAACTAGAAAACGACGTCCTTACAAGTATATGCATTACTTGTCGATCACGAAGCGCTTGCAGAGGATGTATATGTCTCAGAATACAGCAGAACACATGACGTGGCACAACGAAGAACGTACAAAGGACGATGGAGAATTGTCACATCCTTCGGATGGAGAGGCGTGGAAATATTTCAATTTTTGCCATCCAGATTTTGCTGCAGAGCCCAGAAATGTATGCATGGGGCTATGTTCTGATGGATTCGCCCCTTTCGGGCAGTCGGGATCTCAATACTCCTGCTGGCCGGTCATTCTGACCCCTTGCAATCTGCCACCATGGATGTGTATGAAAACTCCTTATATGTTCTTGACAGCTATCATACCGGGTCCCAAAAATCCGACGAAGAATATCGATATATATTTACAGCCGTTGGTGGATGAGCTAAAACAGCTGTGGGAGATCGGCGTCGCGAAGTATGATATTTCCAGGAAACAGAACTTTCAGATGAGAGCTTCACTGATGTGGACAATCAATGATTTTCTCGCATACGGTATGCTGTCGGGATGGAGTACTCACGGCACCCTGTCTTGTCCGATATGCATGCAAAATAGTAAGGCATTCTGCCTTAAGCATGGAGAAAAAACTTCTTTCTTTGATTGTCATCATCAATTTCTGCCCGCGAGTCATCCTTGGAGAAAGAACAAGGACGCATTCAGAGCTGGAAAACAAGAATTTTCTTATCCGCCTGCCAGATTATCGGGATACGATATTTGGGAAGATGTAAAGGATTTTCCCACTGTAATGGAAGATCCATCGAACAATCGTGTCGATGGGTTCGGACAATCCCATAACTGGACCAAACGGAGTATCTTCTGGGACTTGCCTTATTGGAAAGATAATCTTATAAGGCATAATCTTGATGTTATGCATATCGAAAAGAATGTGTTCGATAATGTCTTCAATACCCTCATGGACATTAAAGAAAAGACGAAGGACAATCCAAAAGCAAGACAAGACATTGCCGAGATATACAAGCGTCCTTATCTGAACTTGATACAAAGGGGAGCTGCTGGACAATTAAGTAAGCCGATAGCACAATACACATTGAGCAAGGAAGATAGATTAATAATCTGCAAGTGGGTATCTACTTTAAGATTTCCCGACGGCTATGTGTCGAATTTGTCTAGATGCGTTGACCTCAATGAACGCAAGCTAACTGGAATGAAGAGTCATGATTGCCACGTGTTTATGGAAAGATTACCGCCCATTGCTTTGAAAGAGTTGTTGCCTTCTGCTGTATGGGTTCCGTTGGCCGAACTATCAATATTTTTTAGGGATATTTGTTCAACTAAGTTGACTGTGCAACACATGGTTGAACTTGAGGAGAAGATTATCTTAACAATTTGCAAGTTAGAGAAAATATTTCCTCCTGGCTTCTTTGACAGCATGGAACATCTGCCGATTCATCTAGCATACGAAGCCCGTGTCGGTGTATCTGTTCATTATCGATGGATGTACCCATTTGAAAGGTACATAAATATCGATATAATTTAAGCTAAATTTCTATTTATTTTAAAATTCTTTCTTAATTCTCAAGATAATTTGTCTCTCTAGATACCTACACCATCTAAAGAAGAAAGTTGGCAACAAAGCTCATATAGAGGCTTTGATATGCGAAGCATATCTTATCGAAGAGGTTTCAAACTTCTGCTCCATTTATTTCGATACTCATGTTAAAACAAATCGAGGACGTTAAGGATGGAGGAAGATTCAATGTAAGGGTCAAGCCTGTTGGGGCTAGTAAAAGACGGTAGTTGACAGACGACGAGTATGATGCTGCTCACCGATATGTCTTGTTAAACTGTGACATACAAGAAGTGAGAGATTTGGAGAAGTAAGTCAGTACACTTGCACTCGTTATAATCTCGAATTTGATGAAGTAAGTGACTACACTTATATATTCTTATTTTCTCTAATAGTGTATTTAGAGATGAAATCAAAATGAGGAGACCCGATATTACCGATGAGGGACTTCAAAGAGAGGTTGATTGTACATTTCTGTCATGGTTTCGCAAATACGTAAGTAACTGTGATTATAATTGAGATTATTAATATATAATCTGAAACATTTAAATTGTAAATATTTGTTTACAGGTTTTATTGCCTGAAACAACACTCACTCATGACAGTGTTCGTTATCTGGCACTGGGACCGAAGAAGCAAATAAAGACTTGGCCAGGCTATGTCGTTAATGGCTTCAGGTTTAAGTCAACTCAGAATGCTATAAATGTCGAATTTATCAATGACGGCATCAATACCAAGGATTCCGATGTTTGCATAAGAGGCACCGTCTATGACGACGAGCCGGACTTTGACTATTATAGAGTGCTTCGGGATATTGTAGATTTACAATATACTGGCCCATATGATATGCATATTGTGATGTTCAAATGTGAGTGGTTCGATACGACACCAAATATCGGTTGGAGAATCGATAAACAATTTGGATTCGTCGATATAAATCATCGCAGGAGGTATAGAGGGTCCGATACATTTGCAATAGCAAATCAGGCTGTTCAAGTCTACTATACAAGCTACCTAAGGCGTCGTAGAGATCGATTTGACTGGTGGGCAGTATGCAAGATTAAATCTAGAAATACATTCAACGTTGGAGACCCAGCATACCAAGAGGACCAGATCGAAAAGTCCCAATACTTGGGACAACACTCAGATACAATGGATGTTGAAGATATTGTTGAGGAAAATAGAAGGGAGTAAGAGGTTGATACACAAGACTTAGCTGTCAACCAGGGAAGAAAGAGGCATCTTGTCCCAAATTTTGAGGCAGAAGAAGAAGAAGAAGAAGAAGAAGAAGAAGAAGAAGAATAATAATTTGATGGGGATGAGGATACAGATGAAATCGACGATGAAGATAAGGATGAGGATGAGGATGAGGATGAGGAGGATGATGATGAAGACGAGGCCGAGGATGAGAACGAAGACGATGATTAGGTTAAATATTATTGTATAGTAAAAATACTTCCAATTACGTGAATTAAGTTTGACCTCATAAAAGCAATTACGTGAATTCATGTTTTTTTCATTCGATTATTTACTTATTGCAGATGGCACTCCTAGTCTTTTTCGTCGCAGCGGTACTCGTCTCCCTACTGGTGGTATGTATATTTTAGTTTAGTTTTTTATATCCATTTACACTTTTATATTGTTAATTATGTTTATGTGTTCTATTTACAGGTCATGATGGCTGGCCGTGGTCGTGGTGCTGGTCGTGGTGGTGGTGGTACGGGTCGTGGTCGTGGTCGTACTGGTGCTGGTGGTCGTGGTCGCATTCAAAGTTCCCGGGATGTGACCCCATCGAGCGAGCCCGACCCGGAGAGTACCCCGGGCAGAGACGCATCCCGCCCTCGATCGACCACTTCATCGAGGCATCAGTCCGGATCTGCTAGCGGAACAGATCCGCTATCGGAACCACCACCAGCGGATCCACCAGGGGATGCCCCAGTTACTGCACAGTGGGCCCCGGAGTACCCCCATACTCGGTTTCGTCCGATTACTGGAGAGTACATACGCGGACCCACGGATCCTCCGACGGCACCAGAGAGGCCGAGAGGCGAGTTCCGACGAGAGCTATGGCCCGCGGGGACCTCGTAAGTAAATTTAAGTTAATTTATTAAATTTCTTTTATTTATTCAAGTTAATAATCCAGTCGTTTCTTCTTTGTAGGTTTTTTTCGTTTAATGTTGGCAGGGCCCTTGGAGAAATTATCAGGGCTAACTTCCACGGTCCCTACCTCAACTTTACATCGGTGCCCCCAAACGTGCAGTACGTCTGGCTCGACGAGTTGAGTGTATATATCTATATTTTTTTTGGTTAAGTCTATGTGATTCTTTAATCAACCATTTTGTAAATTACGTGATAATTGATTTTCTGTGTTAGAGAACGTACTGGTGGCCCCCCCATCGCGAGGAGGGGATCCGCAGGACCTACAGAAGCGCATGCTCGAAGAAGATACGTGATATGATTCATGACCTAAAAATGGGGCATACGAGGCCGAATTGGATCCGACAGGAGTATTATGAGGACCTCTTAGGCATGATGGATAACCCTGCGTACAAGGAGAAATCGGAGAAGGCGAAGATGAACCGATCTGCCGCGAGCCTTCATACGGGGGGATCAAGGTCTCACGCAGCGATACTTGCAGATCTGGTGAGCAACCGTAAATTTATTTCACTATCGAATTAGGTATTATTAATTAAAGGAGTTAATTAGTTTCTACGAAAATTTCGTATGCAGGCCCAACGGGCGGTGAAGGAGGGAAGGGCGCCAGAATCGGTCACCATGCACGACGTATTCCAGCATACGCACAAAAAACGGAAGGACGGAAGCTTCGTCGACGAGAAGGCCAAGGAGACTGATGTAAGTACTTATGTTTATGAGATTAACGTTAGAATTAAAAGTATTCGGACTATAACTTAGGTAAACTTAGGATTCACACTTAACTTAGTGAAACATAGGATTTAGATTACAACTTAGGTAAATCTTATAATATAAACACATTCATTTGATAGGCTGCGTATCGTGAGGCCCTTAATCGGGCTCAGTTAACTGACACCGAGGATGTCGGTGTAACGACGCCCTTCCGGATGCCCTCTTCTTTGGCCGCTCGGAACGACTTATTCGTAGATACCGTCGACGGCTTTAAGAAAGGGTTCCTGTACGGAGTCGGCTCCCTAGGGCCATTGTATATGGCGACGCAGAGATTTCCACCGACACCGCCTCCTCTCGTGGCCCGGGCAGACGATGATGTTAGGTCGCAGCTTACGCAGCTGCACGAGGCGGTATCGTCCTTGCGGGAGCAATTTGCCACGCACTTTTCGCCTGCGTCTGCTGCTGCCAGTCCGTCTGCTGCTGTCGGTACGTCTGCTGATGGTGCTCGTCCGTCTTCTACTGGTCTGTCGACTGCAGGTGTCGGTCCGTCTTCCGTGGGCCATCTTTCTTTCAACCCTGAAGCCCCTGTGCTACCGCCTACGGCTGTGACGGCACTCCTGAATCTCATGTCCGCAGAGCAGCTTTGCCGACTTCCGAGCACTGTCTACGACGCCTTGCCTCCGTACCTTGTGGAGGAGTATATTCGTCGGTCGAATACGGGAACGGATAATCGACCTCCTCCTTAAAATGTTGTATTAAGAAAATTTGGATTATTTGTGAGAGCTTTGAACTAATTGTGCTATAATCGGCTTATAGCACCGGATATTATGTTACTCTTTAGGATAATTGATATTTATTTTATATTAATTTGGTTTGGTCTGTGATTCTTGGATAATTGGTGTGCATTAAATTCGTATGTACATATTTGGTCTATGTGATTCTTGGATAATTGGTGTGCATTATATATTTGGTCTGTGTGATTGTTGGATAATTGGTGTGCATTATATATTGGTTTGGTTTATGCATATATATGTGAACAGGGAAAGTGCTGTAATTTTTTTCCCAAAAAACTCAGTTAGCGACGGACTAGTGACCGTTTAGCGACGGATAATCCCAGTTGTCGACGGGTTTTCGACGGATAAGCCGTCGCTATCTGGACTTTTAAAACTGTTTCCAGGTAGCGACGGGTGGTCGACGGATTATCCGTCGACAAGGTTCTGGTGGTATAAACTTCGACGGAATAGCGACGGAAATCCGTCTGCAGGGCGACTGATAATCGGCCGCTAATCCGTCGCTCTATATGGCGACCGCGTAGCGACGGACCATCCGTCGACATGGTTCTGGAAATGCATGACATTTTCAGAATCATGACGACGGATAATCCGTCAGCAACCCGTATCTGTAGCGATGCGATCGCGACGTATTAGCGACTACTCTTCCGTCGCCATTGTGCTGGAAATGCTAAGCATTTCCAGAACCTGATCGACGGATAGTCCGTCAGAACACCGTCGCTAATCTGTCGTTAGCTACCGACGAATACCGACGGATTAGCGACTTCATGATACGATCTGATACGCTGTTATGACGGGTTACCGACGGAACTTTACGTCGCTATTGCCTACATATTTCAATACTTAATAGTTGAAATGGACGAAAGTCCGTCGGAACTGCGTCGCTAATGCTTCGTATTGTGACGTCGACAATCCGTCGCTATTCCGTCATGTGACGACAACTTAGCGACGGACCGTTATTAGCGACGAGCTGATTGTCGACAAAATTTTTTGGCCAAAATCCATCGGTTATCAGTCGCTAATAGTGATTACCGTCGGTTTAGCGACGGATGTGGCCGTCGCTAAAACGATAAATTTTGGTAGTGTCATAAGACAGGAAAATAAAGAAGGAAAAACAAGACGAACTAAGGATAACTACCAGGCAACTCACATAGAAGAATAGTGAGATCCACCTCAGCTAGCAATATCATGAAGTCCACTAATGGTATAACAACTCCTAAAATATTATCAACGGTATCCTGTCAGAAAAATGAGCAAGTACAAACACTAACAGCAGTTCCATGTGAATTGACAAATTCTATAAGAGACAGTATAATGAACTACAAGACGAAGATATATGAAGACTTGGGAACCGTTCGGAAGCTGAATTACAACCCTTAAACCAAACAAGGACCGGGGTTGTAACTCTTCTCCCGAACAAAACTTAGTCTCCAATCATGGTACAATATAATGGCATATAGAACATGTGAGTAATCTGTATATCATAGCATAGTAAAAGTACTGTATGAAGAACAGAGCAGGATATATGATAAGATAAGTAAATAAAAAATGTGCCTTGAATTATTAGAGCGATATGTGATCGGCTTGGGATAAGTGACAGGACATGCTATCCACTTGGCCCGGCAATCCGCGGTGACCTCAACGAAAAGTCATGCCGGCCAACCTGGATAACGAACACAAGGCAAGAGGATCTCGCTACACCCTTCGTAAGGGAAGAGTGGCGCGAGCTCATAAATAGTGACAGGGTGGCTTGGATCACATAACCCCTAATAATTCCCCATCCCCGAATAGTATAATGGACTTGGACATGACACGTCATGACACGGGATTCCCTAAGAGGATAGCTACTCCCTCTCAGGGATCGGTGTCTATATAAGTACATGGAACAAGGCAGGAAATATACATATATACCAAGAAAATCTAGGAACAACATCTCATGTCATGATCCAACATATACTAGTCCGTGAACTATCGTGACTGGGAATCAAGTAAGACACTACGACTGAATCGGATATAGCAGATATCAAGACAATGAAAACTATTAGTGAATGTACTCGCCTGCGGTCCTGAGTTAACAAATGGGGTCGATGCTCAGAGTGATGCCACAGACCTAAAGATAAGATACATATAAACTAATTAGGGTTCAACAGTGTTAGGCTTGATTCTATAGTATAAGCTACGCAATCTAGGTCAGACTCAGTCAACGAAGTCAAACTAGGTCACAAAAAGTCAAACCAAGTCAAACTAGGTTAAACTGGGTCAATGGTTGACTTACAGTTGACTTTTGGTCAACTGGTCAACTCTGGTCAACCAAGGTCAAACTAGTCTAACCTAGGTCAAATGTTGACTCTACTTCGACTTTCAGTCAAAGCAGTCAACCATGGTCAAACAGGGTCAAGGCTAGTCTCTATAAACATCTACATGGTTAACCCATTCAATTTCAGTGATTGTGAAATCACCGGAATCGATGGAACTCAAAATACCACAAAAGGAGAAGGATTATAATAGGGAAGATTTATGAAATGCCCAAAAACTAAAAAAGTTTTATGTAAAACCCACCGCTAAAAAACTTTCATCGCGTGCCCAGAATTAGAGAAACTTATCCAAAGCGGGTTCCAAATGACCCTTTTGCCCTTCCTTTTAATTTATTGGAAACACCCACAAAACTGCTCTTAAAAAAAACGTTTCAATACTCCATCTTCTTCCATACGCTGCTCACTTTCGAATCTAGGTTTTCTCCTCAAAAATCTTCAAAAACTCATCGAAAAATTTCGGAAAGACCGGGACGAACGACAAAAGTGCTAAAACGGAGGTCCAAACATCATTTTTTTGCGAATCTAAAATTTCGGAAGGCCGTCTAACGATGAAGCTGTTACTTTCAGTCTCCTCGATGATACGCTCATTTTGCGACAAACGGGACCTCGTTTCGACCTCCCAGTCAAAAGTTATGGCCCTCCAAAGTTTCAGCTAACCATAAAATGCAGGAGAATGGCATTCTCCGTCTTAATTTACACGGAGAATGACCATTATCCGTCTTAATTAGGACGGAGAATGTCATTCTCCGTCTTAATTTACACGGAGAATGGTCATTCCAGTGTTAAAACGCAGGAGAATGACCATTCTCCGTGTTAGAAACACGGAGAATGCCATTCTCCGTGTTAAATGAAACGGAGAATGGCATTCTCCGTCCTAATTAAGACGGAGAATGGCCATTCTCCGTGCTAAATTAAACGGAGAATGACCATTCTCCGTCTTAATTAGGACGGAGAATGCCATTCTCCGTGTAATTTATCACGGAGAATGGTCATTCCAGTGTTAAAACGCAGGAGAATGACCATTCTCCGTATTAGAAACACGGAGAATGCCATTCTCCGTGTTAAATAAAACGGAGAATGGCATTCTCCGTCCTAATTAAGACGGAGAATGGCCATTCTCCGTGCTAAATTAAACGGAGAATGACCATTCTCCGTCTTAATTAGGACGGAGAATGCCATTCTCCGTGTAATTTATCACGGAGAATGGTCATTCCAGTGTTAAAACGCAGGAGAATGACCATTCTCCGTGTTAGAAACACGGAGAATGCCATTCTCCATGTTAATTAGGACGGAGAATGCCATTCTCCGTGTTAATTAGGACGGAGAATGCCATTCTCCGTCTTAAATAAAACGGAGAATGCCATTCTCCGTCCTAATTAAGACGGAGAATGGCATTCTCTGTCCTAATTAAGACGGAAACGGAGAATGTCATTCTCCGTGTTAATTAGGACGGAGAATGGCATTCTCCGTCTTAATTAGGACGGAGAATGTCATTCTCCGTCCTAATTAAGACGGAGAATGCCATTCTCCGTCCTAATTAACACGGAGAATGGTCATTTCCAGTGTTAAAACGTGTAATTTAGTTTTTTCAGGAATAAAGAGTTTCGTTCTTCTTTCAAAGCGATGATAATTCTTATGGAAAAGAAGAAGAAAGATCTTCTCTCCACAATTGAAGATCTGAGTTCAAATGTCTCCACGATGAAGATGATGATGATGGTGATGATGATGACGAGCGATGATCTGAGTTCGACTGAAGAAAAACACACCTAACTACGAACGATCTTTGCAATCTCTGCTGAATATGAGAGCAATGGAATTCAGATTTCCCGTGAAGAAGAAGAAGACGAAAATTGCAATCTAGATCTGAGTTTTTTGAATTCAAATACATATAGATGACCAATTCGCGCGGAGGGGTAGTTTCGGTATTATAAAAATAGCAGTTTCTAGCGGGTGGCATCTAAAAGGGAATCTTGGAATATTTAACGTGAAAATACTTAATTCTGGGTATTTCATAAAACTTATCCAGCGGGTGGGCATTTCATAAAAGCCCACCCCGAAATTGGGTTTCTCAGCAATTTCCAGATTATAATAATAGGGTAAAAATCCACAGATGTTGTCGGATGATAAAATAAATATCACCAACGTGTCCAGAATGGTCAAATCAGCTAGGATAGCCTGTCCAAAAGTCTAATTTGGACACAGGAACAAAACGGTAAATTTCGGGCCAAAATGATGTCTGCCGTTGGACACACTTTGCACCAAAAAATGTACCAAAATAAAAGTGCACAAAACCTAACAAATTATACATCCACGAATCCAGAATGACGATACGAACCCAACGGTATATCCAGAATTGGATTCCGTTGACCCGATCTCAAATTGGTCCGTTGACCAGGACATTGAAATTCCGATTTGCACGAAAAAGCGTGTCGAAGCTAATGTCCTCAAAACTCAGCAAATTATATGTCAACGAGTCCAGAATGACGATACAAACTCAACGGTATATCCGAAATTGTATTCTGATGAGCCGAACTCAAAATGACCCGTTGACCCAGAAAGTGGGACCCGCTTTGCAACGAAATGCGTGCCAGGGTCCACGTTCTCCAAATCTAACAAAATTTATATGAAAACAGGCCAGAACGACGTCACGAGTCTACTGGTGGTGTCAGAAATTGAATCCGGAGTCCTGGGTTTAAAAATAGATTTTAACAAGTGCAACACTAAGAATTTGAACGGCCAACTTTGGCGTCGAATTCGACCGACCTAACAAGCTTAAACTGAAATGAAATCTAAAGGCGGCAGGAAGAGGGTTATACCAGCTGTGCACCGGAACTGGTAGCGCACAAAACGGATCTGCGACGACGAAGATACGAACCCGCGAAGTTGGCATCACGAAACTATGCAAAAATAATTCAATTAAAACGTCAACTTGGTGGCCTGTTTTCACATAGCAAACGACGGAATTAACGGGCAAAATTTGAGAAGGATGAAGGGGTATATACCGAGATTGAGATGGAGCGATGAAATTGCCGATCCAACGGTCGGATTGTCCAAAAAATGTGCACGAAGTCGCTGTTTCGAGACGCGTATTCTGGCTTCACCATTCGCGCGCGTCGATGGAACGTCGATTTCGAAGTCAAACTCGACCTCCTGTGCGGCTCGGGGAGGCGACCCGCTGCTAGGGGTGGCACGCCGGGCTGTGTGCGGCCAAGGCACGGCGGCGACGGCGACGGGAGGCGGCTGGCGACGGTGGTTGGCCGTCGGCGAGCGCGATCACGCCACGCGCGCGAGCTCGCGGCATAGCAGCGATCGCAGCTTACGTGTGCGCACGCAGGTCATTGGGGGCGGCACTTCCCTCCTGGAGGATCGCCGGGGTGGGCCCGGCCGAGGGAGAGGCCCCGGCGGCCGAGCGGTGGCCGCCGGCGCTGCTACAGCTGCTGTTCGCTGCTGCTGCCGCGCTGCTCGCTGGCGCACGCGCGCGCGATGGCGGTCACCGACGGTGGCCGATGGCGCGTCGGAGGTGGCGTGCGGTGCAGTGTGGTGGGATAGTGGTGATGAGTGGTGGTGGTTGAGGTAGAGTGTGTGTGTGTTTAAAAAATAGGGGAGGGGGTGCTGTTCGTGCATAGGAGGGATGGGGGTTTGTATATGTGTACAGGAGAGAGAGAGAGAGAGAGAGAGAGAGAGAGAGAGAGAGAGAGAGAGATGAGAGAGATATTTATATATAATATATATATGTGTATATATATTATATAAATAGATATTTAGAGAGAGAGAGAGAGAAGGATAGATATTATTAGAGAGAGATATTTAGAGAGAGAGGGGGTGATGTGTTCGGCTGCCATGGGGAGAGGAGAGAAAGAGTGAGTTGTGTGTGTAGGTGTTATTAGGAGGAGAGAGAAAAGAGAGTTATATATATACATATACGTATATATATATAATACAGAGAGAAAAATAAGATATTTATATAAAATAGGAATATTTTTGAGTAGAGAAAATGTAAATACAATAGTGGGATGTATGGGTAGCCATAGTAGGGCCTACATCCAATTGGGTCGGGTACTGGACTAAGATCGGACAGGTTCGGGACCAAGATTTAATTAAATAACAAATTTTAAACCATTTAAATCATAGATGAAATGGAAGCACAAGGGAGATCAATTTCGTGGCACGCAAGTGGCATGCGTACGGTAGGCTCAAAACAGGCCAGGGCCATATATTAGGTCGACTGGATTGGACCGATATCGGGCCCCGAAATTAAATGGAAAATTAAATCAGGTTTTACGGTAGATAATTAATTGGCCTAAATTGAACCAAAAGTTGTGCGAAGGAAATGGAGCACAAAATGGAGTGTCTGAGTGGGACATGAAGGTTATGGGTGAAGAGCGTCTCGAGTAGATCATTCATGAGAAGTTGGCTCTGAGAAAACGACTGGTCTGGTGCTCCTAAATTAAAAGTCACGGTAACGTGCATACGAGGATCAAGAAAAAGAGTGGAAAATTAATTAATAATTAAATGGTCTAAATTGACCCGAACTTGCACGAAGCAAAAAGAGTACAAGGGAGCAAGTTCGAGTGGGACACGATATATCAACATGAAGATAATCTCGTCTACTACAAACTCCAAGAAGGAAGTTTCCAGAGACTGGCATCCCTGATGCTCTAGAATTCCAAGTCACGGTAAAGAGCATTTAATGATCGAAATTAATTAAATCAAAATTAATTATTGAGAATAAATTATTTGGAAAATTCGAAAATAAATCCCAAAAATTCAGGAGGCTTACAACATGTAGAAGAAATGAACTCCTGGCTGCAAAGGAACACCGTGCATATTTCGAGCTAATCAACGTGCGGGCGCTTCGACAGAGCGTGGGTTGGCAATAAACCCAAACCCAGGCACATCTCAGTCTTCTGAAGGACTTCACCACCAAAGCTTCTTCGAACGAGGAGATCGACAACCAAGAGGAAAGCATCTTGCCAAGGCGGGGGATCGGTAGAGTCCATCTCCACAAGAAAAGCTAAGTGAGACGAGAACAAACTCTCTCTATACTACTGCCATTTATAGGCATGGAACAACTCGGACTCATGCGCCAAAAAGACAGCCACTTCGAATTCAATTCAATTAATTTCCATCAATACCAATGCATCTGCCCCTTCTTAAGTAAAGCTAAGTAAGACTAGAACAAACTCTTCAAACTACTGCCATTTATATGCCATTAATACCAATGAATCTGCCCCTACGAATTCTGCCAACTTTGATACCCCCTACTGTATCAAAGTTTTTTTCTTGATACAGTAGGGGGTATCAAAGTTTTGATACCCCCAATGTAAGACATGTGGGCCCTTCCTGCTTTATAAAATGTGTACACATATATATATACACATAAATTTTAAGAGGGCCCACATGTCATACATAGGGGGTATCAAAACTTTGATACCCCCTACTGTATCAAAATTTTGATACCCCCTATGTATGATATGTGGTCCCCTCTTGCTTTGTAAAACGTGTAAACATATATATACACATAAATTTTGAGATGGCCCACATGTCATACATAGGGGGCATCAAAACTTTGATACCCCCTACTGTATCAAAGTTTCTCTCCTGTATCAAAGTTTTTTCCCTTTTAAATGGGCCCCTTACATAACTTACAAAAAAGTATAAGTAAAACAAAATTTTGTTATAGTCAAGATTTGAACCAATGACCTCTTAAATACAAGTCTAGCATTGTAACTACGACACCACAATAGCATTCTCCATATTTTATTAAATGGAGAATAGAATTCTCCGTTTTGAATTACACGGAGAATAGCATTCCCAGTGTTAAAAACACATTAGAATGTTCATTCTCCGTGTTTTATTAAACGGAGAATAGAATTCTCCATTTTGAATTACACGGAGAATAGCATTCCCAGTGTTAAAAAGTAAAAACACATTAGAATGTTCATTCTCCATTTTAATTTGAAACGGAGAATGATATTCTCCGTTTCATTTGTAACGGAGAATTATATTCTCCGTTTTGAACTGCACGGAGAATGCCGTTCCCAGCATTAAAACGATTGAGGATTCTATTCGCCGTTTAATTTGGAACGGAGAACGGTATTCTCCGTTTATTTGAAACGGAGAATAAGATCCTAGTGTTAAAAACACATTAGAATGTTCATTCTCCGTTTTAATTTGAAACGGAGAATGATATTCTCCGTGTCATTTGAAACGGAGAATGATATTCTCCGTTTTGAACTGCACAGAGAACATATTTTTTCCATTTTTGATATACTCCGTTTTGAACTTGGAATTTGATATTCTCCATTTTTATCTAATTGTCTTCTCAAACTTTTGCATTGGAGTCGTGTGAATGATATCTTGCCACATAAGAAAGACATTGTCTTAAGTCAACGACGTTTCATTTTATTCCATTTGCACTTTGTCACTATTTCGCTTTCGTACTTTACAATTACGAAAATCGTGACCCAATTTTTTACAAACTCTACATACTCTAGGCTTCGAGATAGGCTGACTTTCTGTAGGCTGGCTTGATTTCCCTTAAGAAGGCATTCCTTTTGTTGCTACCGGATTTGGCTCTTTTAAAGCTTCATGTACTCCATGAACTGCATCAGCTACCATTTGTTCTTCTTCACCAATATCGGTCACCATTTCTTTCAACTCCATCAGAACAGACGACATCAACTCCGTTCCCCTCTCTTGAATTTTGTTTGATTTTTTATAATAGTATGTAAACAAATTAACTTGTTCATTAATAGCACCATACCTTATGCTCTCAATACTGTCCGGGTGGATGAATCTTCTTTCTGAGCCAGGTCCGGAGAGAGAACTCTCTTTGCAATCCTTGAGCCAACGAGATTTTATCAAGTTATTTGGAATATCTCCAATTTGCAATCTCTTTATTGCTGAAAAAATATGCCTATAAGAAATCTCCTTGGTCTTCATCCACAAGCATTCACAATTTATGATGTTGTCGGCAGGATCAAATGTAACCTTCCGGTTGACACTGTCTGGCGACATATACTTTTGGACAGTACAAACTTCTGTCTCTCTTATGATGTGATGATGGAGAACAGTATATGCATCAGAACGTGTGATTTCCTTCTTTACATCTATAAACACCGTTTTAGTGTAAATTACGGCAAATTTACCTTCTATGCTAGTTTGATTCACAACTGGTGTTGAGAGTTTATCAGTGACATGCTTATCCATCTGGCCGTAACGTAAGGCCGCCAAACCGTAGTCACAATTTTGATGGGCCTTCCATAGTGGCAGCTTCTTATTCAAAAACCTTTTCAGAAATGCGTTCATAGATTCACATCTATTTGTTACAGTAGAACCGCCAAAATAATTTCCACGTAGGAATGTGTCCGCCCATCGCTCCCTCGTTCTGTACAATGCAGTGGTCCACTCATTGTTCTCTACATTATAATCTGTTAGCATCTGCTGCCAACGGTTTTCAAATTCTTCGACTGAATAGTACCTGTTTAGAAAACATGGACAGTAACTAAAGTTGTGATATTGTAACAACAACATACTTCAAAATAAAGTAGCAAGTGTGCGATGTACCTTTTAATCAGAAGACTCAATTTATTGTGAAAACCCTCTCGGTGTACATGTTTGGCAGCATTGTTTAGGATATGCCATGAGCACGTTCGATGAACTACGCTGGGCATTAAATCCTCAATTGCTTTATTCATGGATCTGCAACCATCCGTGAGAACTGTCACTGGTAATTTGCCATTCATATACTCTAGGAATTTTTCTAGAACCCAAGAATATGTCTCTACAGTCTCATTATGGATCATTGCAAACCCAAACACACAAGTCATCGCATGATTGTTTGTACCCACTAGAACTACCAACGGCATTTGACTTCTATTTGTTTTATATGTAGAATCGAATGCTAGTGAATCTCCAAATAATTCGTAATCGAATCGACATGCACCGTCAGCCCAAAAGAGATGGGTCAATCTGGAATCTTCGTCTACCTTGTACGCGTAGAAGAAATCTGGGTCACTGCCCTCCTTAGATTGAAGAACTGTAAGTGTTTTCGTAGCATGAACATCGTCTAGTGCTCTACTATCTTGAGCTAGAGCGTTGTATAAATCCTTTCTCGTCCATCCAACATTATCCCAGCCACCTTTCCTGTGGACAATTAAATTCCATATCGCTCCAGTCCCCATCCCTGATTGCTTCATAATCTTAACTTCTTCCAACTCTGCGGGTGATATCTTACGATGGGATCTCAAAAAAACTGATTCATAATCATTCGCCAGGTTATGGTTGTGATGTACATAAAATTTTTTGACGGACCACATCTTTGTTTTATGGGTGTACCCAATACGAAAAATTGCTTTACAACCACTTCTGCTTTCACTTCTTGGCTCACGAACCCTGTTTGGAGCTTCCTTGTATTTTTTGTGTCTGAATCCCGCATTCGAACAACACCAACTACGGATCATCACCATCCCAGAATTGTTTTTCTTTACCTCGTTCTTTCTAATACTGAAACCATATGCTTTTGAATATATCCGGTAGAATGTCTCTGCTTCTTCAATAGAGTTAAACTGTAGGCCAACAATATCTTCTTCTAAGAGTTCTTTTGGATCTTTGTTAATATTGGCAGATTACAATATTTTTTTCATCGTCGCTGCATCAAAATCCAATGGAGATTCACCGTCGTCCCTAAGAACAGAATAAAACAAAATAAACATGAGAAATAGATGTAAAAATATAATGCATTTCTTAAATCCATTAGAAAGGGTGATGCGAAATAACATTTCGTTATTTGCGTTGATGTCTTCATCTTGTTCTTTACTGTCTCCTAAGCTAACATCTTCCAAACTTTGCTCATCATCCAAATCATCTGACAGTCCTCTTGAAAGGAGGCTTTCTTCATCGACTAAATCTTCCACACGACGATCACTTTCTCTATGTGACGTCGACATTGAAAAAAATAGAGTGTGTTAGAAACCAGCAGAAGAAACGAAGGACAAGAAATAATACAAGAAGAAAGAGTAATGCTATATTCGTACCTTCAAATTGACCCTCTAATATATAGCCCTCCTATCTGATGTGGCATGTTAAATAATAGTGTGTCATCTGACATGACTGATGACATGGCAAATTTTAATCCAAAAAGTTAACTATCCAATTTTCTCCATAATAATTTAACATTAATATCAATGTTAATTTAATGTCAATATTAATTTATGTTAATATTAATGTTAAGGTTAATGTTAATATTAATATTATTGTTAACGTTAACGATAATATTAATATTAATATTAATGTTAATGTTAATGTTAATATTAACTTTAACTTTAATGTTAATTTTTATTTTTAGTTTTATTTGAAAAAAAATTGCCACGTCAGCTGCCAGATCAACATATCACGTCAGCTGCCACGTAAGGATGGACAGTTTGAAAGTGCAATTTGGATGTACAAAAAGTATTATTCAGGAAGAAACAACTTCCAGCAAGACAACAACACAACCTTTTCGTCTTCCTTGTAACTCCGCCACGTGGCCCTCTTTTGATGGCTCATGAAAAATCTTGATTGATTCTAGGAGCAAGCATAATTTTAAGGAAACAACTTCCAACAACACAACTTTCTCGTCTTCTAGGTACATGTATTATTAAATTGTGTAGCTAATAATGCATGAGGAAGCATGCAACAACAATCTCCACGTGGCCCTCTTCTGTAGGATAACGCATGCAGCAGCATTTAATGCTACGAAACCCTTTTGTCTTGTTATGTGTTGTGTATCCTATGTGGCATGAGGCAGAAGACAATAACTTGCATAGGCGGCTATATTCATAAATGGCAATAAGTTTAAAAAGTCATCTCTAATGCAAAAAAGTATTGAGAAGACAATACAAAGTAATTTTTTACGACTTCCAAGACAACTTTTGCTCTTCTAATGATATGGTATCAGTGTTTATTATTAAATTGTGTAGGATAACGCATGCAGAGCATTTAATGCTACGGGATCTGTTGTGTTAAGGAACACAACCTGTGAGAGAGAACCCGAGAGAGAGAGAGAGAGAGAGAGAGAGAGAGAGAGAGAGAGTGGGAGATGGGTTAAAGTCATAAAGAGGAAGGATCGAGCTCGACTAGATTTTAAACTTAAAATTCAATTTTTGGTTATAATTACTAATAACTAGTTCGTACGTACGAGTTTAGATGAACACTAACCGAGCCCCGAGCAACGTGACATCAGCTAGCTAAGTTTCTAATACCGTGGCATTCCTGTTAATTTAAAAATTACAATATTATTGAAACTAATATTAATACTAAAATTTAAAATAGTTTTTGATTTAACATTTACTTCAAACTAGTTAAAGTTAAAATTGCATTCTTTTTTATTTAAAATGTAATTGGAACTATAATTAATATTAACATTCGCTTGTCCCGTAATTTAAGTCGTATTTCACTGCTTCTTGCTAAAGTCTATGCACCCAAAGAACTTGATTGTTCAAGTCGAACGTGTGCACAGCACGTTCCCTCGATGCAAGGCTTGACGTAGCCCTTGCTTGTCAAGTCGTTGCACGAACACATTAGAAAAGAGTTTTGTTGGGCTATCGAAGTATAGCAAGCACCGTCCCGTGTCACGTGCATTTGTTAAGCAGTGAAAGGGTGTGAAGGCCACTGGCAATGTCAAGCCATCACGGACTATAGCTGAGTTAGACGACGAACCTTTTGCTGCGGGCCGAATCGGTCCCTTGGCCTAGGAATGGATTGGTTGAAGGAGCAATACACAAGAATAGACTGCCATATTGGCAAGATTATTTTTGGTATTCCCGGTGAGGCAGAGTTTTCATTTTCCGGTGAGGCAGAGTTTTCACCATCGACTTGATTCCAGGGACGACACCAAGATCGGAGAGAGTCTACAGGATGGCACCTTCAAAGTTGGAAATCTTGTACAAGATGATTGAAGAACTCAGAACCAAAGGATTCATTCATGCTAGTGGATCGCCTTGGGGAGCACCGATGCTTCTTGTGAAGAAGAAGGATGGTACGTCAAGATTGTGTGTTGATTATCGTACATTGATGACTTATTTGATCAGCTCAAGGGAGCGGCTGTATTCTCGAATATTGACTTACGGTCGTGAGGGTACCATCAGATCATAGTCAGAGAGAATGACATCCAGAAGATATCATTCAGATCGAGGTATGGACATCGGGATTTCCTTGTTATACCATGGAGCGACCAGTGTGCCAGCCGTATTCATGGACCCCATGAATCATATCTTCATGCACTATTTGGATCAGTTCATGATAGTGTTCATAGACGACATCTTAGTCTATAGCTGTAGTGCCCCGTCCCTATATCGTGCCCCATACCCCATCTACGGGGTGCGCGAGAAAGGAACACTGTCGCTATCGATTCGGTCGGGACCGATAGGTCGGGATCGATTGACTCGATCGAACGGGAACGGTTGAATTAAGATCCATTCTCTCGCCTGAAGTAAACTCAAGGTGAGTGGCTGACCCTTCTCTTCTCGACCCCCTTCCTAGGTAAATTGATAATGTTGTTGCGAATGAAAGGATAAATGCAAGGGCACAAACACGGGAAAGGGATTGAGTTTTCAAAGATAATGTAGGCTATGTCTTAATAACTAAAAGGAAAATATGTCTTCGTACGGTTATTGACAACTTGTCGACAAGGCGGTAGTTTTCTCGATCAGTAACCCGGGGCCACGGGACCGTTTCGACCTAGGAGAAAACAGGGTATAGTCGTACATAAGGTTTCAGCACAGGTTAAGCGGGAACTTGCATCGGAGCTAGCTACTTGCGTTGAAAGGACCCCGATTAACAAAGCTATACGTCTAGGATGGCTTGTGATGTCAGTGACGTCGAAGAGGGACGAGGCGAAGGAGGTCAGCTACTCGCCTTAGACTTGCTTCAAGCGAGCGACTGGTTGGCTGCGCTGACGTCGCCTACGCGATCACCTGTAACCCGCTGAATATGGGACTTGGTTCCAGAGAAGCCATTCCATAACGTGGAATTGATCTTATTTCAACCGTTCCCGTTCGATTGACCCGGCCGATTCCGACCTATCGGTCCCAACCGAATCGGTAGCGACATTGTTCCTTTCTCACGCACCCTATCACGACCCGCACCCGGAGTAAGGGCATGAGTGCATGACAGCGTCCTAGCCTACACCGCAGAAACGACATAGAACGCTGTCTAGTTCTACTATCTAACAACAGTTATAATATCAAAACCTGTCGAGAACGGTCAACTCCGAATGGAGGACAAGCAATATCAATATAATATACTCAATAAGCTATGATATTGTTGCGACCGTCCAGTGTTGGTGTTTATGTATGGTATTTATGGTGCACATCATCTTAATTCAACCGAGTAGTTCAAATGAGGGAATTATGTAGGGTATTTATGGTGCACATCATTAGGACGGGTTGCGACCGTCCAGTATTGTGATAAGCTATGATATCAGTAAGTTTGGGATCCTTTGGATATTGGGCTAGCAACCCGTATCGAAGCGATCATAGTCTTACACATAATTACGGATGCCAAAGATGCATTACGGTGCGAAACACCGTGACCTTCATATAGATAGGGCCGGTGGGCTGAGATTAGCGCTGGGTGCAGGCGCAGGGCCTGCCACTCTTATGCATATGTTTAAGTTTACGGTTGGTTGGTTGAGTGAAATGATATGATTTCTTATGTAAAGTTCTAACCTTGCAGGCTAGGCGAAATGGGACATAGATGAGCACGATCACTATGTTTATGTTAAGATTATGTCTAACTGTATCTGCCGTAGGGACACGGTAGTGGACAAGGCTTGGACGTGCCGAGGTATGGAGTCCTTAGCGTTCAAGAGGAGCTACCGCATTAGCATTCGGACTTGCGACTGTTTGCAAAAACAAAAGTTGATCTTTATTTCAACAAACTTTGTAAAAGAATATTACAAGAATTCTGGAAAAGTACAACTATAGGAATCCAATCTAGATGATGATTGCTTTATCCCTTGGACGATGTGAACTTTGAAGACGGTAGCCTCTGAATTTGAAGGCAATAGCCTCGGAAGAATGCAGCAGCACTTGGACAAGAACTCCTGAACTCTCTGATATTTCTGAACTTTTCATGTCTCATCCCCTGGAATGAAGACTTGAAACTCTATTTATAGAGTTCTGGAAATAACTAACTTTTAGTTATTCTGAATGGCGCAAGTTGGATTGCGCATGCACTAGATTGCACAGCATTAGACTGCGCTGGCAGTTGTCTGATCGTGGGCTAACTGTCTTGGACACATGGCATCATTTGATTAAAATACGCATGATCGTGTACAAAAGGTTGCCACGTAATGAGCAATTGATGGCATGAATGCCACGTGTACATTTGTCAGTTGTCATGATGAAGTACGCCACATGAATTGTGCTGACTTCAGATTGCACTGGAATAGACTGTGCAGCAGAAAGCCTGGCAGATTACGCTGCATGTACAGCTGTCCTCGAGCGCTGTGCGGCACAATAAATGAACAGTCTCCTCGTTCTTTGTGCTTTCAGTTGTCAGAAGATTTGATTGTGTCAGGTAATGATGACATGGCCACGTCAGCTTGCGCACTTGAGAGTGTGCGCAGTCCAGTCTGCGTAATCTGGATGATGCACAATCTGACTTCTGCACAATTCATTTGAAAGATGTATTTTTTGATTTTTATGACTTTGTTGATGTGTGCAACTTAATTTTTTTAGGACCTACAAGACCTCCTTCAAAGTTTTCGAAAGTTGAATTTATTCAAAATTTTGAAATACTTTAAATTTTGGATTTTCAATCAAGTTGCGCACGTGATGATGCTGTCTGCGCAATCGGAGGGTTTACCCCTATTTATTCGGTGCAATCTGAGGCGGCCGTTGCTCTTTGAAAAACTATAAATAGATCTCTTCGTCCTTCATATTATTCTTTACTTGTTTTCATTGTGCTTGAGAGAGAGAAATCCTCCAGCCTACTCCGACTTCACTCTTTCTTCCCCGTCGACTTCATGGCTCCCAAGCGCTCCTCCGCCGCCGACAAAGGCAAGGCCCCCGCCGAGTCTTCGGCTCGGGTTGCGCCGTGCCCTTCCCAACACGAAGCTGTGCACCCTACTTTGCGAGGTAGACAACCCGATCGAAAACTCTTTTTAGGGTTTTTCGACTTTACTGAATCTTAAAATCCATCTTTTTTTAGAGATGTGATCATACTGCGCCACCCTGTTTAGGGTCTTGGTTGCATGAACCCATTATTCTTCATTTTTATGAAGAATATCTTCTCGCACAATCGGTTGAATTGTGCTGGCAAAAGTCAGCGCAATCGGCTGATTTGTGCAAGCTTGTCAGCGTAATCTGATGCTTGTGCAATCTGATGTTTGCGCAATCTGATGATAGAATCTCTGACTTGACTTGTACTAAATTTTGTTTTTTTTGTTTGATGCAGTTGATACCAGAGAGGACCCAAATTATGAAATCTTCACAGGAACTTTAGCTGAGCCAGAATTCAAAGAAGACTTATCCTATGTACTCTTCCCACAATATGCCCTTCCATCCTCTCGCCAAGCTATCCTGATAGCTCAGGATAACGAGACCTTGCTAAGTCTGATGAATGGGCAGCCGTTGCAGTCTGCTGACGCTGTCACCCACAAGAAGCCTATGTTCCTCTTCGGTGAAGCCATTGACAAAAGTTCTCAACCTAGACCCCGAGTTGAGTCGAGAACTTTCCAAAAGAAAGAGAAACTGATCCAGTTACCAGACATAGCTAGATGCCTCCCTTTAGCTCGATATGCTCATACAAGCCATCCTAGGAGGATGGATTGGGACATTACTCCCCTTCAACATGCACGGACAGGAAAAATCTGTGTCAAGAAAGGCTCGAACAATAGGGACATGTTCTATAGTTCTTCTGAATGACACAGCACTTTACTAAGAGGGTTGAAGCCAGGTTGTATCCCCCCTGAGAACTCGTCTTTGTTGCTGCCGGTAAGGACACCAATTTTTGCTAATTAACGAGTATACAAAGACGGAGGGTAGATATCCGGATCAGGATATCCGGCTGACCGGTTTGGTGAACCCGGAGAACAGGAGGTGGAACTGTATAGCCAACTGGGCATTGGCTCAATTTGAAGATCAACTTAAAGAGATTGATCTTTATAATGCGGTATATGCTACCGTATATGGCTTCCACCCAAACCCTCATCTGTTTTTGGCCCTGGCAGAGAGGTATAACTATAGGACAGGGACATTCATGACGCCCTGCGGGGACATGGGATTGGCGCTCCATGAGATGAAGTATATCTCATGCCTACCAACTGGAGACTCTCCTTATGAGGAGTATGTTCCCACAAATGACGAGCGAGAGAGACTACGTCGGGAAAATCCAGAAATGGTAGCAGTTTTCGATGAACTACTGTGCCATTATAATATATGCTCCCTGTTTTACCAGAGCGGCTCCTCCGGTACATGTTATTCATCGAAGTGGTTGCCGAATCTTTTTCTTAATCATATCGTTGAGAAAAAGACCAAGGATCATGACTCCTGCAACCCAACTTTCTTTCAACCTCTCAGCAACAGTGAAGTGATAAAGCTGATGGAAGAGAACAAGAGAATGGATATCAGAGTTACTGATGAACACCAATATCCTCCGCTCAAGCCCAGAGATTTTGTTGAAAGCTTTATAAGAATGGGCTACAGGTCCATGTCTAAAGAGGCTCAGCTAGCAGGATTTTTGACATACTGGCTCTGCCGATTTGTTGTACCTGGGGCAAGCGCCGTGGACCGCTTCCACCGCGGCGTACTCTTCGCTGCCGTCCGGTTAGTCTTCGGCTACCGGATGGATTTGCTATCAGCGATGACCTGTAGAATAAATACAGGTCTTCGTCTGTATATCGACTCAATGATCAAGTGGAAGGGTGGGAAAGGAAACTTCCTAAGGCTGGAGTTGCCCTACACCTATCTATTCGGATGGTTGCTTCTGCATCATCCATCTCTGATGAACCCCGACATGGGGGTAGTTAGCGGCAGCTTTCTGCGTAGATTCTCCCAAAGCAAGTGGGTGTACGTTAGTCTGAAGGACTGCAGACGTGCCCTCAATCTTGGCAAGGGATGGAACTTTTATAGCTTCGCTCCTCCAGCTGGTTACGAGTTCATGGCGATAGATATGGTTGATCTGGGGAGGCAGCCACTGGGCCGAACAACTTTTGAATGGCTGAAGGCGATTAGACCATCACATTTGGTATACAGATTTAAGGAGGAGTGCTACCTTGAACCATATCTGTCGAATCGCTTCGCTCGTCAATTTGGTTATGACCAATTCCATGTGGGCAATGCAATAACTTGCCTACAAGAAAAGGGGTACCTAATTGATGGTGCGAGAGCATGGGCCTACTACATTGCTCGAGACACTAGGACAGTGTTTTCGATGCCTAACAAGAATGATAATGGCCCAAGAATGCTGTACACATATTTATTGTTCTACACAGCTGCCAATACATTTGCTGAGAATTTTAGTCTGATTGATAGCTTCGCAACAGCAACACATCTGAAGAAAGGAGCCACCGCTACACTAGCTCCAGCAAATGATGAACAGCATGAACCGATAGATGATCTATTGGAAGCTTCCAGGGAAGTAAACTTCCCTGAGGAAGTCAATCAACCACTGAGAATTTCTCTGAAAGTGGTTAAATCTCCGGCCAGAGAGAGAAAAAGAAGGATTGAAGAACCTTCTTCCCCAGCTGCAAAGAAGAAACTAATTCTGGATTAATCAGAAAAAGTCACTACTAGGTCTCAATCTCGGCAGCTGGCCGAGTCAATTCAACGAGAAGAGGCAAATACACCGACTTCTATTCAAAAGAAGGTTGATGTAGTGGACGTGGAGATCCCAGAAAGGCCTCTTCATAGAAAGAAATTAGCCCACAGAAGAAGAAGAAAAAGAACATTCTCTCCTCCAAGGAAAATCTTGTCTTCTGTCGTGGTGAATGCTGCAGCTGGTATTACTATGTCATCTCCTACTCCTGCCTCTGAACATAGTCTAGAGCAGAGAGAGGAGTTTGAGCAGAGGGAAGAAGCTGCACCGAGAGATGAGGCTGCAGAGCCTATGGAAAATGCTGAACAAAGAGATGAGGCTACAGAGCCTAGGGAAGATGAAGCTTCACGATCTCCTCCGCCAGCGATAGAAACGACTCAACTTCCTGTCACACCGGGAGCAGTCCGCGAAGAGGAGGATCGTCTAATGATCGAGGCATTGAATGATTGTGACTTCGGTTATCAAGAAGATGCTGATCATGCCGTTGCTACTGCCAGCGAAGAAGCTCCTGAGGACAGTGAGGAGAGCACATCATCAGAGGCTGTTGATGAGACACAAAATCCTGAAGAAGACATTGAGGTCCAGACATCTCCCAGAGCTGCTGATGACACCCTAAATCCTTAAAAGGATGCTGAGGTGCAGGTATCTCCAAAGAAGATTACAGATGAAGAAGTGGCTTTGGAGGAAACTCCTACTATTGATCCCAAAGGTATATAATGAAATTAGCAATCTTCTTTTAATAGATAGATTGATAGCTGACATTTTATTCTTATCCATACAGAACTCAGATCTTCTCCAACTCCTCCAGTGTGTACTGATATGGTGCTTGCAACGACGATAGCTAGTAGCAGTCGTCATTTGTCATGTGGCTCCGAAGCAGGCAGTAGTCAGGCAGTAATGTCTGAGGCTACTTCTGCTAGGCTGGAATCTGTTCCAACAGATGACAGGCCTGATATTGGACCAAGACACGGTAAGATTGCTTTCACCTTTAATCTTCTTTAACAGTAGCAAATGATAGACAAAATGATAAAGTCTATCTGTTTTTGCAGAGGAACAACCGTATAACGCCCCAGTCACAAAATACTTAGGACTAGGTACGTATCCATGCCAGCTGCATACATACGAAGTATACTCCAATATATGAAAACCTCGTATGAATACATAAGCTGTAAAATACAGTAAACCAAGAGTAATCTAATCTCATCCACAAATGAAAAATAAAAGATATCATATAATCAACTGTAATAAGCCTTTGAACAATACGTTGGGCGGAGACAAAGTCCATTACCAACTATCTCAAGTAAAAGGTACAAGGAGGAATAGATGAAATATCAAGACTAGCCAAGTACAATCATCTTCGAAAGGATGGAGAAGATCATGGCCTCGACTAGAACACCTGCAAAATCACAGAAGCACAAACCTGGAGAGATACCCAGGTCCTCAGAGGGACGTAATAAGATACAGGAAGAACATGCCATATGAACTGAATATAAATGCACCATAAAATAAAGATAAAGTAAAAGTTTCCAAACCATAACACGGCTCAATATCCAATCATCGAAATAGTAGGCTACCCCTACAACCTAACAAGGACAAGGGGTAACTTACTATTCCACGATGCGACATTTTCCATGCCATGATTTGGAATATAAAATTTGCTAAGGTCTCATAACCTTTCTAGTAGGCAATTTAGAAGACATCTCGATGTATGGGCAGGTGAAGGCTGACTCTCCTAGGACAAGGTAACAACTCATAATACGCACACGTCAGTACCAATACTATCAGCCGGCATAACTCGAGGCTAGCGGCCCACGTGACCCATCAGTCCACATAGCTCGAGGCTAGTGACCCTCGCGACTCGACTACTGTAGTACGGAGTTACTACAGCTTTTGGATTTGGGTGGCCCATACATTTAGCTGTCTTCTCCCTCCCAAGGTCCCTAACAGAAGGTAGTTCACTAAGACTAGGTCCATATGCATACAAAAGACAAGAAGGAAAAATAACCGAAACAAAATAAAGTGAACAAAATAGCAAGTACTGGATCCAACTGAGAACAAATAATAAAATATGCAGTAAATAAATAAATAAAGGTGCATCTAATTATGAACAGTAAATAAGGCAAGGTATCTTGCCTGAGGTTATGTGCAAAAGGAATAATCTAGTAGCTCGAACCGGCAAAATAAACAAAGAAAGAAAAGCCAAATCCCGCAGATGACTCCGGATGCTGCAACAAACATCACGAACGAGTTTGGAATATAAGATATACCTAGGAAACGCCTGTCCAAAAGTTAAATTCTGGAATAGGGGCAAAATCGTAATTTCGGGTCAAAACGATGTCCGCCGTTGGACCCGCTTTGCACCGAAATGCGTGCCAATATCTACGATCTCTAAAGTCGTCAAACTACATGTCTACGAATTTGTTTTGAGGAGATGAACCCAACGGTATGTCCAATTTTGGATTCCGGTGGGTTGTGCACAAAATCGCCCGTTGAGTGGAATTGTGGGCCCGCCAAAATAGCGTCCCGATCAACGGTCTCAGAATCAGACCAAACTTGGCTCACAGGACCAGAAAAATATTTCGAGTCCAATGACGCAAGTTTCATCGCGATATAATGACTGTGCACAAAGTTGTGACTTAATTTGCAAAGAGTCGATACGGGGTATCTCGACGGATAAGCATTGATTTCGTCGCGCACATGCATTGAAATCGAGTTCCGTCAGTTCCCACACGTCGACAACATCTATACGTGCCTTTCGATGCATATAGTATGCGACCACGTCGTCCGGTTTGTCGGGGTGGACGCCGTATCGGGGTGTTTCTCTACGTTTTGAAAACAGAATTTACAGTTTTTCGGAAAACTTTAACAACGTGTAACTTTCTACATATTAAATGAAAAGTGAATCCAAAAGATGCATTACAATCTCGGTTAGGTTGTATTTGAATGCCTTCAATTAGTTTTTATTAAATTTTAATGGACAGCGAGAAAAGCGGCCGACAAGTTGATGTTTCAAAACAGTTTTTAATATTCAGAAAAAGTGGTTTTTCTCCAACTTTGTCTCAATTTTTCGAGCAAGTTGGATGGCCATGTCAAAATCCACCTGAGAGATCTCGAAGAGGGTCAAGTCTACTTTCCAGAATATTTTACGGATCGAAAATCGGTGCTACGAGAAAAAAGTTACACCATCGGGAAGTAGGGTACCTTGAGTGAAAAAACTGCTCCGTGGGTGACGAAGGGCTGACTTCCGATACTCCGTTCGTCGTGCACACGACTCCGTTGCTGGTGAAACGAACTCGTAGACGAAGAGGGTATGATCAGGCCCAACTTTCGTTTTGAAAGTTTAGGGTTTTGAGGCTTGTGGAAAAAGTTATATATATAACAAGTTCGTTGAAAAACCTAATACTACTACTATTACGAATGAACAATTAGGCTTTGCCTACGGGTTGGGTGCGGATTAAACATGCTATAGCAGCATCAAAAAGGGAAGGGGGGGGGCCCACTTATGTGGGTGGGTGTACTTTTTATTATATATATATATTTTTCTTTTTCTTTTCTTATTCCTTTTTTAAACTTTAATATATATATATATATATATATATATATATATATATATATATATATATATATATATATATATACACCAAAAAAATTTATTTAAATTCCAAATACCATTTAAAAGTCAACTATCTAATTAGTTAATATATTTGAGCATATCTACATATATATATAAATTCAATCCTTAGTAAATCAACTAAAAATAATAATAATATTTAAATAGGTAAACATGTTTATTAAATCTCCACCACTTTGAAATAAAAGTATAATATCATCTAACTATATATATGATGCATCTAAAATATATTTTTACATATATACACAAATTTAAATTGCCAAAAAAAGCAACAATGATAATATCACATAATATCAAATAATATCAACAATAATAAAATGCCTATTAAATTTTCACAAAAATAACTTTAGTAGTAATAAAAATTATTTCCACGGGTGAACTTTACCACACACCCTCATTTGGACCCAGAAAAATGTACCATTTTAGTAACACATTATTAAATAATAAAAACGTAAATTTTTGTACCACTAAGTAATATTTAGAAAATATACTCCCAAACCTTGAAATAAATTAAGAAATATTTTACACCCATAAAATATGCATCCATGGTCGTCATTGATCACACCACATGTTTACTTGGACTTAAATTTGGTCCAGGCCCAGTTCGGGCTGAATTGGCCAAACCGGGTCATCAAAAAAATAAATAAAACCATAAATTGTATAAATTCATTTTTAAGTCTAATAAAATAAATAAATAAATAATTTTTAAAAAAAATAGGGGTTTTACATCCTACCCAACTTATAAGAATTTCGTCCTCGAAATTTAGTATTAATAGGGTGGATAGGGTTGAGGGATAGGAAGAGTTCGTCAATACCAAAATACAATTAAATTTTGAAGGAGGCGATAAAACGACGTTCAACACAACTATGCATTTTAAGAACTTGTTAATTCGTCACAAAAAATTCATCAGAGTTATGGGATTGATTGAGGGTCGCTAGTGGAGACAACAATTTGGATAACACGAATTAAAGAGTAGCAAAGAATTCGGTAGTTCAAAGAAAAAAAACCTGACGATTGGGATATGTGGTACCCTGAGAGAAAACGGATACTAATCGTCTTGGTTGAGAGTTGGATTTAAGTGAACGATTAGAATCATTTTCAAGTGCTCAAGAATAATTGGAAGGGCACGATAACAGTTCTAGGTTTAAGCGAATGAGGAGTAGTTAAAGGCGAGGATATAGCCACATGAGTCGGTCGGCGGCTATCTACATTTGTGTATAATTAACCGATTGGGCAACCAAAGATGATACCTTGAGTCTATCTTGCAAGTACAGTGCATTGTCTTTCCAAAATGAGTAAAAGACAAGAACACAAAGGTTTCAAAGACAGTGTTATATATTGAGTACGAATTGCGGGGTTCATAGGCGACGGAAATAATTCAAACGAGAGTTGTCAAAGCTGTCGCGGAAGAGACTCTATGGCAGGTTTTACTATGTCTCCATCCACGTAGAATAATATGTGATAAGCGAACCAAAGTGCAATAGGTTGATCAGACCATCATGTACCGCTTCTGATTAGACAATATGTTAGTGGGTGCACCTAATAAAATATGTCATGATCAAGCTTGATAACGAAATAAGCTTGTAAAACTGAAGCTACGTTAGCAGCATGAATTAGTCAAATTATGAGCAAGGGAGGTACTGATGAAGAAATTTTTTAAATAGTCCCAGATCTTTTAAAATCAAGGCTCGCCCAAAGTTTGGGCCTATGCAGTTGTCCTAGTGTCTCTTCGTTTATGGCTTGGTAGACTAGATAAGGTAGGGTCCTCAGAATTTAGAGTCTAAGTGAACTTACCAATGTGGTTCCCAAGGAAAAAGGTTTGTTAGGTGGTGAGGTATTCTACCCAACTTACAAGAGTTAAACTAGTAGTGTGATGGGACAATGGGTCGAACAATCAAGATAAAGCATAATTTTAAGCATTTAAGAAATTTAGTAGAACACAATCACATATCGGTCAAAAGAATTGAGTCGAGGTGGAATCCCCATCCGTGGTCAAAAATATATCGGTATCATGGTAAAGATTATAGTTTGGCCATTTTGACCATAAGGTTATATCAAGAAATAGAGTACACGGAGACGTGTTTTGGTGGGACATGATATATCTACATGAAGGTGGGCTTGTCTAGGCCTTACATATGGAATTTGTTGGAAGAAAAGTCTAGTGTTGTACTCCAAATATCTAAGTCACGGTAAGGGATGCCAAAAGATCTAAAATAGAAGGTGGGAGTTCACGAGATGATAATTAATGTACAAAATAAAGAAGATCAAGTTAAAGCATGAAAAAAATTAATTAAAGAATCCATAAAACTAATTTATGAACACAATTTCGGAGAGAAGATAGTCTCCCAGATGAATACAGCTAAGGAACCATTAAATCATGATTCAAATTGCAAGTGGGTTAGAAGGTCGCAATTAAAAGATCTAGAATTGGAGAAAGGTCGAGTAAGCCGAGGTAGAAATACAGTCATATAGCTGGGTAGATGACTAACAACACTTGTGCATATACTACTATCATGGTCATAAGTGACATGGCAATTAGTGTGGAATACTTCTAACTCATTAGGGCTACCTTTGTGGCCTATCATTAATATTTCAACTCGAGTTTCCTCCAAAAAGTTTCAAAAATAAACCACCAAAATTTGTATTCACTCCAAGCCATTCTAATTCATCATAAAAATTTAAGTCACTCTCATAAATCTCAAAGCAAACTTTTATCACGTTACTACTAACCTTTTCCAAAATTAACGTTTAAATTCAACTATTTAACTCAAGAGTTTATAATTTACGAATCCATAAAAATTTCACCATCATTCAAAAAATTAACTCTCTAAATTTTCCAAATAACTCATAATAAAACTCTTAGCATATTAAAAGCAATCTAAAAAATTAAGCTCAATGCTCTCATAAATTTTAACTTCTATTCATGCTAAGTTACTCCAACGAAATCATAACTTTTAAATGGTAACTTCCTTTAATCAATCAAAATAACTTTCCATCACATCCTTCGAATTCTCCCAAAAATTTTAATATTAGCAATCCCTCATTAAACTAAATTTTTCAAATAATCTTATCAGTCAAAATCTTTTTTTTTTTACCAAAAATCTAAATAGATTTGTAAATCCTCAATCATAGGACACCATTTAAAATAAAAATTTATCAAAAAATTATTTTCATAACTTTCAAATATTTTAAACCAAAATTCACCGTCATTACTTCCTCTTAAAATTCAAAATTTACTAAACACAAAAATCGCAAGTTGTACAACTCAAATTTAAATAATTCCTATGGCCATTTTTAAAAGCTAAGATCATTTTCAAACCAAATTTATAACTGTTCAAAGGTGTATAACTATAATACAATAATTCATAAACATCAAAACTGAAAATCAAATAAATTTTATATTTGTTCAAGGATGTATATCTATCACTCAAATCTCATAAATATCACTACTCGAAAAGCAAATCAATTCTATACTTATGCAAGGATGTATAACTATAATCTAATAATTCATAAATATCAAATCTTGAAAATCAATCACTTTCTTAAACCAAGTATGAAATTCTATAAATCCTCTGGTGTTTACTATTTAGAAATCTCAAGATAAAAACCTTCCTTGGTAGTATCCTACTTCACAAATTACTAATCGTTAATTCACACAAAAAACCCCTTTTTAACTCAATTAGAGTCTTGAATGTATTCCAATTGCCAATATGACCATTTTAGCCATGTGTTTGACCAATGAGCATATACTAGTGTAGTCATCTTCCTAGTTGACACTAAGCACGAAAATAAGAATCGACGGTAGAAGAAAATCAAGCAAGATGCAATTCAAGGAAGTCGAACGAGAGTCCAAAATTTGAAGCCAAGGGAAGAGGTCAAGCTGTATGGATGAGATTCCTATAATTCTAATCCTATGTTGCAGGCTCACATCGGTACAATTACGTAACCGAAGTGACAAACTCGACCTGTATGGACCACCACAAAAACATGTAACACCCCAGTCCCAAAATACTTAGGACTAGGTACGTATCCATGCCAGCTGCATACATACGAAGTATACTCCAATATACGAAAACCTCGTATGAATACATAAGCTGTAAAATACAGTAAACCAAGAGTAATCTAATCTCATCCACAAATAAAAAATAAAAGATAACATATAATCAACTGTAATAAGCCTTTGAACAATACGTTGGGCGGAGACAAAGTCCACTACCAACTATCTCAAGTAAAAGGTACAAGGAGGAATAGATGAAATATCAAGACTAGCCAAGTGCAATCATCTTCGAAAGGATGGAGAAGATCATGGCCTCGACTAGAACACCTGCAAAATCACAGAAGCACAAACCTGGAGAGATAACCAGGTCCTCAGAGGGACGTAACAATATACAGAAAGAACATGCTATATGAACTGAATATAAATGCACCATAAAATAAAGATAAAGTAAAAGTGTCCAAACCATAACACGGCTCAATATCCCATCGTCGAAACAGTAGGCTACCCCTACAACCAAACAAGGACAAGGGGTAACTTACTATTCCACGATGCGACATTTTCCATGCCATGATTTGGAACATGAAATTTGCTAAGTTCTCCTAACCTTTCTAGTAGGCAATTTAGAAGACATCTCGATGTATGGGCAGGTGAAGGGTGACTCCCCCAGGACAAGGTAACAACTCATAATACGCACACGTCAGTACCAATACTATCAGCCGGCATAACTCGAGGCTAGCGGCCCACGTGACCCATCAGTCCACATAGCTCGAGGCTAGTGACCCTCGCGACTCGACTACGGTAGTACGCATTTACTACAGCTTTTGGATTTGGGTGGCCCATACATTTAACTGTCTTCTCCCTCCCAAGGTCCCTAACAGAAGGTAGTTCACTAAGACTAGGTCCATATGCATAAAAAAGACAAGAAGGAAAAATAACCGAAACAAAATAAAGTGAACAAAATAGCAAGTACTGGATCCAACTGAGAACAAATAATAAAATATGCAGTAAATAAATAAATAAAGGTGCATCTAATTATGAACAGTAAATAAGGCAAGGTATCTTGCCTGAGGTTATGTGCAAAAGGAATAATCCAGTAGCTCGAACCGGCAAAATAAACAAAGAAAGAAAAGCAAAATCCCGCAGATGACTCCGGATGTTGCAACAAACATCACGAACAAGTTTGGAATATAAGATATACCTAGGAAACACCTGTCCAAAAGTTAAATTCTGGAACAGGGGCAAAATCATAATTTCGGGTCAAAACGATATCCGTCGTTGGACCCGCTTTGCACCGAAATGCGTGCCAATATCTACGGTCTCTAAAGTCATCAAACTACATGTCTTCGAATTTTTTTTGAGGAGACGAACCCAATGGTATGTCCAATTTTGGATTCCGGTGGGTTGTGCACAAAATCGTCCGTTGAGTGGGATTGTGGGCCCGCCAAAATAGCGTCCCGATCAACGGTCTCAGAATCGGACCAAACTTGGCTCACAGGACCAGAAAAATATTTTGAGTCCAATGGCGCAAGTTTAATCACGATATAATGAGTGTGCACAAAGTTGTGACTTAATTTGCAAAGAGTCGATACGGGGTATCTCGACGGATACGCATTGATTTCGTCGCACACATGCATTGAAATCGAGTTTCGTCAGTTCCCACACGTCTACAACATCTATACGCGCCTTTCGATGCGTATAGTGTGCTACCACGTCGTCCGGTTTGTCGGGATGGACGCCGTATCGGGGTGTTTCTCTACTTTTTGAAAACAGAATTTACAGTTTTTCGGAAAACTTTAACAACGTGTAACTTTCTACATATTAAATAAAAAGTGAATCCAAAAGGTGCGTTACAATCTCGGTTAGGTTTTATTTGAATGCCTTCAATTAGTTTTTACTAAATTTTAATGGACAGCGAGAAAAGCGGCCGACAAGTTGATGTTTCAAAACAGTTTTTAATATTCAGAAAAAGTGGTTTTTCTCCAACTTTGTCTCGATTTTTCGAGCAAGTTGGATTGCCATGTCAAAATCCACCTAAGGGATCTCGAAGAGGGTCAAGTCTACTTTCCAGAACATTTTACGGATAGAAAATCGGTGCTACGAGTAAAAAGTTACGCCATCGGGAAGTAGGGTACCTTGAGTGAAAAACTGCTCCGTGGGTGACGAAGGGCTGACTTTCGATGCTCCGTTCGTCGTGCACACAACTCCGTTGCTGGTGAAACGAACTCGTAGACGAAGAGGGTATGATCAGCCCCAACTTTCGTTTTGAAAGTTTAGGGTTTTGAGGCTTGTGGAAAAAGTTATATATATACAAGTTCGTTGAAAAACCTAATACTACTACTATTACGAATGAACAATTAGGCTTTGCCTACGGGTTGGGTGCGGATTAAACATGCTGTAGAAGCATCAAAAAGGGAAGGGGGGGGGGGGGGGGGGGGGGGCGCCCACTTATGTGGGTCGGTGTACTTTTTATTATATATATTTTTTTCTTTTTCTTTTTCTTTTCTTATTCCTATCTTAAACTTTAATATATATATATATATATATATATATATATATATATATATATATATATATATATATATATATATATATATATATATATATACACCAAAAAATCTATTTAAATTCCAAATACCATTTAAAAGTCAACTATCCAATCAGTTAATATATTTGAGCATATCTACATATATATATAAATTCAATCCTTAGTAAATCAACTAAAAAAAAATAATATTTAAATAGGTAAACATGTTTATTAAATCTCCACCAATTTGAAATAAAAGTATAATATCATCTAACTATATATATGATGCATCTAAAATATATTTTTACATATATACACAAATTTAAATTGCCAAAAAAGCAACAATGATAATATCACATAATATCAAATAATATCAACAATAATAAAATGCCTATTAAATTTTCACAAAAATAACTTTAGTAATAATAAAATAATAAAAATTATTTCCACGTGTGAACTTTACCACTCACCCTCATTTGGACCCAAAAAAATGTACCATTTTTGTAACACATTATTAAATAATAAAACGTAAATTTTTGTACCACTAAGTAATATTTAGAAAATATACTCCCAAACCTTAAAATAAATTAAGAAATATTTTACACCCATAAAATATGTATCCATGGTCGTCATTGATCACACCACATGTTTACTTGGGATTAAATTTGGTCCAGGCCCAGTTCGGGCTGAATTGGCCAAACCGGGTCATCAAAAAAATAAATAAAACCATAAATTGCATAAATTCATTTTTAAGTCTAATAAAATAAATAAATAAATAATTTTAAAAAAAATAGGGGTTTTACAAACTGGGAGGAGCAACCAGCTCGACTTTAGCTCCTTTATTTAAAGAGCCCTCCGTCCAAGTGCAAGAGACTGAACGTCCCACCGCTTCATTGTCAACAGGAGTAGCTGCTACTCTTGGTGCTTTGGCTACCAATCAGTTTGTCATTAAATCATTTACCAAGTTCTTCTTTGATTCATTGGGGCCTTTAATAGATAGAGTGATGGAGAAGGAAGAGGCCGATTTCTCCACGGTTAGAGGTCCAACCTCTTATTTGGTAAATGCCATCCGTAATCAAGGAGACGAGGCTCAGGCTACTTTTCTTGATCACATATTAGATGAGCTGGAAACCTCAGTCAAGAGTTACAAAGAGCAGAGTAAAGGAGAGGTAGAACTTTTAGTGCAAGCCGAATTTGAACGAATATCTCAAG
Source organism: Iris pallida (assembly GCA_029216955.1). NCBI lineage: Eukaryota > Viridiplantae > Streptophyta > Magnoliopsida > Asparagales > Iridaceae > Iris > Iris pallida. The sequence goes on from JANAVB010003398.1 coordinate 31,979,636, forward strand.
AAGCTGCAGTTGAGAGAGTCAACTTCCAAATTCTCTTGGACACTTTCACCATCAAATCTGCTGAATACAACTCCAAGGTGGAAACAGTGACCTCTGTTGCTGAAAGAAAAGAAAAGAAAATTGCTGAATTGAAAGCAGAGATTGCCCGTCTTCAGGAAGAACTGGAAGATGAGGTCATCCAACATCAAACTGCAATTCAACAGCTTGATGTTCTAAATCAAGAAAGGGATGAATATGCTACGGCTCATAATGCTGAAATCACTAGCCGAATGGTAACTCTGCCAACCTTCAACGAAAAATCTGGGATGGAAGAAGCCAGGAAGAGAGTGATGGATTCTCATGAAGAGCGTCTACAAATTCTGAAGCAACAGATTGCTAATCTGATGACACCTCCGGCTTAGTATAAAAATATCTTGTATCTTCTTATTTTGTAATATGAATCTTTGTATTGTCTTGAATTTTGATCAATAAAAGACAACTTTTTGTGGTTCTATTATTTATCGCATATTTTATTCGGATATAAATAGTAGAGATAGAAAATATATTCAGAGGTGCAAGACATGATATATTTTTTTGATTCTGGAAAATAATCATATTCAATTATATCTGCTCAGAGGTAATATGGACGTGGCAAATATAATTTATTAAATATTATTATTTTAATAGACAACTTAATCAAAGATGACAAGTTGCTGATAAGAACAAACTGGATGATTCGTCAAAATGTGAGAACAAAATGAATCGTCGGAATGAATGTAATGAACGGACAAGCCATCAAATAATGAATGGGTGAACCGTCAAGTGGATGTGTGAACGGACGAACCGTCGAATGATGAACGGGCGAACCGTCAAGTAGATGTGTGAACGGACGAACCGTCGAATGATGAACGGGCGAACCGTCATGTAGATGTGTGAACGGACGAACCGTCGAATGATGAACGGGCGAACCGTCAAGTAGTGTGAACGGACGAACCGTCGAATGATGAACGGGCGAACCGTCGGATAAATATAATGAATGAACGGGTAAATCGTCGGATAATTGTAGATGGAATAAACGGGTGAATCGTCGAATAAATGTGTGAACGGATGAACCGTCAAAGGGAATGAATGTAATAAACGGACAAACCGTCAGATGATGGACGGGTGAACCGTTGGATAAATGTGTCGCTTCATAGTCTTATGACGCTCTGTCTATAAATAGAACAGAAAATCAGATGAATGGTCACGTTCACTTTTCAACATAAAGATGTCGTCTGGAGATGCATCCAGGAAGGCTGAGATCGTTCCGAAGGTGGAAGCGGGGACTGAAGAACGTCCAGACAAGCCGGCTCAGCAGATGACAGCGGGTGAAGGTTCATCTGCCCCCAAGCCGCCAAAGGACATCTTGGACTTCCTTCTCGAACCAGGGAAGACTGAAGAAGAAGAAGCTATGAGAATGGCTGCTTGCAAGTTCCTGGTGGGTTCCAGCAAGAATGTTCTCGACTCTTTTGCTGATCATGTCTTTGATAAGGACGGCAGTGGTCCGTGTTCCAATTATGAGAAGGATGATAGTGACCTTCCTTGATATTATGTACTATCATTCAAGATGAAATAAAACTGAATTTTATTTATGAACTTGTCTGATAATTACAATCACTGTCTGTTATATTTACACATAATATTTCTTGAGGAATTTGCCATTGATGGACATCATTACAACTCGACCGTCTAGCTCTGTGAGTTGATAGGCTCCATTTGAGAAGACTTTGCTCACGATGTATGGACCTTTCCACTTCGCATCGAACTTGTCTTTGCTTGAGTGAGTCATAGTCATAGGACGTCTGACTATTAGAACGAGCTCTCCTTTCTGAAATGCTCTGACCTTAACTTTGCGGTTGAAAGTCTTTGAGATACGGGCTTGGTATAACTCAATATACTGTTGAGCCAATAGTCGTTTCTCATCGAGCGCTTCTAATTCCTGGAGTCGAAGAAGATCGTTATTTTCTGTCGTGAGTTCATTGGCGATGGCAATCCTCAAAGACGGAATTTGAAGTTCCAGAGGTAGAACTGCTTCACAGCCATACACCAAAGAGAAGGGTGTACAGCCTGTAGGGTTGCGGACCGTAGTTCGATAGGCCCAAAGACATTCCCTAAGATTTTTACTCCAATTTCGTTTGTTAGTAGACACAAACTTCTTGAGGAGCTTGATGATAGTCTTGTTGAAAGATTCAGCTAAGCCATTAGCAGCAGGATTGTAGGCTGTCGACGCAACATTATCAATCTGGTGATCATCACAGAACCTTGTAAACTTTTGACTGATGAATTGAGGTCCATTGTCGTGGACGATTCTTCGAGGTACACCAAATCGATAGATGACATGGTGTTTGACAAAGTTGATGACGCTGTTGGTCTTGACTTCAGCCAATGGTATAGCTTCAGCCCATTTAGAGAAGTAATCGGTTATTGGCAGTATGAACCGATGTCCTCTAGAAGAAGAAGGATTGATGGGACCGATGATGTCCATGCCCCAAGCTTCAAAAGGGCAGGAAGCAGCAGTCGGATGAAGAAATTCCGACGGTTGATGAATGAAACTTGCGTGGATTTGACAAGCTCGACATTTCCTCGCATATTCGATGGCATCAGATACCATATAGTGTCACGCCCCGATCCGAGAAATCGCTCGTCCTCGCTAGATTTTACCCGAATTATCGTCCTCGCTGGGGCGTGATGCCGCACGAGCCTGGAGTTGCGCTCGTGCAAGGCAAGATAACAGGTTCACATAGAACTATCTCAATTTGATAACATAAGCAGCGGAAGGAAAACATAGTATATAACAAGAATCTCTTTTATTCATATTGAACTGAAGGTTACAAAGGCTCTGAATAGTCCAACATAAAATGCCAATTGGCTATAACGCTCATGATCTCTCTAGCTCATAAAGGATTACACTGTTCCATACATTATGCCTCTTTATAGCCACCAAGTAGTCTTCGGCCGAACATCTCCATGTCGCAAGTCCGAACGCATATGCGGAAGCTCCTCTTGAACGCCAAGGACTCCATACCTCGACACGTCCAAGCCAAGCTCCGCCCCGAGTCGATCATAACCTGAGCCTGCACATAAACTAGTGGAGGATTAGTGCTTTCGTCCTCGCTTCGCACTGATCAAGACCCGCTCGCACCCAAACCAAACACTTAATCATTTAGTGAGCATGCATCTTAATTTGTGATCTTTCTATTTAGCCTTAGGATCGATTTTATAGCATATTCAACGTATAGCAACATATCGTAAATGTGTTCCACACCGTGTTCCTGCAGCAGATACAGTTAGACATAATCTGAAACATAAACATAGTGTTCGTGCTCATCCCGTCCCATTTTCCTTAGCCTGCACGGATTAGAACTTAACATAAGCAAACATACTATTCGTACATCCGACCAATCATAACATAAACATATGCATAATGGGTAGCAGGCCCTGCGCCTGCACCCAGCTCTCATCTCAGCCCACCGGCCCTAACTATATGAAGGTCACGGTGTTTCGCACCGTAATGGACTTGACATCTCATATGTGTAAGCCTACAATCGCTTCGATACGGGTTGCTAGCCCAGTATCTGAAGGATCCCAAACTTACGGATATCATAGCTTATCACAGCACTGGACGGTCGCAATCCGTCCGAATGTTGTGCACCATAAATACCACACATAATTCCCTCCTAGGTCGAACGGTCCCGGCGCCCCGACGTAACCGTTCGAGGGAAGCCGCACCCGTGCACGGGCAATCCGAGTCCATTGACCATGCAATACGTTCCATATCATACAATCCATAGCATACCAACCGATCTCGTATTCCATAAACATAGTCTCGTACATAAACGGTTTCCCGTGCCATAAACGGTTTCCCGTGCCATAAACATAATCCACCATTCATATGGGGAGCTCCGTCGGCGTTATGCCCCAACACATCCATATTGATGCACGACGCCCAACGGCTTAGTCGTCTTGTACTCATAATCATGCGTCCCGTACATAATGTTATTCGCATAGCCTACCTCCGTATTTACTTAGTCATTTCGTAGCTTAAGTGCACAAAGGCACGCTCAGCACCATAACCAACGTTCTACGCCTAGAGTTCAATGTTCTCGGAGCCGTACACATGGTGCACATCTCATTATCATCTTTCAATGTTCTACCATCATTGCCCTACTGCGACTCGTGCACTCGATGCACGTCGCTTCAATTGTTCGATTGTTCAATGTTCTATCTTTATGTTCGACACATACTTAGACCTTTCGTCGCCGAGCCACGCTCGCTTACTCGATAACATCTTACGCATACCATAATATATTTTATTAGACGTAAAGGAATAGGGAGAGAGAGTCAAGAACCCACCCACCTTAAGCTGATATACCTTGTCGTTTCGCTGATTAAAACGTCCCGCTTCCATAACTCGATCGTATAGCTAACTCCCGGACTTAGCCATTCCTTTGAACTACTCGGTTGATTTGGCCTATCGTGTCCATGCCACAATCCGTTGCAAGGCCACGATTTGATTTCGCGGACACTTCATTGCATAAGGCAAAATGTCGACCTCTTATCGTCCAGCGTAAAAGTATAGCCTGCACACCAGATCAACTAGAATCAGCACTTACTCGAATGGGACATATCCTTTGTATCGATTCGACTCATAGATTCCAACCGACTCAAAGCTTACCTTTGGCCAACGCAACTCATGCATCGATTTACATCGATACCTCATCGGGTCAACGCAACTCTTCGAGTCAACGACTCATCGTAATGCACCGATGCGGAGCGGGGCATTACATAATATACCACTCAAAATCAGGTTCGTCCTCGAACCGAAACCAACACTTAATCCAAGTGCCTCGCATAGATCGCCTCACGATCTCGTGCTATTATCGTTGGAATCATACAACTTAGATTGGATCATACACATATTTTAGACGTCCCACCAATATATGCATTTCAGCCAAGCTCAGTTGTAGGATATCGGGACAACTAACAAGCTCAACTTTAATCCTCAAGCATCCATCGGTCCGTACTCGACTTAGTCATATCTTAGCACCTATTCCCAAAATACTCTTCGTTTGCATCATCCCATAACATGCGATCATCTTCCAACATCTTGTACATAACTTAATTCAACCATAACTTCGATCTCGTAAGTTTCTCGCCGGCCACCTAACACTCGCATTGCATCGAGTTATTGCACATCCGATCACAACAATTCTCTGCAACGCCTATTCGCCCAACCGTCTGCCTATCTCTCGCATAACTCAAGTCTTTCATCCAATCATTCATAACACTTGGCCTCTACGACATGGACTACGTCCACATGTCTCAAATTCCTTTGTCTACCATCCGTACTAAGTCTCGCACACAACTATCCCAATACGACCCACGTTCTCGAACCATATACTTATCGCGTCTGGGGCTACCCCCGCTAGGTAACTTATCCAAACATCATGCTTAATCTCTCCTGACACAAGAGGTCAACTTGAGTCTACGATGCTCAAAGGCAACAATCTTTCCGACCCAAGGTCTCTTACGATACGCTCGTCTCCTATTCTCGACCGAGTACAATTCTTTACTCAATCTTCGATTCAATCCTGACTAGTTTGTTTCATAACATAGATCGCACGCTTAACACACATAGCCTAACCATTACTCCAATTGATCTACGACACACACTTAGGTCGTTCTACTATCCGTTGCTCTCGCACATTGTAAAAATCCTTGCAATCGCCTTATCGTATCATTACGCTAAGCGCGTTCTTCAACATCTATTCGATCCAACATAACTTTTCTGACCATATCGATTCTAGTACTCGCTAACTTTTGAGACACGATACTCACTCGCTTAGACTTATCCTCGACATGTACTACCTCATTCCTTATACTTCTTACGTAATTTCTTTAGGGTCATCCTATGGGACTCCAGCATTCACTTGATTTGGCGGTCAAGTCTTCTAGGGTCATCTGCCCCGGAACTACGCTCGAAAATTGAAGATCATCAACGAAGGACAGTTACAACGAACCATGCTATATCCTATCGCGGAGCCAAATCAATTCCCGACGCTTCCTATGGGACTTTATCCAATCCGACATATATCACAAATCCGTAATTTATCTATCCCGCGCAACTGATGCACCGCTGCTACTCGAATCACTCATATACTACCGTCAACAATATCGCACAATCCTTAATTTCACCTTCGCATCAAACCACAAGTCCATATCGAATTTGCCACGCCTTGCGAGTTCAATCATCCCCGCTGGATGAATCACCATACCAGCGCTCACGCGGAATGATCGTCCTGATTTGACGTAACGCATGTGCGAGGCTGGTGTTGCGCTCGCTCAAGACAAGAATGTCAACATAGTGGTGATCCGCGAAGCAATCCAGACACTTTCATTTTCATCCAAGCAGTATCCATCGACTCTCAATTTCTCCGAAGCATCCCTACCGTTATCATCCAGCTCGACATCAACTTAACCTGCATCTTATTCATCCAACAACAATGCTCAACATAATTCTCGTTCATTCGATCAGAGTATCCCTGAGTTATTGTATATCGTCTTTGATACGCCTCAATACCATCGTCGATATGCATAACTTGAACATCTTCCTTTCTCATAAGCTTAAATTCGTTGCTATCACTGCCGTTATCCGAATTCGAATACGAATCAAGTCTCGCACTTATCAAGATCTATTCCGTTGTAACTACTTAACATCGTCGCGACACAATTTCGATTTCACATATCCATTCTCATATCCCTAACTCGTACTTCCAAATCGTGCTACCGATTTATCGCGTTAACCCAAATTCGTTCGTACAATTTCTCCGTACTTACTCAATATGTTCCGAAGAAGTCTCCGTACTAACTCAACATAAGTTCGACCGGGTCGACTGTTTCCTCAACGTAACATTCATTCGCATATGCTCGGCCTATCGTTCAACTTATACTTAACGAATTCTCGTTCGACGTATCGTCCATAGGCACGACTTCATGCATAATCGTTCAACTCAATTCATCAAGGCATACTCGCATCGACTTCTACTAAGTCATTCACACTCAAGTCTCGGCACTACTCCGTCCGTTGAGGACAACATATCGTATCAACATAATTGTCTCGACGTAACCTATCGTAAGTCCCCAACCAGCTTAACATCGCTATCGCTAAGTGGTATTCCATATACCACTCAGGATCGAGCCTATCGTTATCGACACAATACTTCGCTATACTTGCTCGCATAATTGGTATTGCATATACCACTCGAAATCGAGTCATTACTCGACATCACACTTCGCATAGGTCCGACTTCTATCTCAACTTAACCATCCCGTATGGCGATCCTTCCGATCCCAGCTCTAACGTTAGCTCAAGTTTGACATACATTCAATCTAACCGTGTCATGGCGATCATCTCGATCACACCCGCAACATTCGCTTATTCAAAGCTCAACGCGACATACGGCCAACGTAAATGTTCGCCTACTCAAACTCGACTTAGCGACCATTTCGTCTCGTACTATCACATCCGCGATTTCCCAATCTTACTCGTTGCAACTCGTGCAACAACTCATTCTCGATACTTAAGGTCTTTACTCAATCCTGTGCAACATATCGCTATCCATCCGCATAGCCATACAATACGCATCATACCGTATCGACTCATTGCACCGATGCAACGAACGATCCACGACTTGCTGCACTCCGTGCAACCAACAACACATAACTACTCGCATAGCCACATAATACGCATCGCCTCACATATCGATCCGTTGCATTTCGTGCAACCAACAACACATATCTCTCGCACTTCGTGCGATCAACAACACATAACTCATCGCACTGCGTGCGACCAATAATACGCATATCATTGCACTTCATGCAACCAACACCGCCATATTCGTTGCACTTCGTGCGACCAGCATTCCATAACTCGTTGCACTTCGTGCAACCAACATCCCATAACCCATTGCACTTCGTGCAACCAACATTCTCCGACGGTACTCGAAGATAACGTAATAGTCACGACATACTTGTGGCAGACGTACGCAAATTAATATAGACTTATTGTATGGAACATCCAATGTAGCGTCGAACAGATCCATGAGCCATGCGGTTACGGAAACAACTTAGAGTCAACTGAATTCGATAACGAAGCAACTGAGGGTCAAAGAGATTCACACACGGTCCAAAGGATGGAACCGCTCTGATAGCAACTTGTCACGCCCCGATCCGGGAAATTGCTCGTCCTCGCTAGATTTTACCCGAATCATCGTTCTCGCTGGGGCGTGATGCCGCACGAGCCTGGAGTTGCGCTCGTGCAAGGCAAGATAACAGGTTCACATAGAACTATCTCAATTTGATAACATAAGCAGCGGAAGGAAAACATAGTATACAACAAGAATCTCTTTTATTCATATTGAACTGAAGGTTACAAAGGCTCTGAATAGTCCAACATAAAATGCCAATTGGCTACAACGCTCATGATCTCTCTAGCTCACAAAGGATTACACTGTTCCATACAATATGCCTCTTTATAGCCACCAAGTAGTCTTCGGCTGAACATCTCCATGTCGCAAGTCCGAACGCATATGCGGAAGCTCCTCTTGAACGCCAAGGACTCCATGCCTCGACACGTCCAAGCCAAGCTCCGCCCCGAGTCGATCATAACCTGAGCCTGCACATAAACTAGTAGGGGATTAGTGCTTTCATCCTCGCTTCGTACTGATCAAGACCCGCTCGCACCCAAACCAAACACTTAATCATTTAGTGAGCATGCATCTTAATTTGTGATCTTTCTATTTAGCCTTAGGATCGGTTTCATAGTATATTCAACGTATAGCAACATATCATAAATATGTTCCACACCGTGTTCATGCAGCAGATACAGTTAGACATAATCTGAAACATAAATATAGTGTTCGTGCTCATCCCGTCCCATTTTCCTTAGCCTGCACGGGTTAGAACTTAACATAAGCAAACATACTATTCGTACATCCGACCAATCATAACATAAACATATGCATAATGGATAGCAGGCCCTGCGCCTGCACCCAGCTCTCATCTCAGCCCACCGGCCCTAACTATATGAAGGTCACGGTGTTTCTCACCGTAATGGACTTGGCATCTCATATGTGTAAGCCCACAATCGCTTCGATACGGGTTGCTAGCCCAGTATCTGAAGGATCCCAAACTTACGGATATCATAGCTTATCACAGCACTGGACGGTCGCAATCCGTCCGAATGTTGTGTATCATAAATACCACACATAATTCCCTCTTAGGCCGAACGGTCCCGACGCCCCAGCGTAACCGTTCGAGGGAAGCCGCACCCGTGCACGGGCAATCCGAGTCCATTGACCATGCAATACGTTCCATATCATACAATCCATAGCATACCAACCGATCTTGTATTCCATAAACATAGTCTCGCACATAAACGGTTTCCCGTGCCATAAACGGTTTCCCGTGCCATAAACATAATCCACCATTCATATGGGGAGCTCCGTCGGCGTTATGCCCCAACACATCCATATTGATGCACGACGCCCAACGGCTTAGTCGTCTCGTACTCATAATCACGCGTTCCGTACATAATGTTATTCGCGTAGCCTACCTCCGTATTTACTTAGTTATTTCGTAGCTTAAGTGCACAAAGGCACGCTCAGCACCATAACCAACGTTTTACGCCTAGAGTTCAATGTTCTCGGAGCCGTGCACATGGTGCACATCTCATTATCATCTTTCAATGTTCTACCATCATTGCCCTACTGCGACTCGTGCACTCGATGCACGTCGCTTCAATTGTTCGATTGTTCAATGTTCTATCTTTGTGTTCGACACATACTTAGACCTTTTGTCGCCGAGCCACGCTCGCTTACTCGATAACATCTTACGTATACCATAATATATTTTATTAGATGTGAAGGAATAGGGAGAGAGAGTCAAGAACCCGCCCACCTTAAGCCGATACACCTTGTCGTTTCGCTGATTGAAGCGTCCCGCTTCCATAACTCGATCGCATAGCTAACTCCCGGACTTAGCCATTCCTTTGAACTACTCGGTTGATTTGGCCTATCGTGCCCATGCCACAATCCGTTGCAAGGCCACGATTTGATTTCGCGGACACTTCATTGCATAAGACAAAATGCCGACCTCTTATCGTCCAGCGTAAAAGCATAGCCTGCACACCAGATCAACTAGAATCAGCACTTACTCGAATGGGACATATCCTTTGCATTGATTCGATTCATAGATTCCAACCGACTCAAAGCTTACCTTTGGCCAACGCAACTCATGCATCGATTCGCATCGATACCTCATCGGGTCAACACAACTCTTCGAGTCAACGACTCATCGTAATGCACCGATGCGGAACGGGGCATTACATATAGGGCCAGTAATAACCCATACGTCGGATGCGATCCTGTAGTTTAGGACTGGGTTGATGTGCTTCGCAGACACCGTCGTGAGTTTCACGTAATACTTGCTTCGCCTCATCACCAGCAAGACAGCGTAAGAGTAGGCCGTCATAATTTCGCCGGTAGAGAGTTTTGGTGGTCTGATTGTAGTAGAATCGTAGAGATCGTCGACGAATACTCGTAGCCTCTTTGGGATCTTCAGGGAGTATGTCATGGACCACGAAGTCGATGAAAGGAGTTCTCCAATCTTTATCGATAATATTGACTTCAGTAAGATTACTGAACTCAATATTACGATTGTTTTCGACACAGAACAATTCTCGATTAGAGATGACCACCACCTGCTGTCTTTTGATAGGGATGGCTAAGATTGCTACAAGATTAGCCAAAGCATCTGCTTCAGTATTGCAAGCTCGGCGTACATATTCGATAAAGAAGGCTTTGAATGATGTAGCCATGTTGATTGCCGCTTCAAAGTAAGGCACTAGATCTTAATGGCGAACTTCATAAGTCCCTCTAACCTGGTTAACGACCATCTTAGAGTCACCATAGACTTCTAGATACTCGACGTCAAGTTGTTTAGCTAGCTGAAGGCCAATGAGTAGAGCATTGTACTCTGCCACGTTGTTGGAGCAAGGCTCATCTAGGGAGTATGCTCTTTAGATAGCTGACCTGTCTGGAGAAACAAGGACAACTTCAACTCCTGCGACAATGGCACCATTGGGTCCGATCCTGGATGCACCATCAAAGAATAGACGCCAAGTAGAAAATTCTTCAGAGATTGTATTAGATTCCAATGTCTCGTCTGGAATTTCATCATAGAGTTTAGAAGTCTCTGAGATAGGATGAGCTGCTAAGAAATCCGCCAGTGCTTGACCTTTGACAGAATTTTGAGGAATATATACCATGTCATATTGGGCTAGCAGAATGGCCCATGTAGCCAGCCGAGAATTGAGTGTGCTAGGCTTCTTCATCAATACCCGAAGAGGATTAACTCGGGATATGACATGAATAGTTTGGCCAATGATTTAATGCCGAGTCTTTTGAACAGCAAACATAAGAGCTCGGCACTCTTTTTCAACTGGACTATAACGGTGTTCAACACCAATCATAGTACGACTGAGATAATAGATGGCTTGTTCTTGGCCTTCTTTGTTCTTTTGGGAAAGTAAGGCACCCAATGAATGGTCCATAGCACGGACATACATTAAGAATGGTATGCCAGAGATTGGTGGCACCAGGACTGGTAGATTCATGAGATACCGCTTTATGTCGTCAAATGCTCGTTGACATTCTTCGATCCAAATGAAAGATACACCCTTCTTCATGAGTTGAGTGAATGGTTTGCAGTGCCCAGACAGATTCGAAATGAACCTTCTGATGTACGCAAGTCGACCTTGGAATCCTCGTAGCTCTTTTAGGTTGCGTGGAGGCCGCATCTCTTGAATGGCTTTGATCTTTTCGGGATCCACGTGTATACCCTTAGAGGTAATGACGAAGCCGAGAAATTTGCCACTAGAGACACCCAAGAATGACTTGGTGGGATTCATTTTGAGTTGATATTGGCGCATGAGATTGAAGATAGTTCTCAAGTCTTGGATGTGATCTTCCTTTAGACGACTTTTGACAGCAATGTCGTCAACGTAGCATTCGACAGTCTTGCGCAAATGATCTTGAAAGATGGTACTCATGGCTTGTTGGTACGTTGCACCAGCATTTTTGAGACCAAATGGCATAACAGTGTAGCAGTAGACTCCGCGAGGAGTACGAAAAGAAGTATGTTTTTCATCTTCAAGATTCATCCGAATCTGATTATATCCAGAGAATCCATCCATAAAAGATATTCTTTCGAACCCACAGGTGTTGTCGATCATGACATCTATGATAGGGAGAGAAAATTCATCTTTTGGACATGCTTCATTAAGATTCCGAAAGTCGAAGCAGACTCGAACTTTTCTGGTTTTCTTTAGAACTGGGACGACATTGGCTACCCAATCAGGATGCTGTTCTTTTCGGATAAAGCCACAAGCGATAAGCTTCTTGCCTTTATCGTTGATTGCGTCCATCATTTCTGGCTTAAAATATCGTTGTTACTGCTTGACTGGTTTTGCATTCGGCAGGATGTTCAGTTTATGAGTAGCAACTTTGGAATCTAGACCTGGCATGTCTTCATAGCTCCAAGCAAAGACATCAATGTATTCTTTAATCAGAAGAATTAATTCTTGCTTGTCTGCCTCTGGAAGGTTCTTGCTGATGAATATTGGACGAGGTGACCCTCTCTCTCCTACATTAACTTGAACTAATTGATCTTCAGTAGGAGGTTCCTTTTGTTCGAATCGGAGTTCCCATTGGGTATCCATTCGTTGAGCCCAAGGATCTGTTTCGGGACTTTCTTCAATATTCTCGTCATAACCTTCTAGAAGTTCGACGGAGACCATGTTAGAAGACACAGTCAACCGATGGACTTGACCGATGCTGGTGTCAGAATCCCATGATCTGGAATCAGAAGAGTTAGAAAGCTCCTCACTATCGGATTTAGAAACTGCTGGGGATAATACTGGAGGTGAAGCATATCCAAGACCTCTTTTGGTCCTGCTGTAGTACATCTCTGACTTCCCTTTCGGCACAGCCGTACGGATACGAGTTTTTCTTCCTTTATCGTAGTTGAGGCCACTCTTGAAGTCGTAACCCATTTTTCGGATGATGTCTTTGAAGTTGAAGATACCCCGTGTCGTTAATTTTGCTATCATCCGTATAGCTGAATTGTTGTTCCGGTCCTTTACTAAAAAGTATTGGACTCTCGTCTTTCTTACGAGCGGGAACAATACGATATAAATCTTTTGGCAGTTCGAGTGAGACTTCTGTTTGAAGAGATTGCACGACTCCCATTGTAAATGACTGATAGCTATCTAACATATCAAAATAGCATTTAGCATGATAAACGACATCAATATACTGGAAAGTAGATGCTTTTTCATTGATTTGTACATTTGTATTTACAGCAGGACCTTTAGCCTTGGCAGGCTTGGTCAGATTGATTACAAGAGGGAGAGAAGAAGAACGTGGAGGAGGATTGGCTTTGTTACGACGGAGGTCAATAACAAGCGGCTCAGAAGAGGTGAGCTCCCTTTTTTCTTTGTTATGAGATAAATCAATAACAAGTGGCTCAGAAGAGGTGAGCTATCTTTTTTTCTTGTTACGACGTAAGTCAATAACAAGTAGCTCAGAAGAGGTGAGCTCCCTTTGATCATGATCATCATTTGATTGCTTCTGGACTGGCAAGTGAATAGCCAGTGGTTTGGAGGATTGAGGACGAGAAACACGCCCTTTGACAGGAATGATAAGGGTATCATTGGGCACTGTTTCTTGCTCTTCTTCAGTATCCAGAGACAGGACAACCTTTATGAATTCGTCCTTGTACATACGAGCATCGTTGTAGTATGATTCGACGCCTTTGAAAGGATAGAGATCAGCAACCTCCTTTTGCACCTCTCCATTGTCATCAACATATTTGAAACATTTATGGAGAGTCGAAGGAACAATGTTGTGTTCATGTAGAAATGGTCTTCCCAGCAAAGCATTGTAGGAACAACCATGGTTGTCGATGATGTAGAAGGTCACCTTTGTGCGAAGATTGCCTATTTGGAGTTTTAGGCGAATCTTGCCCAGAGGCTCACTCCTTCCCTGATTGAACCCAAGGATGGTAGTGATTGTACTGGAGAGACTATACACTGGGATTTTCAGCGCATCCAACATTGTTTTCGGCATAATACTGAGAGCAGACCCTGGATCTATCAGAATACGATCGACTTTCATCGAGTCGACGTATCCTGTATAGTAGAGAGGACGGTCGTGCCTGTTGTCTTCCATCAACATATCATCCTGTGTGAAAGTTATGTTTGGAATTAACTCCAACACGCTATGACAATGGAGGCAAGAGACTGGCTCTGCTTTCAGCTTCTTCAAAAGGGCTAAACAGGTTTCGGCTTGCATGAGAGCCTCACTTAGAGTTTCCCGAGTCTCTTTGGAGAGGCGCAAGAGCTCGAAGATTGACAGCCGGGCTGGTGTATTGGCTAGTTGAGCCAAGATATCAAAGTTGTAAGGCTTTTCAAGTCCAGAGGGAGATGACTTCTTCAACGGTTTGTCGAAGCAGAATTGCTGTTTGCCTTTGTCAGCGACCGTCGGCTTGGAAGGAGTAGACACTACAACCGATGAGGATGCAGTAGGAATATCCTCAGTGGAAGTAGGCTGCACTGGAGCAGGCTTAGAAGAAGAAGCAGGATTCTCTTGAATTTTGGGGTAATCCTTTAGATAGGCTTTCCCCGATCTGGTGCCCAATAAGATTTCTTCGTCAACTATGGGGTCAAAAGACACCATATTGCAAATCTTTGTCTTGCCTTTGGAACAGTCTTTCTTCTTGGAGAAAGGGGGGAGTTCGAACTCTGAAGCAAGATCCGGATGAATCCACATAATCTCGCCATTGTCAAGAGACAAGGGGACGAGACCTTCACCTCGTGGAGGAGGGATATTCTCGATCTCAAGAGTAGCTTTGGGGATAGGAATGACACCGTGTTGTACCATCTGAGACGAGAAGTCACCAAATTGAACTGAGACCATGTTTGCGGTAACAGTCTTCTCGTCTTGCTGCAGAGTGACAACACCGGCATTGACCAGCTCCTGAATTTTGCCTTTGAGCACATAACATGCTCGAGTAGGATGTCCGATAAACCTGTGATAGACACAGTACTTGGGATGATCAGTCTTACCGACTTCATCGGGCTTCTTAGGATATGGGAGCTGGAGCTTATTGCTTTTGATTAAGCAATCAAAGATGCTCACTGTGTCATTCTCGTCAAAAGAGTACTCCACTTTCGGACGAGGTTCCCTTGGTGGAGGTGCTGAACGGGTAGAAGTTGACGTAGAAGGAGCTACATTGACCGCCAGAGATTCTTTGTTCTTGTTCAAGTTAATGTTCAAAGTTTCTTTTCCCTTGCGATTATTCTGGTGATTGCCACCACCTGATGTCTGGTGTTCATCCCGGTCGGGGTTAGACATTTGTACCCTAGTTGCTTGAATTTGTCAGCGCAAACTTCAGCTGCTTTAGAATTGATAATGAAAGATGGCCAGTCTTGGAACTGAGTAGATCCTGTCCACATGCTAATGGTAGGAAATAGATTTGCCTTGCAGGTGTCTATGGTGACAGCAGCCGGAGTTCCAGGAGGCATTTTCAAAGCTTTCCGGCGGAACCTTTCAATGAAACTCTCAGCAGTTTTATTGTGTCTTTGTTTAATTTTCTTGAGGGCTGACATAGTCATGTCATTGATCCCTTCATAAAATCGTTCCAGGAAGATTTGCTTTAGGCCAGAGAAGGAAGTGATACAACCATCGAGCAACCTTCTGTACCAATCGTATGCTATGCCGGCTAAATAGCCGACGAATACTCTGGTAAGAAGAGCGTCATTTGGTTGAAGTTGAACAGTCATAACCTCAAAATGGTTAATGAACTGACTGTGAGAAGTGCTGCCATCAAACAGCGAGATTGTTAGGATCTTGTTCTTCGGAGGAAATGTAACTTCCTTTCATTCAACTGGATAGGGTTGCTTGATCCCCAACCTCTGCAAGTTATCTTTCTCCTTGAAAGCTTCGAAATGAGTTCGCAGGAGCTTGACAGCTTCATTGGTATCTTCCACTGATGTAGAAGGAACAGGCTGAACCACGGTGTTAGGGGGAGGAACAGCATGATAAGCACTACCCCCAGCACCTGACTGACTGGGTGAAGGTTGGATTTGTACAGGAGGTACTGGAAGAGATGCTACCCCCAGCCCTGCATTGACAGGCACCGATGATGCTATGATTTCAGGATTTGTAGGAGGTACGGTCGGTGGGACTGTATAATGGGCCACAATGATGGAACGAATACTTGCGACCATTTCAGCCATGGTTTTCAACTTGTCTTCTAGTGCGGCTATTCGTTGTTCTTGACTGGCCAAACTGGAAGCGTCTTGGTCTTCATTAACAACATAAGCTGTCACTTCTCTGGGTACAGTAGAGGATACTGTTTGTTCTGAGCTTTCACTGTATGCATCGTAGTCGGAGAAAGAATCATCTCCTGAGTGAGAAGAAAGAAGACGTTCAGAAGGATCTTGAAGATTCCTTTGACCGATTGTGTCTCGGCTTTGGGATCTGGTATGTTAAAATACTCCTTCAGAGGATTCTTGGAGTAAATCCAAATACCGCTGGCTTGGCTTGCGAGGTTTCCCGTGCTTGGAGCACTTCCTTACCCCAGTGTCTCTGGAAGTCATGTTGACGGAGGCGTACAAAACCTCATCTTCATCTTCCGACATAGATTCTGAGTTAGAAAAGTTCAGACGATCAAAAACAGATCGTCTTGTTGTCTGACAACAACACTTGATGACCACTTTGTGATTGCAATGGTGTCCAAGTGGTTGCACTGGGGATATTGAGATATTATCCCGTTTTTGCTTGAGGTGTTCTCGGAGATCGGGAACAGCAACGGGACGAGAAGAAGTTCGAGGGATATGTTCTTTAATAACATTTGGAACATGGTTCGATTCTTCAAATGTTTTGTCCCTTGAGTGTATAGGGAAGTACTCATTTCATTGGCATAGGTGTCCGGATTCTTGATCCTAGAGGTTTGCCTCTGATGCTGGTTGGTCTTCGGCATTGGCTGTTTACGTTTTACCGAAGTTGGCTTGTTGAGATAAGTTCTTAAATCAGCAAACTCACCCCCAGGGGTTTCTGTCTGAGACACCAACAATTTTCCCTGTCTTGAACGGAAGATCTGAAGAGTTGGAAGATCTTAGAATTCTGCTACCGGAGTAGGCAGAATACTCCTCTGATCAGTATACTTCCCTTTGGCAAGGAAAGAAGAAGAATCCTTATGAGAAAGGGATCTTGTACTGACTGGTGCCGGAGCACTTTCAGTTTGATCTTGTACGGTAAAAACCGAGGAAGACTGAGAAAAGACCAAAGGGCCTTTTCCTTTATTTTGGAAAGAAGGGTTAGCTAAAGAGCGTTTCCCTCTGTTGTCTTCCAAGTCATAGGACGAGGAAGTTTGAGAAAAGACCAAAGGGCCTTTTCCTTTGTTCTGGAGAGGAGGAGGAATAGCCAAAAGACTACCCCCAGTGGATTGTGCAGAAGCAACATGGTGTTTGAGAGGGGCAAAGCTTTTTCCCTTGTTGTGAGAAGAGGAGAGATTAGCCAAAGGGCTGTCTCTCTTGGATTGTGCAGACACAGTTTGCGCATGAGTTGATGGCGCACTAGCAGATTACGCGGTAGGAGTTCTGGAAGAATGTCTTCGGACCTTAGTCACCGTGGTTTGCGCAGTAGAAGCCTTGTTGCCAGAGTGCTTGAGTGGCACTCTGGTTGATGGAGTAGTGGACTGCGCAGGCAGAGTAGCAGCCAACTGCGCCAGAGGAATAGGAGTCTTACACTTTGACCGAGCAGCATATGATGTAGTTTATGCACTGGCAACAGCATATTGTGCACGAGTAGTAGAGACAGATTGTGCAACAACAGAAACAACAGACTGTGCAACAGTCTTAGCAGCAGAGACATTAGACTGCACAGCAGTCTTGGTGACAGAATCAACAGACTGTGCAGCAGTCTTTGGAATCCACACTGGGCGCACTTTGCTTGTGGCAGAAGTTGTCGCAGTGCGAGGAGTGGTCCTGGAGTTGATCATGGCTTCGTAGGCCGTCTGGTTGACCTTCACAACCAGCGTCTTCTGCGTCTTTCCGATAGACGCAATGTCACATTGAGTTGTCACTTCCTCATCGGAGGAGAAAGTCGTCCCCAGCAGAGTCGCCATTTTGTTTGCAAAAACAAAAGTTGATCTTTATTTCAACAAACTTTGTAAAAGAAGATTACAAGAATTCTGAGAAAGTACAACTATAGGAATCCAATCTAGATGACGATTGCTTTATCCCTTGGACGATGTGAACTTTGAAGACGGTAGCCTCTGAATTTGAAGGCGATAGCCTCGGAAGAATGCAGCAGCACTTGGACAAGAACTCCTGAACTCTCTGATATTTCTGAACTTTTTATGTCTCATCCCCTGGAATGAAGACTTAAAACTCTATTTATAGAGTTCTGGAAATAACTAACTTTTAGTTATTCTGAATGGCGCAAGTTGGATTGCGCATGCACTGGATTGCGCAGCATTAGACTGCGCAGGCAGTTGTCTGATCGTGGGCCAACTGTCTTGGACACATGGCATCATTTGATTGAAATGCGCATGATCGTGTACAAAAGGTTGCCACGTAATGAGCAATTGATGGCATGAATGCCACGTGTACATTTGTCAGTTGTCATGATGAAGTGCGCCACATGAATTGCGCTGAATTCAGATTGCGCTGGAATAGACTTCGCAGCAGAAAGCCTGGCAGATTGTGCTGCATGTACAGCTGTCCTCGAGCGCTGTGCGGCGCAATAAACGAACAGTCTCCTCATTTTTTGTGCTGTCAGTTGTCAGAAGATTTGATTGTGTCAGGTAATGATGACATGGCCACGTCAGCTTGCGCACTTGAGAGTGTGCACAGTCCAGTCTGCGCAATCTGGATGATGTGCAATCTGACTTCTGCGCAATTCATTTGAAAGATGTATTTCTTGATTTTCATGACTTTGTTGATGGGTACAACTTGATTTTTTAGGACCTACAGCGACATGGAGATGTTCAGCCAAAGACTACTTGTTGGCTATAAAGAGGCATAATATATGGAACAATGTACTCCTTTGTGAGCTAGAGAGATCATGAGCGTTGTAGCCAATTGGCATGTTAAGTTGGGCTATTCAGAGCCATTGTAACCTTCAGTTCATTATCAATAAAAGAGATTCTTGTTGTATACTACGTTTTCCTTCCGCTGCTTATGTTATCAATTTGAGCTATAAACACTATTGTGAATCTGTTATCTTGCCTTGCACGAGCGTAACTCCAGATTAAATACGGCATCACGTCCCAGCGAGGACGATGATTCGGGTGAAAACTTGATAATGATGAAGATGGTAACTCGGTCGACAAACATAAGTATCGAGGCACGATCAGAAAAAATTTACAGTAGTATTAATATTAAATCTACATTGGCTTTTCTGTTAATTTAAAATTTACAATATAATTAAAACTAATATTACGAAAATGCTATTTGCTCCAAAAAATTTGGGTGATACCATCTTCCATTATGTGGCATATGACATGGTTGCTAACATGACAGCTGACATGACAAAATTTAACAATAAAAATAACATTAATAGTAAATAAATAATTTAATATTAAATTAACATTAATTAATATTAACATTAATATTAACATTAATATTAATATTAATATTAACATTAATATTAACATTAGCATTAGCATTAACATTAACATTAATATTAATATTGACATTAACATTAACATTAAAAATTTTGGGTAATTAATTTTTGGGGTTAAAATTTGCCATGACAGCTGTTATGTCATCTGCCATGTCAGCTGTTATGTCATCTGCCATGTCAGTTGTTATGTCATCTGCCATGTCAGATACCACATAATAGGAGATGGCATCATCCAAATATGTTGGGAGCCCAAACGACTAATTGCTAATATTAATACAGTGGCATTACCGTTATTTCTCAATAGATTCGTGTCTTGTTCGGTCACACCCCTCCATGAGCGGGTTACACCCCCTTAAACGAGGGGTTAAATAGCCTTTTCAAAAGAAGAGAACCCATCCGACTAGAGAGAAACAAAGGAAAGAAGAAGAAGAACAGTCGCAATGGAGAGGAGCAAGATCAGCTGTAGCGGATGGGCCGTCATCCCTACCGAGATTCTTTCGATGATACTGTTACTGTCGGGGATGCCGACGGACGAGGTAATGTGCAACGTGGCACCAGTTTGCCGTTCGTGGTGGAAGACGCTCAACGGTCCCTTAGACTATTGGTCTAACGTCGACTTGGTACAGTGGTGCCGGAGGACCCAGCAAACCGCTGAGATTAGTTTGACCGTAATGAAGCTCGTGGCTCGCAGTGAGGGATATCTAGGGTCCCTCTCCGCGTACAAGCTCGACGAAGCAGCCTTCTCTTTTGCATGTTTAAGGCCAGTGCAAAATTTTATTTGGTCTTATTCTAATACTTTATTTTTTCTATTATAAAATTTTACGTATACTTTTGTTAATTTCTATTGATGTTTTTCCTATTTTATAATACAGTGGGAAATTTCTAAGGGTGCTGCACATTCCGAAGTGCGACGTGAGTGATGAAACTTTCGTGAGACACTTGGAGTTTCTCCCTGTGCTGGAAGAACTCGACATTAGCTACTGCCTCTATATCACGTCGACTGGAATATTTTCCGCCGGAAAGTATTGTTGCTGTCTGGTCAAGCTGAGTAGGAACATGCCCCCTCCGGATTTCATGCTCAGGAACATGTTCGTACTGGACACAAAAAACGAGACGGAGGGAAAGGCCGTGGCTGATTCGATGCCGCGTCTCGAGCACCTACATATGGGATCCGACATGTTCAATGGAGACACGCTGCGATCTATCATATGCAACTGCAAGGGTCTTCGCCAACTTGACATACGTGGGTGCTTCAACGTGATCTTCGACGACGAACTCTGGAAAATTTGTTATTCAATACAGACGTTTAAAAAACCCTTTGATAATGTAATTCCAGTACCAGGAGAACCTGTGTACGAGATGTATAATGATTTAGATATGTTCTATCATTCCTGGGGTGAGTGGTGAAAACATTAGCATGCATGCATGCATGCATTTCTTTATATTTTTCACTAGTCTACATACAAGATATTTTTTATGAGTTCGATTCTACATTTTGACAAAATTTTACTTTTGTCAATACTAATTTTTTACATGATTAATTTTTTTATAAATAAAATGGACTGTGATATAATGACGCCTAAGAGCATCTCCAACCCTATTGTCTTGTTAAGTGTTGTGAGTCTTAGGTGGCTCCTATGTGGCATGAGTCACAAGACAATGTCTTGTTTATGTGGCAAAATTATATCTCAAAAGACAATGAGATAGAAAAACTCTCTCCAATGCAAAAGTATTGAGGAGACAATAAAAATTATTTTTTTCAACTTCCAAGACAACTACTCATCTTCTTTATTTTTTCTAATATTTTTTATTCATAATTGATGACATGGAAGAGAAGACATTGTCAAGTGCATTGTCTAGAACAAGACAATCAACTTCACAATGTCTTCTTTAATTTTTGCCGCATAAGCTTCACAATTGACTTGACAATTGCATTGGAGAAGAACTTTTGAATAAAATTTTGTCATTCCTATGTGGCAACTATTTTTTTCCAAAGTCACAATAGGGTTGGAGATGCTCTAAGACGGCTCACTTCTGAGATTTCGACATTTTCCAACACAGATTTTACCATTAATACAACATCTCAGTGTAATCATATCCAAGAAATTTCGCCATTTCCTAACACAGATTTTACCTTATTCAAAATAAATTCTGGCGGTGCAAATTCTACTCATATTAGTGGTATCAGTGCCATTCACCATAATTAATGGTGATCGATACGAAAACATTGGTTTCTTTTTCACAACCCTTTAAAATCTATTTACACAGCCAAACAACCAAACTAATTCATCTTCACGAGCCTTCAAAACTAGTTTATATAGATTCAAAACAAAACTAAATAGCCAAACTATTTAAAATTCACAACCCTACAGAACAGTCCTAAATATACCATTCTCCGTCTTATATGTACCATTCTCCGTCCTACATGTATCATTCTCCGTCCTACCTCCGTCCTAAATGTACCATTCTCTGTCCAATATGGACCATTCTCCGTCCTACATGTATTATTCTCCGTCCTATATTTACCATTCTCCGTCCTAAATATACCATTCACCGTCTTAAATGTACAATTCTCCGTCCAAAATGTACCATTCTTCGTGTTAGAGGAACGGAGAATGACCATTAACAGCCAAACAGCCAAACTAATTCATCTTCACGAGCCTTCAAAATCAATTTATATAGATTCAAAACAAACCTAAACAGCCAAACTATTTAAAATTCACAACCCTACAGAACAGTCCTAAATGTACCATTCTCCGTCTTATATATACCATTCTTCGTCCTACATGTATCATTCTTCGTCCTACCTCCATCCTAAATGTACCATTCTCCGTCCTATATGGACCATTCTCTGTCCTACATGTATCATTCTCCATCCTACATTTACCATTCTCCGTCCTAAATGTACCATTCGCCGTCCTAAATGTACAATTCTTCGTCCAAAATGTACCATTCTCCGTGTTAGAGGAACGGAGAATGGCCATTAACAGCCAAACAGCCAAACTAATTCATCTTCACGAGCCTTCAAAACCAATTTATATAGATTCAAAACAAACCTAAACAGCCAAACTATTTAAAATTCACAACCCTACAGAACAGTCCTAAATGTACCATTCTCCGTCTTATATGTACCATTCTCCGTCCTACCTCCGTCCTAAATGTACCATTCTCCGTCCTATATGGACCATTCTCCGTCCTACATGTACCATTCTCCGTCCTACATTTATCATTCTCCGTCCTAAATGTACCATTCGCCGTCTTAAATGTACAATTCTTCGTCCTAGATGTACCATTCTCTGTGTTAGAGGAACGGAGAATGGCCATTAACAGTCCTAAAAATTGTTCCATACTAAGTTAAAAGCATATAATAGCACCCAAAAAATGTTAACAATAGAAAAATTCTACAGAACCCAAACACCAGACTCGAACCTAGGCCTTCCATGTAAAAGCCAAACAGCACAACCAACTAAGCCTGGAAAGAAATCAATAATGCTAAGTCTACTACCAAATGCTTACAACACTCTTACAACCTTCACCCATTGCTGACATGTGGGCCATGGCCCACATATCAGCAATGGGTGAAGGTTGTAAGAGTGTTGTAAGCATTTGATTGTAACTGTAGCATTATATCCCCAACTTCCAATAAGGAATAGGAAGAGTCTGTTAGGAACGTGTATATATATACATAGGGGTCCCCATTCATCTTAGTAGATTGCACATTTAACAAGGCTCCAAAAAGATCATCTGGTTGGGAACCATTGCCAGAGTCTTCTTCCAGTCGTCGCCGAGCCTCTCCGCATGGAGCACCCTCTGCGCCGCCTCCGGCCCATGACTGGATGGCAGCGGCTGCGGACTTCCTGACCTCCTGCGGGTTGTCACTGGAGGTCATCGCTCGAGCTCTTCATCCGGCGCCCAACTTTGACATGTTGTCGATCACTCCGGAGGAACGAGATTCTCTGGAGAAGAGGGAAGCGTTTTGCCGCCTGTGCCATAGGGCGGGTGTGCGCACCCTGTAGGACTTTGCGGAGATCCTCCGCGAGGCCAGTGAGGGCTAGACCTTTTTTTCTTTTCATTTTTTACAGTTTTTTGTCCTCCTCTTGTATACTTCTCCGGAGAATGTTCTGGCGACGAAGCTGGGATTTAATGAAATATAATATTTTGTTAACTCAATTTGTTTTCGGCTACAATCAAACTTTTACAACCTTCTTACAACTTACACCCATTTGATAACTATAGCATTGCTCTTTATAATTAACAAATCTTGTTACGTCAAATCCATATATTAGCGACGATATCCCCATCAATGACTTGTTACGTCATAGAATTCATTATGCTGTCAGCGTCAATCTTGCCGTCAAATCCATCTTAAATATGATTACAAAGTAAAATAGAGGACAACTTTGAGTGTTTCAATTTTACTCTTTTCAAGTACATAGTCTTCTTATTTTCAAAAATTTAATCAAATATTCGAAAAATGGAAATATTGAGATTAAACTTCACATTCTTAAATATGTTGTCAAATTTTTTTAAATAAACATGTTTTCACCACATTTTTTCTGCCAAATTTTTCAATAATTTATACGGAACACGTGGATATATACTAGTAATAATAGTAATAAATTTAATTTTGGAAAGTAGTTTTTAAAATTAGGGTCTCAAAATCTCAAAAATTTATGTAGTGATTTCATATGGATATATACTAGTAATAATAGTAATAGATTTAATTTTGGAAAGTAGTTTTTTAAATTTAATAGTAATAAATTCGACCGTCTTATACTAGTAATAATAGTAATAAATTTAATTTAAGAC
This sequence comes from Iris pallida, assembly GCA_029216955.1. Lineage (NCBI taxonomy): Eukaryota > Viridiplantae > Streptophyta > Magnoliopsida > Asparagales > Iridaceae > Iris > Iris pallida. The sequence continues at coordinate 32,004,214 of JANAVB010003398.1, forward strand.
TCAAAACTATTCTAATTTTTTCCACTTCCCAAGGTCACATAAGACGGTCGAATTTTTCCTCTACTTCTCTCAAACCCTCTTCCTTCTCCCAAACCCTCTCCCAAACCCTCTTCTAATCAAAATGCCGCTGAAGAAACAACGACCGTCGCCGAAGGGGAAGAATCCACAAAGGGATGCGATACAGGCCCGAAGGATAGAACTTGCAAGGGCGGCGAAAACCAAGATTATGGTCGCTAGGACAGAGGCCGAAAGGGCAGCGGCGGAAGCAGCGGCGACGGCAGCGACGATAAAAGCGGAGGCGGCAGCCAAGCCACGTGCAAAAAAGGCTAAAAACACTCATTACTCGACAAAGACCGGAAAATCTATCTTCGATACAGAGTCGTCGGAAGACTCAACTTATGAAGATCGAAGGCGTACTCAAGCGAAGGCTAAGGTGGCAACGGATACAAAGTCATCAGCGTACTCTGTGGATTTTGAATCCTCATCAGAAGAGGAAAATGAAAAGGAAAAGCAATCATCAAATAAGTCCCAGGCTGGAGAGGAGGTAAAAAATTTAAAGACTCTAAAACTAAGAAGATTTACATTAAATATTTCACGAAAAAGGCTGTTATGCCTGAAAGATCAATTAAGATGGATGATGTCGAAGACGAAGCTTTCCTGGATATATTGAAATTCTATCAATTGGAGAAACTGAACAAATCCTGTCTTGAGAAAATCTTCCAAACAATAGTAAGAGAATTTTACTCAAATCTTCCGGCTGAAATTAAAGAAAAAGAAGAGGATCAACCACTGGTGTTTCTGAGAGGGAAACTGATTAGGATAAATGCTGCTGTTATCAACGAATTTTATGGATTTGATCCAGTTCCTGAGTTTGATATGAAAGATATTGATAATGTTTCCATGACGGATGCAATTCATGAGATTACAGGTGTTTCAATGGGTGCCAAGACCCCTCAAAATGTATACAAAGATCGACTAAAAACTTTGTATAAATTGTTGAATGCCTACGTATCTCAAACACTCAACCCTACTGGACATGAGTTTTTCATCCATCCCGAGAGAGTAAAATTTCTTTATTATATGGGGAAGAAAAAAAGGATAGATATAGGTTCCTACATGTTCAGTAGAATGATGCATCTCGTGGAAAAACCAACTGCAAGGACAGCTCTCCCTTTCGGAGGATTTGTATGCTCGATGGCTAATAAATATTCTGTCCCAATCTTAGCAGGGGATGTTTATATTAAAAACAAAGGCCCCATGAGAAAACTAACCTTCACTCGAATGTTTGGAAAACGGGCAGCAGCTGCAAGCAAACCATCAACATCTGGAAAACCATCAACTTATGGAATCAAAAACACTAAGGACAGGGTTGATGATCTATACAATTTTGTTGCTGCAAACTTTGAGAATGTCTTCAAAGAGATGAAGACTATATCCGACAACCAGAAATTGATTCTGGATAAGATTAACCAGATAGAGGTTGAATTTGCTGACCAAGAATAAGATTTTCCTTCCCTCCTGAAGAAGGTAAATGGGGCTAGCCCAAACTCTTATGTAAAAATACACACTGTGCACATTGACACTTTAATGCTAGCCATCACTTTGATACTTCTATTTATGTTTCTGGATGTCATTTCTACATATACAGTGAGTCCATACTGACTATAATTTTTCTTAATCCGTCCCTCAAGGTGTAGGTGAAGGATATTTTGAGAAAGAAGAAGAAGTAGGAAAAAAAAGAAACAAGAAGAAGAAGATGGAGATGGCTATGAAGATTCATCTTTTGAGTTTTGAATGTCTCTTATTTCAATTTGGAAGTAATATTTGACTTGTAATATGGTTCTGAATATTTGTTGGTCATGGCGGTCAAACTAAATTTTATGTTTGAAATATTTTAAGACTAAACTTTTCGCTTGTACTAAGTGCATAGTTCGTAATTTGTTTTGAAAATGTGATATGGTCTTGAATTTAGAGTAGGTCTGATATTTATTTGGATTATTGTATTATGAATTATGCAGGTTCTATGTTGAATTACTAACGTGGATTGGGCAGATTACTGTAACGTGAATTATGCAGTTTATTGGACTTGGAATGAAGTATACTTAATTTGAATATGATTTTTTGGTTGAAGCGTTTATTTGGTTGGCAGTTGGCCTTCATAGATGATATTGATATTTTGGTGTATTCCTTTGATTTGCAGATGCCCATCACAGATTTCATGAGTCCTGGGTGCATTCCTAGGGTTTACAGGTGGCCTCATTACGGATGCATTCCTGGGATCACTAAAACTTTATTTGATTGTAATATATTTTGTTTTCTGTAAAAAATTATTACATCGATGCCATCAGTATGAATTCGATGCCAGTGCCTGTTCATCCCATGTTATTGCTGAAGCAAAATTGTAATCCTGCCCGTTCATCCCTTGTTATTGCTGAAACATAATTGTAATCCTGCCTGTTCATCCTTTGTTATTGCCATCAGTACATCGATGCCATCAGTATGAAGTCGATGCCAGTGCAATGCATAATATAATGTAAGAAAAATTCTCTTTGATAGTAGGTTAATTATATTCAAACATTCGCAAAAAATTTTGTTCAGCCATACAGTGGAAGCCTGATAAAATGATATTTGAATTTTCTTGAAAATGATTTAATATTAAATGAATGTACTATGGTAAATGATATTAAAAATACTGTAAATATTTGGTGAATAAAATATGAGATACTTGAACATTTCCAGTCCTAAATGTACCATACTTTGTTAAAAGCAGAGAGAGTGTCCGTTCTCCGTTTTCAAAGAACGGAGAATGGCCATTCTCCATGTTAAAGGAACGGAGAATGACCATTCTCCTTGAGAATGGCCATTCTCTGTGTTAAAAGCAAAGAGAACGACCATTCTCCGTCCATTCGCCGTGTTAAAAGCAAAGAGAATGGCCATTCTCCGTCCATTCGCCGTATTAAAAGCAAAGAGAATGGCCATTCTCCGTGTTAAAAGCAAAGAGAATGGCCATTCTCCGTCCAAAAAAATATTCTCCTAGAAAATATTATCTTTAGAAAAGTTTAAAAATAATCCGCCCGACCTCAGAAGTAGGTTTTCTCAGTTCACCACCACCACCATGACATGTAGCCTTATTAACAAAATATTAAATTATTAAATGAAAAATAAAATTTCTGACAATGGCATGGACAGTAAAATTAGAACGGCGTAGCTGGTACTTCTCCTTGTTCGAGGAGGTCTCGACGACGTCCGACGCGAAGCGGACCGATTCTTCTCGGCGCAGCTGGTACTCCTCGTTGTTCTAGGAGGGCTCGACGACGTTCGACACGATCCGAACCGATTCTTATTTCCTTCTTTATCTTCGTTTCTCTTTCCACCACAACCACCAACACCACCACCACGACGGCCTGTAACCAAAAAAAATTATGAAATATTAAATTGGATGGACGAAAGAGAGAGTAAATATGAGTTAATTTAGGGTGTTCATTGAAAAAATTAAAGTGAAGAATGACCTGCTAAAGCAAGTTACCAACAGGTCAAAAGTCTAAATCAGCATTAAATGATGTTTTTACACTATTATTCAATCCGAACCATTGGATCAACATCCAACGGTCCAAATTTCGGATGTATCGATACATCCATTTCCACCGGATGTATTGTAGAACGACCCATATATATATATATATATATATATATATATATATATATATATATATATATATATATATATATATATATGATCGGGGCACACGTGTTACTGTGCACGCATGTTAGATACGTTGATAATATGTTATGTAGCAAAGAAAACATACATCCAAACTTATTCAATTTGCTTTCAAAATATTGATACTTAAGAAAAAAAAATTATCACACTATTTTAGATCGTTAAATTTGGTAAATGGTGTTTTATTTATTATTATTTTTCTCGTGTCTCTTGCACTCGTTTCGTAATATATTTTCATATCTTTAATAATATTTTTAATGACGTACAATTACGTTCTAACTTTTTTTTTATTCTTTTATCATTAGACGTCAAGGATTATTCTATTTTATTATATAAATATTCTTTTATTATATAGTTGTATTATTTTTCAAGTTGCGGACTCCAAAATTTTATTTGGTAGAATAGCGTCTGTCAAAATTTATTTAACAAAATAGCATACTTTAGACCATTATATTTAGTTTAAAATAGCAAACCTTTTAGTGTCATGCCATCTTTATATTTAAGTTAGAAAAAAAAATTTCTCTACTTGAACTTAATCTACTAATTCAAAACTAATATAATTTTAAATTTGATCAAATATTTAAAGTTTAGACTATTATTTCAAATTTAAAAGTCAATCTACCCTTTAAGTTTTAACTTTGATATAGTTTCAAGTTTAGGTTAATCTAATCTAACTTAAAACTTAACATATTATCTAAAATTTAATCTACTATTTAAAATATAATATGAATAAATATTTTTGCTATGGTTAAATTTTACAACTTAAAATTTAATTTAAACCTAATCCAATACAATGTGATAAAAGTTTATGTAGTCTACTTTCATCTAATCTATTAAAAAATTAATCTCATTTAAAATTTAAGCTTATCTAATTGAACTAAAATTTAATTTATTGTTAATTAGAATATTTTAAATCTGAATGCAACTTAAAAAAATAAAAAATAGTGTAAATAATATCCCATGCAAGTTTGCTAAAACTTTATGTAATCTATCTTAATCTAGTCTAATAAAAATTTAATCTAATTTAAAAGTTAAGTTAATATAATAAAAAAAATTTGATCCAATTAAGAAATTTGGTATTTTAATCTAAACTAACTAAAATATAATCTATTGAAATACTTACCAACTTTCTTACTCATCAGTTTGCAAGAGCGGGGGAGGAAAAACACAAAAAAAATGGGATTAATATTTTTGTTTTAGTTTGTTAGAATTGGAGATATTAGAAAAGATGATATACCTAAATAAAGTTAAATAACTTTGATGTTATATGCAGAAAAATCAATAAAAGCAAGAGATATGAACCAATCCAAAGTCAACATGAGATGTTAGACAACTTTGTTTTCTCTGCCTTCCTTCTTTTTATTTTCTTAGATGCTACAAAACACAAAGCAGACAAAAAAATACTTATGTGAAAGAGAGAGAAAGAGAAAGTTATGGACTTAAGATATAAGGAGTTACTATATTAGTTATAAATTCAAATTAATGGAGGGTGTAATTGACTATATTTATCCCTATATAAATAATTACTTTAGCAAAGACATATATAATCCAAATACCCCAGGTATTTGGATATATATATATATATATATATATATATATATATATATATATATATATATATATATATATATATATATATATATATATATATTTTATATATATATATATATATATATATATATATATATATATATATATATATATATATATATATATATATTGACACCAATTTTTTTTTAATATATATATATATATATATATATATATATATAAAAAAAAATTTGGTGTCCATTTCTTGAGGCCGCCAGCTTGGGACCGTGGCCGCGCCGCGACCACCCAGCCATCCCATGCCCACGGGAAGGGCGGAGAGGGGGGGGGGGAGCTCGAACTTGGGACCTCCCCCAAGTGAGCCCCCCTCCCTAACCACTTGGGCGAGGGAGCGTGGACGATATATAATGTTGGGCGCGTGCAGAAGCATAATTTGCCAACCCACCTGATCAAAACCAACCCTCGTCTAACGGACACCAAGAACAAAATAAAGACAAGTATATGCCGGTGTATATTTGAAAGAAGGTAATGTTGGACGCGTGCAGAAGCGTTTACCAACCCACCTGATCAAAACCAACCCGAGTCTAACGGGCACCAAGAACAAAATGAAGACAAGTATATGGCGGTGACATACGTCACTTGAAAAAATCTCAACCTTTATAACTCAGATAATAATTACAAGATTTACAAAAACAATATTGAAGACTTTGTCCTAATAGGTTCAACCCCCTCACCACACTCAAGAAGAAAAGAAAGAGATTACAATTGAAATCACCAACCCGTAGTAATCTCCCTAACCAAAGTTGACGACTCCTTGATTAGATTTTTTTTCTTCTGTCTTGGATGGCGAAGTCCTAAGAGCAAAGTACGGACTTTCTCTTAGATTTTCATGTGAACGAGCACCCCGATTCTCCACTTTGTGCTGTCTTTGTGTCTCCACCCTCACCCCATATATATAGGATGAGAAAATTATGTTTCAGGTCATAATATAATTTTCTAATAAAATATGAATCATATTATACCTAAAATATTTCATCAACATCCTATTCATAATATGATTTTCTAAAATAAGAATTCTATTATATCTAAAATAGCACAACACCAATTATGGATATCCAAATCTAATCAAATCAAATAGTTAAATAGATTTAGATTCCACAAATATGTTGTTACCAAATCCAGACTGGACTCCAATAATCTTCCCCTCTAATCTGATGAGAGGGTATTGATCACTTGGGTCCTCGACTGGACTCTATGACTGTCGTCCTACGACAGAATACCTGTTCCTCCATGCTACTGACCTCTGATCTTCCGAGTTACTTTGCATCTTCCTTTGTCTCCAGCTCCTCGGCCGTCACGTCGATGCTAGTTGCTATGCGTAGCACCTCCTGCACCACTCTAATCCTGCCGATATCAATGATACGACCATGATCGAAGTTCCTAACGACCAGCCTCACCGTAAGTCTCGGCTGCCTATCCCCGACTTCTATCTTCAACTGGAAAGTGTTAATGTTTCGACAAGCTTCTTCACCCTTGGCTGGCTCAACCAAGCAGACAGTGCAGTTCTTCTGAGATTCGAACTCCTGAACCTGTCCACCTTCATGTTCGAACTTAAAGCTCTCCGATACACATGTGTCCTCGAGCAGAACATCACATACTGTGCATACCGTCTATGACCCACAGCTCCACCTAAACTGTACGAATGATGATGCTCCCACCTTAGATTGAGTTTGTTGCAAACCTTGATCTCCTCCCTGACTTTGAACTACTGAAACTGATGTCGCTCCGTAATGCTTTGGCAAATCACATGTCACCAAAAATGAATCTGTAAAGGAACCCCACCTGAAGACCGACCAGCTGACATAGAACCGACAGGCTGACCCTCAATCTTTGACTTATCACCATTCGTCGCTTTGTTTCGATGAACCGAATCCTCCGTATCCCTCAAAGTATCTAGAAGTCCCTCTTCAGCAAGTTCGCAACGATCCACCTCCTGTCAAACACCCTCGAGCCTCCATTCGGTATTTGTGGTCTACCTGTACAGCTCAGTGGCTTGAGCCTGTATATGCACAACACAAATCTTCCCGAGCCAGCTGTTGGGAACCCTTCTCAAGCATCCAATGTTTGTCCCCAAACAGACTACGACAGCCATCATCTGCCAACGTCCCTACCGAAACTAAGTTTTAGCGCAAACTCGATACATGTCGCACACAGCTGAGGACAAGCTTCTCACCAAACTCTATTGTCAAGTGCATATCACCGATGCCTACAACTGCACCGTCCCTTTGTCGCCCATATTCACACGTCCAAACCTGCCGTCGTGGTATGACGTGAAGATCCTCCTATGTGGAGTGGCATGGTACGATGAACCTGTGTATATGATCCAGTTGCCATCATGACATATGCCGTAAGGTTCCTCTACATCGATCGCCGCAATGATGATATCCCCAAACTATTAGCTCAGCTTTAGCTCAAAAGCTCACCTCCCACCTAAAGTTATTAGTCCAACATCGGCTGCAAGTTTGCTTTCCAATGTGCATATATACACTCCTCCCATCTTGCTTCATTAAACCATTGAGTGGGAGCCCCATGGGCCACACGCGCGCGCCGCCGCCACCTTCTGATCATTATACGAGACCGTTTACAAAAATCCATGACTAAAAAGAAGAACAAGTACCGAGCAAATGGAAATCAAATATTATAAAGCAAGAGGAAGTTAAACATTCTCCAAATCTAAAAAAACAAATCAAATTTCAGTTTTCAGTAATGTTAACTGCATGTTCAACAAATGAGAAACTAAAGATAAAAGTGATGATATACGAAGAGACCAATCCAAACAGTACACTAAAACCTGGTATTTCCACAACAGTGGAAGTGAAGGACTTGGAACTACTAGAGTTTACTTGATCTTCTTCTTTGGCCGCAGCGGCAAAGCAAAATTAGATAGTTCTGTTGGTGATAAATGTCTGTAGTTCATATGCGATACCTATGTATATCTTAATTTAGTTCACCAGATACTTGATAAAATAATACTTTTAGCACATAAAATATAGAGAAAGAAACCTGGTTGCTGTGGCCACATTTCTTTTTACGATAGTTGACAGGTCTTCGGTGCAGACAAGCATAGCACCTACATGATGAGGTACCATTTAATCAGTATTATATTTATACTATGATAATGTTAATTCTAACTTTCAGAAGAAAATAAATATATGATAACATGATTCGGTTTCCCATTAATGGAGGTTACTTACGATGAAAGATTGAAAGGCATGAAATATCAGTTTTATAGCATGTAATTTAATTTAATTTTTAGGGTCTGTAATTTGAGACAAGGTGGAGAATTGATAACCACCACCTATTTTTGCCAATTGATTCTTCTTTGGTAGATACCATACAATACTAATCAATCTTCCCTTATATGTGAGGCCATTGTCTAATTGAAAATGGACTTGGCAATAGAAAACTCAAAATGAAGAGGATCCTTGGAGATCAACTAGATTCTCATTATTGGCACTTATCATGATGTCTAGTGAGCAAGGAAGGACTTAACAACAAGTAGGGGGACTTTAACTCGTCAGCGACGTATCTTAATTTGAGTTCATTCACCTGGCAAACCCTCCAAAGTTTTGACATTCAAACATAGCCTATGCAAACAGAGTCTAGATTGAGGAGAAGATGATAATATACCTACATGACCTATATTAATCGTCTTCACATATTTATGAGCTAAAGAAATCTTACATGGATAACAAACTTAATATCTTTCCTTCCTATCAATATGCAGGTCTTGCCTACTAAAAGGACTCTAAGGCCAATTAGCTAACCTCACAAATTGTGAGCATGATAGGGGTCTTCTAACCAGCCGGTCCTTGTCATCCTCTATGTATCAAATTCAATACAGAGGTAATTTGTAGGCTGTAGATCAAATAATATCCTAGTATCTTAATCCATTCTTCTTGGATAATATCTCGATCTTTAGTTTTTCTTTTCTTCCATACCTTATTTTTTCGTTCTTTTTCTTTCTTTTCTTTTTTTATTAGTGAAGGGCTTGGGTGGTCATGAATCATTGTGACGAGGACAAATATAACCTATCTTCGACAGAGTAGAAATGGAACATTCTATAAAGCATTCAGTTTATCCTAATGTATGTTTAAACTATACTATCAGAACATATTTAAAGCAACATGTACTGCAAGAGACATTTAGCTTACATTTTGGAAAAAAGAAACAATTAAGAATGAGAACTCCACCCCAGTGTTAAGCAACTAAACTAAAAATAACCCCAATATGGAACGTGAAAGATTTCAGAGTTAAGAGGAAACTAAAATTCTCATTCCTTAACGGCCCTTGGAAGCAAATTTAAGACACTATAAAATCTGATCAGATTCATATCAAACTCCTGTACTAACCCCCAAACTGTTAAACTCGTGCCAACTTATAGGATAAGCCCAAATTTCCCATTTCTAGTTCAACCACATTTTCAAAACTCAAGTTCTAATCAACATGTTGACAAGTTGCTCCGTACCTTTCTAATTTGTGAATATATTTTGATCATGTTGCTCCGTACCTTTCTAATTTGTGAATATATTTTGTTTTCAACATGTTGCTCCGTACCTTTTTAATTTGTGAATATATTTTGACAAGTTCTAATCAAAATTTCAATCAAATTTAATATTATGACATATGTAATCAAGCTATTTTTGTAACTATCATATTTTTATTAATCATCCACTCAGTCAAAACCTCCAATCCAAGCAAGAGTTATTAAATACCCCCCACTTAACTCTCCCTCCAATCCAAACAAGGTTCTATGTATTGACTCTACTCCCCCTCACTCTACTCCTCTCCATTTAACCCCACTTAACTCATGCTTATTTTTTTTCCCTCAATCCAAGCAGACCCTAAAGATTTACCAAACACCTCTTCTATGACCAAGGCACCATACATATCTTAGCATCTTAAATATTCGTAAGTTTTTCTTTAAGATACACTCACCAGATACCAGGTTTAACTTGCACAAGGTACATAGTTACTTTATCTCGTTGTCTTAATATTTTGAGCCTTATATGGCTGTAGCCTAAATACACATATGTTGATCCTGTTTTTAGTAGTAAACATGCTAAATAATCTTGGAATGTTGCTAAAAACCAGATAGTATCCAACTGAAATATTCATTTGCGAAAACTCTTTGCCAGTTGACTAATATCTTTTTCGACAATTCTTCTTGTCTGCCACAAACTTTTCATTTTCTTGCCAACTTTTTATTTGCTTTCGTAATCCTCAAACTATTCATGTGAAGTATACTTAACTTGTCCCATCAGCAACTACTAGAAGTAATTGTCTGAACATTATCTTTTAAGTCTCATCATGAACTGCATTAGATTTCATAACTAAGGTTTTCTTGCGATTTCAATTCTGATATTATGCCTTCTTATATTTTATCCTCCCATCTTATGCAGGTTGAGTCTGTAGAGAGTATATCAAACTTGCGGTTTGAATTTCCGGTATACAAATATTTTTCCATGAAGGTCAGTTATTGAAATTCTTTTTCTTGTGTATATATAAATATTTTGTAGTGGTTGTGCATGTGTTCTTATTACATTTGCCTATCAATAATTTTCTATATGATACACGTCTTTGATATGGGTCGGATGGTGATGATACTATTCATTTTTTACATATGAATGTGTATAAATTTGTATACTCTGTTATTTTTTTGCTGATGAGGGGTGGAGTGGGTGGGGCCCTACATTTGGTGCTTACCAAGTTATGCAGCAGCTCATCTGCAAAATATCAAGCTTTAAGCTTTTCAGCCATGACTCAATAACCTTATTGAGTAATTGGACTAGTAAATCCTATTACCCTGAGAAGAGGTACATGCATCTCCATATGAACGAGAATCAAAACTATAGGCTTTTATGATGGGAGCATTTCAGGATGTATCTCATTCCCATTCTTGATGAACCTACGAGCCTTTATTTTAGAAAGAGAGATCCCACAGGGAACCTGAACAACTTGACTCAATGTATGAATCATTTTACTTTTCATCTTGCATCTCACAATCCAACAAATTCTTCTTGACCTTCAATATTCAACCTCATTTATAGTCATTGTTCTACTTGAGATAAAGTAGAGAAGTGGACTTCCCATTTTGGAACCTGAAGCCAGTATAGTAGCTGTAGAGAATAATTATTGTATATTTTATTGATTGGCTACTCCACTACTTATAGGGAGTCTAGCTCCTCTTCATACTACATTTTCCAATGTGGGACTAAATTCTTTATTAGTTCTCAATACTCCCCCTCAAGATGGGCGATAGATATTAATCATTTCCATCTTGTTGCATAGCTTCAACAGACTTAATGAACTAAGACCCTTAGTCAGACAGTCTGCCACTTGTTCTTCTGAGTGAACATGATCAATCTTTAGTATTCCTTGTTCCAGCTTCTCTTTGATGAAGAATCTCGATGTGCTTCGTTCTGTCATGCTGAACTGGATTGTTAGCTATACTTATTGTAGCTTGACTATCGCTCAGAAGACGTAACGGTGCTCCCTTGTCCAGCTTCAACTCTGATAGCAACGTTTTCACCCACAACAACTCCGACACTCCTAAAGCCATAGCTCTGTATTCTGCTTCAGCTGTAGACCGTGCTACCACTGACTGTTTCTTGCTTCTCTATGAGACCAAGTTTCCTCCTACAAAGACATAATATCTCGTGGTAGACCTTCTATCGTCTATGCAGCTCGCCCAGTCTGCATCGCAGTATCCTTTAACTTCTATACATCCATTCTTCTTGAACCATAGCCATTTTCCTGGCGTCCCTTTCAGATATCTCAAGATCTGAAACACTGCATCCATATGACCTATTCTTGGATTATGCATGTAGCGACTTACTACACTCACCGCAAATGAGATATCAAGGCGAGTGTGTCCCAGATAAATCAATCTCCCTACAAGTCGTTGATATCTTTCACGATCAACTGGCTCTCCTGCTTCTGCTCCCAACTTGCATTTCTGGTCAATTCGAGTGACTGCTGCTTTGCATTCCAGCATCCCTGTCTCCTTCAGCAGATATAATGCATATTTTTTCTGTGAGAGAACAATTCCTTGTTCGCCTTCACACACCTTGATACCTAGAAAGTACCTCATCGCCCCTAAATCCTTCACCTCAAACTCCTTCGCGAGTTTTGACTTCAGCTTAGCGATCTCGACTTCATCATTACCTGTGATTACTATATCATCCACGTATACAGCAAGTATAGTGATGCGGCCTCTTGCATGCTGAAGAACGACCGTATGATCTGCATTTGCTTGATGGTATCCCATGCCTGTAACAGCCTTTCTGAATCTGTCAAACCAGGCTCGAGGAGATTGCTTGAGTCCATATAGCGACTTCTTTAGTTTGCACACTTTTTCATGCGATGTCCCTCCGTCTGATTCTGTAGCGTAGCATCCTGGCGGGAGTTCTATGTACACTTCTTTTTGTAGGTTCCCATGAAGAAAGGCATTCTTCATATCTAACTGGTATAGCTTCTACCCATAGTTTGCTGTAATGGAGACCAGAGTTCTTACGGTGCTCATTTTCGCTACTGGAGCAAACGTCTTATCATAGTCGATGCCATATGATTGTGTGTATCCTTTTGCAACCAACCTTGCCTTCCATCGTTCTACTTTTCCTTCTGACGTCTCCTTTACTGTGTACACCCATTTGCATCCCACAGTTTTCTTCCCTTTGGGTAATGGAACCAGCTCCCACGTCTTATTTTCTCCAGTGCCCCAAGTTCTTCCATTATTGCAGCTTTCCACCTTGGATCTTTCTTTGCTTCCTGCCAACTTTTGGACAACGAAGTAGACTCTAATGATGCAATGAAGGCTCGATAATTCGAAAAAAATGTTAGAATAAGAAAGGTAGTTGGCAATATCATGTTCATAATCATCAAAACGACTAGGAGCCTTACCCGCATTGATGCGAGAATATCTCCTTAAGGGAGCAATAGGAGGTGGAGATATCATACCATCAGAGTTAGAGAGATCCGCATCAGAATCAGATTGATTCAGTGCGGGGGCAACATCTTTAAGAGTTGGAGCAGGAGTAGATGAGGGACTTGGTACAGTAGGCACAAGGCACGGTACTGGCACAGTACTGGACTTCTGCTGCCTCCTTCTGTAGACTTGGAGCTCCTTTGTCATTGTCTGTTGCTCCCCCTGTTTAACATATGTATCTTCTTCATCTTCTGTATCAGAGTCACTGCTTTCTCCTCCTGTCGTCCAGTTTTCCACGATCGGGCATGGGACCGATCCGACCATCACAGATGGGCTTATTTTTTCTCCCTCACATCTAACACCCTCTGTGTTAGGTGTGTCACCAAACGCTGTGTAGGAACCCTAGAGGGGGGGTGAATAGGGTCAAGCTAACTAATCAAGCACTTAGCACAAGCTAATTGGCAATTTAAAAATATAAGTACAAGAGAAGAAGCAAACACAATACCGACACCCGATATATCCTGGTATCCTCCTAAGAGGCAGTCCAGTCCCGGAACTCTCTCCGGCTTTAATCCACTATTTGAGCAAATAGTTACACACGAGTTTGGATCCGAAGAACTCGCCAACTTCTTACACAAGAGCTTTAATCCGAAGGGCTCTCCGACTTCAACCGAAAGTTTGGATACGAAGACTCCCCAACTTCAACCGAGAGTTTGGATACGAAGACTCTCCAACTTCAACCTTTCACAATAGGTTTTGATCTCCTTATACAATAGGATGAAGATCTCACTTTTCAACTCAATAACTCTAACACAATTTATAGATGACAAATGAAGGCTTTGTAGAGTTGTATGTGGATAAGCTTTGGTGGTTTGGAAATTTTTAGGCTCAAAGCATCAACCTTGAATGAAGGGGTTCAAGGCTATTTATAACCAAAGCTTGAAAAGAAGCCAAAGGCAACTTTTCAGTCACGAACCGGCATACCGTCGGTATGATCCGGCATACCGACGGTATACCGGTCTGGGATTGCAACGGCTAGAAATATAGCCGTTGGGATCATTAATGGCTGAAAATCTGACCGTTGGAATTTCAACGTTTCAGAAGCGGTATACCGTCGGTATGGACCGGTATGCCGGCGGTATGCCGGTTTTGTAAACAGAAACTTTCTGTGAATAAAAATCGGTATACCGTCAGTATACGCCGGTATGCCGTCGGTATGCCGTTTTCCACCAAAAATGATCCTGGGCTTATTTCTGCCCTAGCTTTCGATTTTGCCATCCATTTCTTGTGTTTACAATTATTCCTAAGACTCGTTACAGACTCCAGATATAATTAGGCAGGTGCAGGCTTCTTCAGAGTCGTGAAATGATGATGGCATGGCTTGGCTTCTTCCTTTGATAGGTGCTGGCTTTTTTCCTTGGCTCCGGAGATGTCGTCGGGTGGTTCAGAGAAATCTTGTGGGATCCATCGTCTTTGGTCCATGAAGATTTCTTCATTGCATGCATATGTCCACATTGATCTTGCTAATTACTTTTCTGCAAATACATGTTAGACGAACAAAACAATATACATGTAGCAAGAATGATAAGATAAAAGCACATTAGGACTATGCGAAGTTTAAGTATCAATGCTATAGTGATAGCATAAATATTAGTGATATCATAATGTTAAACTTAATTGAATAACCATAATAAAAACATAGTTCTGATTTTGGCGACCCAAGTAAATTTAAGATAGATAAGCTCATATCACTAATATGAAAACCAATAGGCACATATCACCAAAGGTATAAGTATAAGTAGAAATGCTATAGCGATAGTATGAAGATTAGTGATAATGAAATGCTAAACTTAACATATTAACCATATTCAAAAACATGATACAATCATTGGGCTAACACGCTGAACCGTCATCCGAACCATAATATGCTTCCAGTTCTCTGAATGTAACGTCCATGCTTACAAACATCTTCCGCTCAACTGGGCTCCAACAAGCGTATCCCTTCTGAGTTGTCGTGTACCCAACAAAGACACATTTAACCGCTCTAGGATCCAGTTTGTCAACTTCTGGCCTATTACCTTGGACAAAATATACACATCCAAATACTTTCGGTGGAACAGTGTACGTAGTTGCACCAGTAAGCATCTCCAACGGTGTCTTCTAGTCCAATACCTGAGATGGCATTCTGTTGATGTGATAAGAGGCCGTTAACACTGCCTGCCCCCATAAGTGTTTCGGGACATTAATAGCCAACATCATCGTCCGTGCGACCTCCAGCAGGTGTCTGTTCTTCCGTTTGGCCATACTATTTTGTACCGGTGTATAGGCACATAAAGTTTGGTGTAGTATTCCATGAGTGGATAAATACTCAGCAACTGTCTTATTTGTATACTCTGTCCCATTGTCAGACCGTAAGCACTTAATTTTAGTGCCATATTGTGTTTCTATCCGGCAATGAAAGTCTCGAAACGCCTCAAAGACATCACTTTTATTCTTCATAAGGTAGACCCATGTCACGCGAGTATTACAATCAATAAAAGTGACGAACCATCGAAAACCGTTAATACCGGTTGTAGGACAAGGGCCCCATACGTTCGAATGTATCA
This sequence comes from Iris pallida, assembly GCA_029216955.1. NCBI lineage: Eukaryota > Viridiplantae > Streptophyta > Magnoliopsida > Asparagales > Iridaceae > Iris > Iris pallida. The sequence continues at coordinate 32,020,076 of JANAVB010003398.1, forward strand.
TATCAAATGCAGCTGAACTTCTACTTCCTGAACTCACATACGTGCTTCTGGTATGTTTACCCAACTCACATGCATTACAAAATAACTTCTCTTTATTAGCCCTTTGGTATAAGGATGGATACATGCGACTAATAATTTTAAAAGAAGAATGACCGACATGCTGGTTGTGGAGTAGCAATTCATCTTCTATACTGCACCGTGAATCTTCCGGCGGTGTGTCTGCTACCAGAGATGCCAATGCTTTGTCCAGTCCAGTCCTATCCAAGTACCACAACCCCTTATGCCATGTGTCAGTCCATAGTCATCGTCATGTCCCCTTCTCCTGAAAAGTCACCGTATGAATGTCAACGAAAATAGTACAGTTAAGATCAAGAATAATAGCACTAATAGAAAGAAGATTGATAGAAAAAGACGGAGCATGTAAGACATTGGTGAGAGTCAGAGAAGGGGTGCATGCGACAGTACCTTTACCCATGACAGGACTGGAGTTACCATCAGCAGTCTGAATGCTCTCCGGCGTCGATAGGTGAGTATAGTCCTGGAACTCACCGCGGAATCCCGTGACATGACGAGATGCCCCAAAGTCCATAATCCAACCTGGTTGGTGGACAGCTGCTGCAAGAGCACGCGCAGGAATACCTGTGTTAGTTTGGGCAAAGCAACTGATGTGATCCCCCGAGGTAGATGACGTCCCATGACTGCCGTCCGAATCCAGCTTCGTGCTGCGTAACTTCGCGAGGAACTCCTCCTCAAGAGGGGTTAACTCAGCCATGTGACTTTCTTCCCCTTCTTCCGCCAGATTAGCTTTGTGCCCTCCAGAATAATTTCTTCTTCTACCAGCATAACCGCCTCTACTATCTCGACGTCCTCCGCGTCCCCGTCTACGATCACTCGACGGACTTTACAGGAGTTTTGGACAAAATCTGATGTAATGCCCCGAGTTACCACAGTTGTGGCAAACACCGGCCACAGAGGGATGCTGATTGAAGGCGGCAAGGGCAGACTTGTCAACAGCGGCTTGCTCTCCCTGGAAATAGCCCTTGTTGGGCATCAACTTCAATCGAGCCTCTTCTTGTGCCATGGAAGCTATAGCTTCTTCTAAGGTTGGAAGCATGGGCTGTGCGAGAAGGACATTCCTTCTATACTCAAACACAGGGTTAAGACCCTTCAAGAACTTCATCTTCCGTTGTCGCGAAATATAATCCAAGAACTTTTAGAAATGTTTCGCAAATGCTAGTTCGACTTGTGCATCTTCCATCCTAAGAGGATCATAGTGATCCAGATCAGACCAGTACTTCTTCAATAATGCTGCATACTCAGAGATGGTACGGTCGTCCTAGGCCACCCTATCAAGTTTATCCTGCAGTTGGAAGACCCGCATAGAATTGCCTGAGCCTGAGTACTTATCCTTCAAAGTTCGCCATATATCAGCAGCAACCTCCATCGCTTCGATATTGCCTGACACCTGGTCGGTCAAGGAGGCTGTCAACCATCCAGCCACAATATTATTGACAATTTCCCAAATAGCAAACTTCTTTGAGGAGCGATCATCTGGCACCTTGGTTTGGCCATTGACGTAGCCAACCAAGCCACGTCCCTTCAGCGTCCGCATTGCCTGCCGTGACCATTTCAAGTAGTTGGACGTTTCCTCCAACTTTGTCTCCAGCTTGTCCAGCTTCTCCATTTTGTAGGGTGACGGATCCACATCAGTATGGATCACACGTGGGATTGCCTCGGTTAATCTCTTTGATAAAATATCATCAACCAAGGCCTTTATCTCTTCTGCAGTCAGTTTACCACTGATCGAATCCATGGCGTCTTCAACTGTGATTCGTCGTCGTCGTCTTCGTCAGCTTCGTCGTCGTCGCCGTCTTCGTCGGCTTCGTCGTCGTCGTCGTCTTCGTCGCCGTCGTCTTTATGTAAAGTCTTCAATAGAGAGCTTACGAATGTGCGGTCAACGTGGCCAACACCGGCGTGCACATGTAGATCCTAATTTGTAGATCGAGAACGAAAAAATAAAAAAGTATTTTGTAATTCCGGAGGGCATAATCTAGGAACAGATGGTACAAATAAAGCATTTGACGTCTGTAAAACCCCTAAATTTCTACTATATTTTTATTGATTTTGGTACTGATTTAAATTTTTGTATTGTACGTCGCGTAGTCGTATTGTACGTTGTGCGCAAACGGCGTATTTCGTAATTGCACATCGAGTGCGAACATGTGCTAGGTACGTATTTTTTAGAAAAACGGTTATGATTATAGATTTTATTAATGAATATAGTTCTCAAAATAATATATGATAATTATTTTTAATTACTTAAAAAGTTGTGAAAGTGCAACAAGATTTCCAAAATACTATTTTATTTTATCATATAAATATAAGTAGTAGTTTAGAAGAGTATTATTTTATGTATAATATTTTGTGCGAGAGGCAGGAAATTTAGTTCATGCTCACTTTGTTTTTTTTTTCGAAGTACTAATGGTTTTATCCAATTATCAAAAAAAAAGCTATTTCCAAATATTTGAATACTTATCGTGATTTTCGAAATTATTTTTTTTCTCAAATTTATTGAAAAAGTATTTTAAAGATATTCCATATTAGTAGTTAAATATTTATGGTAATTTTCAAAATTATTTGTTATTAAATTTTTATTATTTATGAGGATATTTTGAAAATCATACTTAATATTTAAATTAGTTTGAGTTTATGGATTTTATTTTAGATAAATTTAATAATTATTTTCGAAATTAATTAATATGATTATTTTAGTATTCATAAATATATTTGAAATGGGTTGATTAATGTTTAAATTTATGAATTTTATTTTAGATAGATTTAATTAAATTAAATTTGAATTTATGTTGATTGTATTAATTTGAATTTAATTATGAAATTATCTATGGAGATTTAAAATCACCACAATCCTATCCAAATGGGAATTTTCACATCCTATAAATATGCAGGTACTCTTCCATATAATTATTCCACAAATTACTCCAAATTCTCCACCACCCACATCATTGCGTGCATTGTGTCCGTGTCTCAATCTTTTCTACTATTTTTCTCCATTACAATTACATTGTCATCTTCTTCGTGTCCACATACGGACACGTCATCATCTCTCCCCGACATAGGCATATAATCCAAATCCCATAATTTTTGTGTCGGACACACCCGACATTAACCACCAAACCTTAAACCTAAAGTTTGTCCCGACCACAGCCGCCCTTCCCGTCTTCCACCCTGTTGTCGACCACCCGATCCCGGCCAGACCCCCGGCCAGATCCCGTCACACCAACGCCACCTCTAGCGTTCCCAACAACCACCGACATCCTTCCCTAACATGACGACTACAGCCTACAACCCCCCTACCAGCCGCTGCCACTAAAAACCCATCGCCCATCACTACCACTACCTTAGCCGAACACAACCACTGCCACCAACCCCGCGGCCAACAAACCACTGCCATTCAAATTTCCGACCATCGCACCACCAACCACCCAAACTCTAAATTAAAACACACCTCCACCACCACCATCTAGGAAGCCCTAAACTTACCCGGCTGTGCATCGATCCTCCGCCGGCTAGCCCGAGCTTCTCCCAGCAGCCGAACACCCACCGTCGTTGCGCCACCGTGCCATCTCCCGTTCCCCTCTTTCCTGGCCGAGCGCCGAGAGCCGAGCCCCATTGAACTACCCCCACTCCTCGACCCCTTTCTCCTCTGCGACCGCCACCGACATCGGCATCCTCGCCTCTCCGGCAAGATCCGCCGTGCGAGTGTGCGGTGGCTACCGCAAAGATCCCTGGCCCTGGCATCAGCAGCGACCGTCGCACGTCCTCCCGACGTCCAGCCTCCGTCGCCTACTCCTTCGATCTCCCCCGACCGCCCCTTTCTCTCTCGATCTCTCCGCGACACTCCTCTCTTCTCTACTTCTCTCACTCACGCTCGAAAAACCCCCCTTTCCCTTTGCTTCTCTCTCTTCCCCTCCAGTCGCGTCGCCCTAGCCGCCGCACAGCCCATCGCCGGCCTCCCACTCCGCAACCGCTCCTCTCTCCCTCTCAGCTACTGTCTCTCTCCTCTAACAAAAATTTCTCTGATATTTTGTCACTAAGTTTTTGAGAACGAGAACAGAGTGGATCAGCGGACCGCTTATTATTATAATTATTATTTTTATTATTTTATGTTTTTATTAAAATAGTATAAGATATTAATACTTTTAAGTTATGATTACTGTATATATTATTATTATTATTATTATTATTAGAACTTTCATAGTGAATATCTATAATTTAAATAATTAAATAATTAAATATATTTTATTGAGATGTACTTTGGACAATTGTCTATATGTAAGCATGCGTACTTTACGACAACTGTATATTAGTCATTATACCTTATTAATATTAGTATTATTGACAATATTTTAGTTGTTATTTTTATAATAAGTATTATTGTTATTGTAAATAAATTATTTTAGTATTTCATAGTATGTTAAATATATGGTACTAGGCTTGTCCTATATTAATGGATTTCGAAAGCTAGATATGTTGTTACAATACTAATACTTATTTTAGCATACTAAAAAGTATTTTGATAAAAGTAGGTTACCCTAAAAATATGGTTTTCTAAGAATTTTTATCTAAGGTATTTTATTTAAATATCGTTTTTGTCAAAAATCAAATTTTACAAATTTACTATTTTTAGGCAAAAATAATTTTGTTGACTCGTAAGTATTTTTCATGCTTATCTCGACTTATAATAGAAAACCAAATTTATTTAGAGTATTATAAAATAGTTTTCTAAATCATATATTATTTTATCCAATTTTCGTGATCATCCTTCTATCCGTAGCCAAACCCAATATTTCTAAACCCTCGCAAATTCTGTACTACCTTATGTTGAACCAAACTAATTTGACCCTTCTGGACCCAATAGAACTGTTCGTGCCACCACCCGAGGTCACCATGCATAGTGGTTGCACTGAAGTCACAGTTCATGCCACCGTGATTATCGCAGCACACCAGACGTACAACCAGGCAAGACACCTTGCCATTTGCTGTTTATTTATTTTAGCTCATATTTCATGCATTATTTATTATTTTCTTTATGCAAAATAAACTGTGATACATGGCATAACCTGTTAGAACTTACTGTTCATTTATATTTTCTGCTATGTATTATTTTTCTTATACATTAAACCTAGATTTAAGGGACCACCTTGTGTGTTGCATTCATTGGCCTTGACACGTTGTAACACGAAGTTGTGTGTCGCATGTAGAACACGGACATGCGTGACTGGCTGGCCACCGGTGCGTATAAGTCGTGCGACAGGATTAACCGCTAATAGAGGTTGCATGCTTAGTTTGACTTAGCGGTTATAGAGGTTTTATGTTGTGGATACAACATAGTAGACATTGGGCGGGGAGGAAAATTTCTTAGCGTATGGGCTTCGATGCACTTTTTCTTGTGACCTGGAAGCTCCGTTGGAGATACGGGGTTGATGACCCATGATAACTGACGGCCACTGACGTTCTGCAGAACGTTATGCTCTTACTGATGGGGCCTCTGGTGCCCCAAGGGGGGACTACGTCGATCCTATTTAGCCAGGGCCCATGCATAAGAAAGATTGTTCCTAACTACATTTCACTTAGAACGGTTAGGCTACCTTATCCGTTAGGTATGAGTACTTTTAGTTTGGGTACTTGTATCTGACCGTGGCTTGGAACAATAACTTGTCGCGGATTAGTTCATCACATCTTATCCTTGTTTGGTTGTAGGTGTGACTTACTACTTCGATGAGAAGGTATTGAACCTTGTTGGGGTCCGGATACCATATTGGATTTATAGCATGGAAAGATACGTCACCGTGAATTAGTTTACCATCTCCTGTCCTTGTTTGGTTGGGGGAATGGTAAGCTAGTTCAGTAGGTATGTGTTGGACCATGTTATAATTCAATTGACTTATTTATTTGAGCAATATTTATTCAATTTATATGGCATACCTCTGAGGACCTGGTTATCTCGCCAGGTGTGTGCTCTTATCTTTCACAGGTGTTCTAGCCGTGACCATGTCCATTTTTTCGAGGATGATTGTGCTTGGATCATCTTCACTTCGTTCGCTAAAATTATTTTATTTCCCATGTATTTTCATTTACTTGTTGGTAGTAGATTTGTCTCCGCCCAACATATTGTATCAAGACAATTCATTATCATTATATGATATCTTTTATCATTTATTTTGTGTGGATGAGATTAGTTATATTTTTCCTGCATTTTACAGCTTATGTATTCATACGAGGCTTCCATATATTGGAGTATACTTCGTATGAATACAGCTGGCATGTCTACGTTCCTAGTCCTGCGTATTTTGGGACTGGGGTGTTACATATTTTTGTGGTAGCCCATGCATGTCAAGATAAATTATTTGGTTACTTTACCGTACCAAACAAGCCTGCGAATAGGATTAGAAGTCTAGGATCTCATCCACATACTTGAGCTCCTTCGTCGATTCCATATTCGAACTATCGTTCGACTCATCGACTGCATCTTGGTTGATTCCTCTTATCATAACTCTTATCTTCCCTTCGTGCTTGCTAGAGGTTAGACAGGTGATTCCTTCTAGTTGGACATGTTTTCTTTTGTCCTAAAAATACCATTAGTTTAATTCTTTTAAGTTGGGTAGAATGCCTTGTGACCTAGCAATCTCTTTGTCCTTGAGACCTATATTAGCAAGAGTACTTAGATTCTAGAATTTAGAGGACCCTAACCCATCTAGTCAACCAAGGACTTGGACCAGAAGACTATAGGACGACTGTATAGAGACCAACACAGGATATGACTTAGAATCATTCTACTTTCTTTTAATCTTAATCTCTCGTGCCTATGTATTTACCATTTTGACTAATGATGCTAATGTAGCCTAGTTTTTGCAAGTTTATTCCTTTATCGAGCTTGTCCAAGACATATGTTATTTGGGTCGCACCCACTAACATATTGTCTAATCAGAACCGGTGCATGATGGTCTGATCAACAGAGTGCACTTTGGTTCGCTTTTATCTATCGTTCTACGTGGATGGGGACATAGCTAAACTTGTCCTCTAGAGTCCCATCCGTGACTGCCTTGGCAACTCCTTTTGAATTATTCGGTCGCCTTTGAAACACGTATTCGTATTCGATAACGCCTCCTTCGAACTCTATATTGCGTTCGTCTATCTTCTCGACCCTATATTTACTATCATGACCCTCTAATAACTTAAATTAGAGGTGAACCTAATTCGTTCTCTTAAATCGTGCCCTCAACCTACTCTCCAAACCTATCTTTTTGTACCATATTACTCTTTTGCATGTTATCATGACTAACTTTAACCCTTAACATCCTAATTGTTGATTTAAACACATGACCCTTATTCATTATCCATAACCATACCCGTGTTAAATTCTATGATTTAGATCATGATTTCTTACGACATGATTTTGTGAAAACATTGTCGTTGTTTGTTCCCCATCGATACCCCCTTGTTTCTTCTCACCCCCTACTAATTCTTAATTTCGAAGACAAAATTCTTTTAAGTTGGGTAGGATATAAAATCTCTAAATTTCTACTATATTTTTTTCGATTTTGTTACTTATTTAAAATTTTTGTATTGTACGTCACGTAGTCGTATTGTACGTTGTGCACAAACGACGTATTTCGTAATTGCGCGTCGAGTGCGAATATGTGCTAGGTACGTATTTTTTAAAAAAACGGTTATGATTATCGATTTTATTAATGAAGATAGTTCTCAAAATAATATGTGATAATTATTTTTAATTACTTAAAAAGTTGTGAAAGCGCAACAAGATTTCCAAAATACTATTTTATTTTATCATATAAATATAAGTAGTAGTTTAGAAGAGTATTATTTTATGTATAATATTTTGTACGAGAGGCAGGAAATTTAGTTCATGCTCACTTTTTTTTTTCGAAGTACTAATGGTTTTATCCAATTATAAAAAAAAGCTATTTCCAAATATTTGAATACTTATTGTGATTTTCAAAATTATTTTTTTTCTAAAATTTATTGAAAAAGTATTTTAAAGATATTCCATATTAGTAGTTAAATATTTATGGTAATTTTCAAAAATATTTGTTATTAAATTTTTATTATTTATGAGGATATTTTAAAAATTGTACTTAATGTTTAAATTAGTTTGAGTTTATGGATTTTATTTTAGATAAATTTAATAATTATTTTTGAAATTAATTAATATGATTATTTTAGTATTCATAAATATATTTTAAATGGGTTGATGGATGTTTAAATTTATGAATTTTATTTTAGATAGATTTAATTAAATTGAATTTGAATTTATGTTGATTGTATTAATTTGAATTTAATTATGAAATTATCTATGGAGATTTAAAATCCCCACAATCCTATCCAAATGGGAATTCTCATATGCTATAAATAGGTAGGTACTCTTCCATATAATTATTCCACAAATTACTCCAAATTCTCCACCACCCACATCATTGCGTGTATCGTATCCGTGTCTCAATCTTTTCCACTATTTTTCTCCATTACAATTACATTGTCATCTTCTTCGTGTCCACACACGGACACGTCATTATCCCTCCCCGACATAGCCATACAATCCAAATCCCATAATTTTTGTGTTGGACACACCCGAGATTAACCACCAAAACCTTAAACCTAAAGTTTGTCCCGACCACAGCCGCCCTTCCCGTCTTCCACCATGTTGTCGACCACCCGACCCCCGGCCAGATCCCGTCACACCAACGCCACCTCTAGCATTCCCGACAACCACCAACATCCTTCCCTAACATGACGACTACAGCCTACAACCCCCTACCAGCCGCTGCCACCCAAAACCCATCGCCCATCACTACCACTGCCTTAGCCGAACACAACCACCGCCACCAACCCCGCGGCCAACAAACCACTGCCATCCAAATTTTCGACCATCGCACCACCAACCACCAAAACTCCAAATTGAAACACACCTCCACCACCCCCATCTAGGAAGCCCTAAGCTTACCCGGCTGTGCGTCGATCCTCCGTCGGCAAGCCCAAGCTCCTTCCAGCAGCCGAACACCCACCGCCGTCGCGCCACCGCACCATCTCCCGTTCCCCTTTTCCCTGGCCGAGCACCGAGAGCCGAGCCCCATTGAACAACCCCCGCTCCTCGACCCCTCTCTCCTCTGCGACCGCCGCCGACATTGGCATCCTTGCCACTCCGGCGAGATCCGCCGCGCGAGTGTGCGATGGCTGCCGCAGAGATCCCCGGCCCTGGAGTCAGCAGCGACCGCCACGCGTTCTTCCGACGTCCAGCCTCCGCCGCCTACTCCTCCGATCTCCCCCGACCGCCCCTTTCTCTCTCGATCTCTCCGCGACACTCCTCTCTTCTCCGCCTCTCTCACTCACGCTCGAAAAACCCCCTTTCCCTTTGCTTCTCTCTCTTCCCCTCCAGTCGTGTCGTCCTAGCCGCCGCACAGCCCATCGCCGGCCTCCCACTCTGCAGCCGCTCCTCTCTCCCTATCAGCTACTCTCTCTCCTCTAACAAAAATTTCTCTGATATTTTGTCACTAAGTTTTTGAGAACGAGAACAGAGTGGATCAGTGGACCGCTTATTATTATAATAATTATTTTTATTATTTTATGTTTTCATTAAAATAGTATAAGATATTAATACTTTTAAGTTATGATTACTGTATATATTATTTTTATTTTTATTATTATTATTATTAGAACTTTCATAGTGAATATCTGTAATTTAAATAATTAAATAATTAAATATATTTTATTAAGATGTATTTTGGACAATTGTCTATATGTAAGCATGTGTACTTTACGACAACTGTATATTAGTCATTATACCTTATTAACATTAGTATTATTGACAATATTTTAGTTGTTATTTTTATCATAAGTATTATTGTTATTGTAAATAAATTATTTTAGTATTTCATAGTATGTTAAATATATGGTACTAGGCTTGCCCTATATTAATGGATTTCGAAAGCTAGATATGTTGTTACAATATTAATACTTATTTTAGCATACTAAAAGGTATTTTGATAAAAGTAGGTTACCCTAAAAATATGGTTTTCTATGAATGTTTATCTAAGGTATTTTATTTAAATATCGTTTCTGTCAAAAATCAAATTTTACAAATTTACTGTTTTTAGGCAAAAATAATTTTGTTGACTCTTAAGTATTTTTCATGCTTATCTCGACTTATAATAGAAAACCAAATTTATTTTGAGTATTATAAAATAGTTTTCTAAATCATATATTATTTTATCCAATTTTTGTGATCATCCTTCTGCCCGTAGCCAAACCCAATATTTCTAAACCCTCACAAATTCTGTACTACCTTATGTCGAACCTAACTAATTTGACCCTTTGGATCCAATGGAACTGTCCGTGCCACCACCCGAGGTCACCATGCATAGTGGTTGCACCAAAGTTGCAGTTCATGTCCCCGTGATTATCGCAGCACACCAGGCGTATACCAGGCAAGACACCTTGCCATTTGCTGTTTATTTATTTTAGCTCATATTTCATGCATTATTTATTATTTTCTTTATGCAAAATAAATTATGATACATGGCATAACCTGTTAAACTTACTGTTCATTTATATTTCCTGCTATGTATTATTTTTCTTACACATTAAACCTAGATTTAAGAGACCACCTTGTGTGTTGCATTCATTGGCCTTGACACGTTGTAACACGAAGTTGTGTGTCACATGTAGAACACGGACATGCATGATTGGCTGGCTACCGGTACGTATAAGCCGTGCGATAGGATTAACCGCTAATAGAGGTTGCATGCTTAGTTTGACTTAGTGGTTATAGAGGTTTTATGTTGTGGATACAACATAGTAGGCATTGGGCGGGGAGGACAATTCCTTAGCATATGGGCTTCGATGCACTTTTCCTTGTGACCCGGAAGCTCCGCTGGAGATACGGGGTTGATGACCCATGATTACTGACGGCTACTGACGTTCTGCGGAACGTAATGCTCTGACTGATGGGGCCTCTGGTGCCCCAAGGGGGGACTACGCCGATCCTATTTAGCCAGGACCCATGCATAAGAAGGATTGTTCTTAACTATATTTCACTTAGAACGGTTAGGCTACCTTATCCGTTAGGTATGAGTACTTTTGGTTTGGGTACTTGTATCTGACCGTGGCTTGGAACAATAACTTGTCGCGGATTAGTTCATCACATCTTGTCCTTGTTTGGTTGTAGGTGTGACTTACTACTTCGATGAGAAGGTATTGAACCTTATTGGGGTCCGGATACCATATTGGATTCATAGCATGGAAAGATACGTCACCGTGAATTAGTTTACCATCTTCTGTCCTTGTTTGGTTGGGGGGATGGTAAGCTTGTTCAGTAGGTATGTATTGGACCATGTTATAATTCAATTGACTTATTTATTTGAGCAATATTTATTCAGTTTATATGGCATAATATTATGTGTCTTGTTACGTCCCTCTGAGGACCTGGTTATCTCGCCAGGTGTGTGCTCTTATCTTTCGCAGGTGTTCTAGCCGTGACCATCTCTATTTCTTCGAGGATGATTGTGCTTGGATCGTCTTCACTTCGTTCGCCAAAATCATTTCATTTCTCATGTATTTTCATTTACTTGTTGGTAGTGGATTTGTCTCCGCCCAACATATTGTATCAAGACAATTCATTATCATTATATAATATCTTTTATCATTTATTTTGTGTGGATGAGATTAGTTATGGTTTTAATGCATTTTACAGCTTATGTATTCATACGAGGCTTCCATATATTGGAGTATACTTCGTATGAATATAGCTGGCATGTCTACGTTCCTAGTCCTACGTATTTTAGGACTGGGACTTACATGTTTTTGTGGTGGCCCATGCAGGTCAAGATAAATTGTTTGGTTACTTTACCGTACCAAACAAGCCTGCGAATAGGATTAGAAGTCTAGGATCTCATCCACATACTTGAGCTCCTTCTTCGATTCCATATTCGAACTATCGTTTGACTCATCGACTGCATCTTGCTTGATTCCTCTTATCATAACTCTTATTTTCCCTTCGTGCTTGCTAGAGGTTAGACAGGTGATTCCTACTAGTTGGACATGTTTTCTTTTGTCCCAAAAATATCATTAGTTTAATTCTTTTAAGTTGGGTAGAATGCCTTATGACCTGGCAATCTCTTTGTCCTTGAGACCTATACTAGCAAGACTACTTAGATTCTAGAATTTAGAGGACCCTAACCCATCTAGTCAACCAAGGACTTGGACCAGAAGACTATAGGACGACTGTATAGAGACCAAAATAGGATATGACTTAGAATCATTCTATTTTCTTTCAATCTTAATCTCTCGTGCCTATGTATTTACCATTTTGGCTAATGATGCTAATGTAGCCTAGTTTTTGCAAGCTTATTCCTTTATCGAGCTTGTCCAAGACATGTTATTTGGGTTGTACCCATTAACATATTGTCTAATCAGAACCGGTGCATGATGGTCTGATCAACCGAGTGCACTTTGGTTCGCTTTTATCTATCGTTCTACGTGGATGGGAACATAGCTAAACTTGTCCTCTAGAGTCCCATCCGCGACTGCCTTGGCAACTCTGTTTGAATTATTCGGTCGCCTTTGAACCACGTATTCGTATTCGATAATGCCTCCTTCGAACTCTATATTGCGTTCGCCTTCACCTATTTTAGAAGGACGAAAGCATTGTACTAAAACTTTTTCTAGCCTTCCCATCGATTGTGACCATTATCACACGATGTTGCTATATCTTCGTCTTAAAATACTCGTCCATCTTCTCGACCCTATATTTACTATCATGACCCTCTAATCACTTAAATTAGAGGTAAACCTAATTCGCTCTCTTAAATCGTGCCCTCAACCTACTCTCCAAACCTATATCTTTTTGTACCATATTACTCCTTTGCATGTTATCATGACTAACTTTAACCTTTAACATCCTAATTATTGATTTAAACACATGACCCTTATTCATTATCCATAACCATACCCGTGTTAAATTCTATGATTTAGATCACGATTTCTTACGACATGATTTTATGAAAACATTGTCGTTGTTTGTTCCCCATCGATACCCCCTTGTGTCTTCTCACCCCCTACTAATTCTTAATTTCTAGGACGAAATTCTTTTAAGTTGGGTAGGATGTAAAATCCTTAAATTTCTACTATATTTTTATCGATTTTGGTACTGATTTAAAATTTTTGTATTGTACGTCGCGTAGTCGTATTGTACATTGTGCGCAAACGGCGTATTTCGTAATTGCGCGTCGAGTGCGAACATGTGCTAGGTACGTATTTTTTAGAAAAAAAGGTTATGATTATAGATTTTATTAATGAAGATAGTTCTCAAAATAATATGTGATAATTATTTTTAATTACTTAAAAAGTTGTGAAAGCGCAACAAGATTTCCAAAATACTATTTTATTTTATCATATAAATATATGTAGTAGTTTAGAAGAGTATTATTTTATGTATAATATTTTGTACGAGAGGCAGGAAATTTAGTTCATGCTCACTTTGTTTTTTTTTTCAAAGTACTAATGGTTTTATCCAATTATAAAAAGAAAGCTATTTCTAAATATTTGAATACTTATTGTGATTTTTGAAATATTGGATTAATAGCATGGAAAGATACGTCACCGTGAATTAGTTTACCATCTCCTGTCCTTGTTTAGTTGGGGGGATGGTAAGCTAGTTAAGTAGGTGTGTATTGGACCATGTTATAATTTAATTGACTTATTTATTTGAGCAATATTTATTCAGTTTATATGGTATGATATTATGTATCTTGTTACGTCCCTCTGAGGACCTGGTTATCTCGCCAGGTGTGTGCTCTTATCTTTCACAGGTGTTCTAGCCGTAACCATCTCTATTTTTTCGAGGATGATTGTGCTTGGATCGTCTTCGCTTCGCTCGCCAAAATTACTTCATTTCTCATGTATTTTTATTTACTTGTTGGTAGTGGATTTGTCTCCGCCCAACATATTGTATCAAGACAATTCATTATCATTATATGATATCTTTTATCATTTATATTGTGTGGATGAGATTAGTAATGGTTCTACTGTATTTTACAGCTTATGTATTCATACGAGACTTCCTTATATTGGAGTATACTTCGTATGAATACAGCTGGCATGTCTACGTTCCTAGTCCTACGTATTTTGGGACTGGGGCGTTATAACGTCCATCCATCTTCGAATAACCGCCAACATAATCTCTCATGCAAATTAGGAATTTTTTTTCGAAAAAAGAGGGGACGGCAGCAGGTCGGAAGAGGGTAGGGGAGGCGTCGGGGGGGGGGGGCGGGGTGGGGGCGTCGGGGGCAGTAAGGGGGCGTCGGGGCAGCAGGGGGGTCGTCGGGGGGGCAGGAGGGGTGTCGGGGGGGACAGGGAGGGGGTTTGTCGGCAGTAGGGGGTCGCCGAGGGGGGCGTCGGGGCAGCAGGGGGGAGCGGCAGCAGGGGGGCGTCAGGGAGGGCAGGGAGGGGGGACGTCGGCGGCAGGGGGTTTGCCGGGTTAGGGAAAGGGTAAATTTTTTTTTGTGGTTATGGCTCTGATACCATGTAGAGAATAATTGTTGTATATTTTATTGATTGGCTACTCCACTACTTATAGGGAGTCTAGCTCCTCTTCATACTATATTTTCCAATATGGGACTAAATCCCTTATTAGTTCTCAACAGTAGCTGTTGAGAATCAATAAGGGACTTTAGTCCCACATTAGAAAATATAGTATAAAGAGGAGTTGGAACCTTTATAAGTAGCAAGTAGTAGCCCCTCAATAAAATTATCCATTATTCATTTTCTACTTGGTATCAGAGCCATAACCAGCCTCCTCTCTCCCCCCCCCAAAAAAAAACCCTCACCCGGCTCCAGCAGCATTCCCACCAGCCCCCCGGCTCCATCGGTGCCCCCTCCGGCTCCAGCGGCACCCCCCGGCTCCAACGGTGCCCTCCCGGCTCCAGCGGCGACCCCCCCCTGTTCTTCACATATAATTTTTTGTATTTTGTTCATATACCCCTGATCTTTACATGTAATTTTATTTTTTTGTTGTTTTGTAAAAAAAAAGACGGTGTATTTCGAAGACAGAGGGATATCAAATGCTTTATTTGCCCCCCTCTGTTCCTAGATTACACCGTCTGGAATGAACAAATACTTTATTTGTTTCCCGATCTTCACATCGGGATCTACACAGAGAATGATTGTGTTTACTCTACGCAGAATGATCATATTTTCTCCTGTGTCCTGACGTATTCACTTTACATGCGCGCACCGGTGTTGGCAACATTTATAGCGCATTTGTAGAGTAGAAGATGACGAAGCTGTCGACGAAGACGACGACTAGCAGTTAGCAGCCGACGACGACGATGACTAGAGCTACAGTTGAAGAGGCCATGGATTCGATCGCTAGAAAGCTGACAGCACAAGAGATGAAGGCCTTGGTTAATGATATCTTGTCGAAGAGATTGACCGAGGGGACCCCTAGTATGACCCATACTGATGTGGATCCGTCACCCTATAAAATGGAGAAGTTGGAAAAGCTGGAGACAAAGTTAGAAGGAACGTCCAACAACTTGAAATGGTCGCGACAGGCGATACGGACGTTGAAGGGACGTGGCTTGGTTGGATATGTTAATGGCCAAACCAAGGCGCCCGCTGATCCCTCTTCAAAGGAGTTTACTATTTGGGAGATTGTCAACAACGTAGTGGCTGGGTGGTTGACAGCCTCCTTGATCGACCAGGTATCGGGCAATATAGAAGCAATGGAGGGTACTGCTGATATCTGGCGAACTTTGAAGGATATGTACTCAGGCTCGGGCAACCCTATGCGGGTCTTCCAACTACAGGATGAACTCGATAGGGTGGCACAAGACGAACGTACCATCTCTGAGTACGCAGCCCTGTTGAATAAGTACTGGTCTGATCTGGATCACTATGATCCTCTTGGAATAGAAGATGCATAAGTCGAACCGGTATTTGCGAAGCATTTTCAGACGTTTCTGGCGTATATTTTGCGACAACGGATGATAAAGTTCTTGAAGGGGCTCAACCATGTGTTTGAGCAGAGAAGGAATGTACTACTCGCACAATCCATGCTTCCTACCTTAGAAGAAGCCATAGCTGCCATGGCACAAGAAGAAGCTCGATTGAAGTTGATGCCCAACAAAGGCTACTTCCAGGGAGAGCAAGCTGTTGTTGAAAAGTCTGCCCTTGCCATCTTCAATCAGCCTCCTTCTGCGGGCGGTGTTTGCCACAACTGTGGTGACTCGGGACATTATATTAGATTTTGTCCAAAATCCTTGCGAGGTCAGTCAAATGATCGCGAACGGGACCGTGGAGGACGTCGTGGTGGTAGAGGAAGATATGCTGGTAGAAGGGGAAATTATTTTGGAGGATACAAAGTAAATCTGGCGGAAGAAGGGGTAGACATTCAATTGGCTGAAATAACCCCTCTTGAGAGGGAGTTCATCGCGAGGTTACGAGGCACGAAGCTGGTTTCGGACGACAGTTAAGTTACTCCTGGGACATCATCTATCACTTGCTTTATCCAAACCAGCATAGGTATACCTGCACGTGCTCTTGCATCTGTCCATCAGCCAGGTTGGACTATGGACTCTGGGCATCCCGCCATGTCATGGGGTCCCGCGGTGAGTTCCAGGACTATACTCATCTACCGACGCCGGAGAGCATTCAGACTGCTGATGGTACCTCCAGACCTGTAATGGGTAAAGGCACTGTCGCATGCACCCCTTTCCTCACTCTCATCAATGACTTACATGCTCCATCTTTTCCTGTCAATCTTATATCTATTAGTTCCATTATCCTTGACCTAAATTGTACTGTTTTCTTTGACATTCCTACGGTGACTTTTCAGGAGAAGGGGACAGGACGACGACTAGGGACTGGCATATGGCATAAGGGACTGTGGTACTTGGACATGATCGGACTGGACGAAACATTGGCATCTCTAGTAGCAGACACACAACTGGACGCTTCACGTCGCAGTGTAGAAGACGAATTACTACTCCACCACCAGCGTGTCGGACGTTATTCATTTTAAGTTATTAGTCGAATGTATCCGTCCTTATATCAAAGGGCTAATAAAGATAAGTTATTTTGTAATGCATGTGAGTTGGACAAACATATCAGGAGCTCGTATGCGAGCTCAGGGAATAAAAGTTCTGCTGCATTTGATATGATACATTCGGACGTATGGGACCCTTGTCCTACAACCGGTATTAACGGTTTTAGATAGTTCGTCACTTTTACTGACTGTTATACCTGCGTGACCTGGGTCTACCTTATGAAGAATAAAAGTAACGTCCTTAAGACTTTTCAGGTTTTTTATCGACGGATGGAAACACAATATAACGTTAAAATTAAGTGTTTCCGGTCTGACAATGGGACAGAGTATACTAATAAGAGGGTTGTTGAGTATTTATGTACTTATGGAATACTACATCAAACTTCATGTGCCTATACACTGGCACAAAATGGTGTGGCCGAACCGAAGAACAGGCACCTGCTGGAGGTCGTACGGATGATGATGCTGGCTATGAATATTCCGAAATACTTATGGGGGCAAGCTGTATTGACGGCCTCTTATCTCATCAACAGAATGCCGTCTCAGATATTGGACTGGAAGACACCGTTAGAGATGCTTACTGGTGCAACTACATACACTATTCTCCCGAAAGTATTTGGGTGTGTGTGTTTTGTCTAAGATAATAGGCCAGGAGTTGGCAAACTGGATCCAAGAGCGGTTAAGTATGTATTTGTCGGGTACACAGCGACTTAGAAGGGATACGCATGTTGGAGCCCAGTTGAACGAAAGATGTTTATTAGCATGGACGTTACATTCAGAGAGATGGAACCATACTATGGTTCGGATGCAGGTTCGACGTTTGGTGACACACGTAACACAGAGGGTGTTAGACGTGAGGGGGATATAATAAGTCCAAACGTGGTAGTCGGATCGGTCCCGTGCCCGGTCGTGGAAAATTGGACGAAAGGAAAAGATAGCAGTGACTCTGATACGGAGAATGCAAAAGAAGATACATATATTACGCAGGGGAAGACAAGGGAAAATGAGCTACAAGTCTACAGAAGGAGACAACAGATGTCCAGTACTGTGCCGTGCCCATTGCCTACTGTACCAAGTCCCTCGTCTACTCCTGCCCCAACTCTTGAAGATGTTGCCCACGCACTGAATCACTCTGATTCTGATACGGATCTCTCTGACTCGGATGGTATGATCTCTCCACCACCTATTGCTCCCTTAAGGAGATCTTCTCGCATCAATGCGGGTAAGGCTCCTAGTCGTTATGATGATTATGAATATGACATTGCCAATTTCTTGTCTTATTCTAACATTTCTTCGAATTATCGAGCCTTCATTGCATTGTTAGACTCTACTTCTTTGCCTAAGTGTTGGCAGGAAGCAAAGAAAGATCCAAGGTAGAAAGCTGCAATGATGGAAGAACTTGGGGCACTAGAGAAAAATAAGACATGGAAGCTGGTTCCATTACCCAAAGGGAAGAAAACTGTGGGATGCAAATGGGTGTACACAGTGAAGGAGACACCAGAATGAAAAGTAGAGCGGTACAAGGCGAGGTTGGTTGCAAAAGGATACACACAATCATATGGCATCGACTATGATGAGACGTTTGCCCCGGTAGCAAAAATGAGTATGGTAAGAACTCTGGTCTCCGTTGCAGCAAACTATGGGTGAAAGCTATACCAATTAGATGTTAAGAAAGTCTTTCTCCACGGAGACCTGCAAGAAAAAGTGTACATGGAGCTCCCGCCAGGATGCTATGCGACAGAATCAGATGGAAGGACGTCGCATAGAAAAGTATGTAAACTAAAGAAGTCGCTATACGGGCTCAAGCAATCTCCTCGAGTCTGGTTCGACAGATTCAGAAAGGCTGTTACTGGCATGGGATACCATCAAACAAATATAGATCATACAGTCTTTCTTCAGCATACAAGAGGCCACATTACTATACTTACTGTATATGTGGATGATATAGTAATCACAGGTGATGATGAGGTCGAGATCACTAAGCTGAAATCAAAATTCGCGAAGGAGTTTGAGGTGAAGGATTTAGGAGCGATGAGGTACTTTCTGGGTATCGAGGTGTGTAACGACGAACAAGGAATTGTTCTCTCATAAAGAAAATACATACTAGATCTGCTAAAGGAGACAGGGATGCTGGGATGCAAAGCAGCAGTCACTCTGATTGACCGAAAGTGCAAGTTGGGAGCAGAAGCAGGAGAGCCAATTGATCGTGAAAGGTATCAAATACTTGTAGGGAGATTGATTTATCTGGGGCACACTCGTCCTGATATCTCATTTGCGGTGAGTGTAGTGAGTCGCTACATGCATTATCCAAGAACGGGTCATATGGAAGCAGTGTTTCAGATCTTGAGATATCTGAAAGGGACCCCGGGAAAAGGGCTATGGTTCAAGAAGAATGGATGCATAGAAGTTGAGGAATACTGCGAAGCAGATTGGGCGAGTTGTATAGACGACAGAAGGTCTACCACGGAGTACTGTGTCTTTGTAGGAGGAAACTTGGTCTCACGGAGAAGCAAGAAACAGTCAGTGGTAGCACGGTCTTCAGCTGAAGCAAAATACAGAGCAATGGCTCTGGGAGTGTCAGAATTACTGTGGGTAAGAGCACTGCTGACAGAGTTGAAGCTGGATAAAAGAGCACCGTTACATCTTCTGAGCGATAGTCAAGCTGCAATAAGTATAGCCAACAATCCAGTTCATCATGACAGAACGAAGCACATCGAGATCGATCGATTTTTTATCAAACAGAAGCTGGAACAAGGGATACTGAAGATTGACAATATTCGCTCAGAAGAACAAGTTGCAGACTGTCTGACTAAAGGTCTTAGTTCATTGAGTCTGTCAAAGCTATGTAATAAGATGGGGATGATTAATATCTATCGTCTATCTTGAGGGAGAGTGTTGAGAATCAATAAGGGACTTTAGTCCCACATTTGAAAATGTAGTATGAAGAGGAGTTGGAACCTCTATAAGTAGCAAGTAGTAGCCCCTCAATAAAATCATCCATTATTCATTTTCTACTGTAGCTTTACTTCATATATAAAGCAATAACTTTTAAGTATTGCTGTCAATCTATGAATGGTATAATTAGTAGCACTAGGGGTGTGCATCGGTCGGTGGTCGACCTATTTGGTCACAACCGAAGTCGAACCGAAGTTAATCGGTTTGAAAATAATCACAGTCGAACCAAACCAACTAATTGATTGGTTCGGTTTTGAAACCGACCGACTTGGTTCGGTTTGAATCGGTTCGGCTAATCAGTTTTGCTCAGACAAAAAACTTCAACTATATAACAGTGTTTCACAAAATAAATCCTAACCATCTTTTGTTTGGAAGATGTTTGTATGAGATTCCAAAATGGACAATAATCTTCTAAATAGATCACTTGCATAATGAATTTCTTCCACAGATCCAAAATGATTCTCGAAAATAAACTATAATCCTAATAGATGTATGAATTGAAGATGGAAAATAAACAAACAATGAGATGGATAGGTTGGACCGGATATAAACCTATCTTTAGGTTGTTACTAACTAGGTTCGGTTTGGTTCGGTTTAAGCGGTTTTTGAAATGACCAAACCGTGAACCGAACCAAATCGGTCGGTTTTTTAAATGGTCAAGTCGAACCAATCCGACCGGACCATCGGTTCGGTTAAAAATCGACCGATTCGATTTGGTTTTGTTCGATTTGGTCAGTTTGGTTCAAATATGCACACCCCTAAGTAGCACTATTACTTTATTGTACGTTCACTGGTAATTGTAGACATAATAACCTGCTTTTTAGAATGATGGTTTTTATTGTGTTTGAAGTATGGCTGATGTTTCGGAAGCCTGATATAGTCATGCATCTATAACAAAGTTATTTCAATTATTGAGGTATGTCAAATTCTAGATCATTCCACTGTATTGCTGATTTCAATTTATCTGATGCATTCACTTAAAACTAGTACATTACTGAAGCAGGTGTTTCCAATTTTTTATCTGTATAATATTTATGACTTTTTTTTTACTTATATACTCTTTCATCTTTTATCTTCATTTACTTTATTTTTAACATTTATGTCCTTCATTTTCTTGTAAACTGATACTTGCTTGAAGTCTCCATTCAGATTTGTCAAGTGAAAAACCTAGGTTTGACTTGGTTGACTAACCAAATATGAAATTAATTGTTGTACATCTTCCCTTTTTGTTGAGGGGTAAAATGACTGCTTAATAATTATTGTCCTGATAATAGTATTCTCTGCATTCAGATAATGGGAAAACCTAGAGGAGCACAACAGTTTGAACTGTAGAAGGGTATAAATTGTTAGAAACATATATTCTGTATAGTCCCATATCGGCCGGACGGCTAGACTGCCGCCGACAGACAGGGTATATGCCTTTCCTCAGGGACTACTGGAGTTAAATCCTTCCATTTTATTCCATTCCATTTCCTATTAGATCACTCACAACAATATCACCAAACCAAACAAGAGAACTACAAACATAACAAACACACACTTGGGCCTTACTCTGAATGTGTTTCCCTTGATTGGTGTTCTTTCTTGTAAGTATAGTTTGTAGTAGCTAGTTTTGGATAATTCTTGTTGTAACAGGACTATTGCATCATTTATGGTTTGTGCATTCAGGCAATATGTGACAAAGAATAATGCACTAATTTAGAAAAGTTTACAACACATACAAATGTGCTGTGATGAATGTCCTATATTTCAAATAGCTGACCTCAAGAATTTGGGATTAAGGCTTTGTTGTTGTTGTACAACATATTTACAAATGTTTTTTTTGGATTACACACATATATGTGATTGGGGTAAACCATAATTAATGGGAACCCTTCAAAACTGAAGGAAAATTTATGTGAAAATGTCATGTATACTTGGCTGACTGATATCTCCTGTACTTGCACATGGAAAAGATGTTAGCTTTAGTTGAGAAGAATTATAAACTTCTGCAGTTAGTTTATGATTTGTAATATAATGCTTTGGATACCGGTGGTTTCTAACCAAGTTTTTGGAGTTCTGATACTTCTCAAGTATCAAATAGAGGCAATTGGTTCTGATACTTCTCAAGTGTTTTATATTTTTTGGGTGTGATTAAAAAAACTATAATATGGGGACTATTAAGTGTTGGTTTCAAATGAACTGTTCAGTCTTTGTAACTGACTAAGTAGTGAATGTCCACCTATTTACAAAGAGCATTAGCTCTTGGCAAGTTTTTTTTTTTTTTTTTTTTTAAGTAGAAGAGAAATATCATTAAGTTGTTAATGCTTTATGCCTTACCACAGAGAAATACATTCTTGTCATTCATGTCATTGAATCAACATTGGAAACTTGATTTTCTTTCAGACTGTTTTTTAATAGAACTGCACCTAGTACCAATTGATCTACTTTGCTTTTGATAGCTTGAATGTGACTGATTTTCTAGCAAATTTGGGCGAAAAATGTTTATTTTTTGTTAGTGGTTCGCTAAATTGGAATATGTGGGAATCTCTAGTTTGCATATCAGTCACAGTGTTCAAAAAAAAGAAAAAAAAAATTAAAGCTACGAGATCTCAGGGATACATAACTTCAAAACAACAGGGTGTTACTCATTCAAATTTAAGGTATAAATATTTTTTTTCATGTTTAAATTTGAGAACTTTCCATCGGTATGGTTTGGGCTCTGGTTTCCTTTTCGTTCTTACAATGTAGGATTATGGTTGCTCTGTCGATTATAGATTTACTCCATTAGCTTCTTGTTTCACTTTTACTGTCGAGTATCAAGTGCCCTTGACAAAATCTAGATTGTAAAGGGACCAGTTTCAGTGACCAACAATAACATGAAAGTCTTTATCCCAAAAATTTTGGGGGAGACTGTTTGAAGTTTCAGTGACCTAGCTGATGCAAATTACACAACAACTTTAGCTTAATTAATAGCATGTCTTGGCCTTTAGGCCAGTCAGCTATTCATGGACCATTAAGTTTATGCTGTTACTGATACTACTTTGGCTTCCTATATATATTGATACAGTAGTAGCACATAGATAGGATGAGCTTTATAATATTGATACTAGTTCTTAGGCTCTTTTGATACTGATACAGTAGCATCTTATTGGTACTGATACTCTTATGCAGAGAAATGTGCAATTATATACACTATCATAACCCATATACTGATGCTATTGTCCTTTCAGTTCTGATGCACAACTCAAAACCATATCTAGATACCTACAGTCACATGATATACACAGTTGTAACTCTTGTATCTCGAGACACCCTAGGCACTACAAATCTCTGATACTAGATTGCACTCAAGACACTGATGTGTTCACAAGCCATTGATACACAGCCCTGCTGCAGTTTGCAACATGTACCATGCACTTACTTAGTATCCTAACACACAAACACACACACACAAGTTCACATACACATTAAACACACGCTGCACACCAAGTTAAACATATTGTTGTACAAACCTTTCACATACATATAGGCAATCAATCTTCCTTTAATTAAACTTTTTTGATACAATTGATATATGCTAAAAAAAATTAAACTTTTTGTTATCCAATACAGTTGTTATCAGTTTGTACAAACATACATACTAATTAAATCTATTTCTCTTATGCAAACACACAAATAATTATTTTCTCCATGATATTGTTCCCGTGTTTTATTGTTGGTCAACAAACTCATTAACATAAATTGGTAATTTGTGCTCTTGTTCTCTCAGGAACTACATGAAAAATGAAGGTGCTGTAAATATGGAAGGGATATGCTACGGTCGGGTTTGCTACCTATTTTGGTTTTATTTGTATAATTATCAGTTTGGATGTTTAAGATGTATGGAAACTACATACTTTGGTGGATGGACAAGTGTTGGATATTTGTGGTTGGACGTGTTGGATGTATTGAACGTTTGTGGTGTATGAACAATATACAGTTTATTAATATAAAAATTAGATTTTATAGCTATTTGATGTATGTATATCTTCTAGATTATTGATATTATGTGTGTGTTCGATTCATAATATATAGTTATAAATAAATTTTTTGCTATATACAAAATTTAGCTTCTCTTGACGGTTATAAAACGTCAATAATTAACTCAATCCTGCTACATGAGGATCTTTTATTGATGGTTTTTAACCGTTATCTAGGTCGGAGTCAAGAAAAGTTTTCACCTACATTGATGGTTTTTTAAAACTGGTTTCTTGACGGCTAAAAACGGTCAAGAAAACTATTTCATATGACAGCCAAAAACTGTCAAGAAAAGTCATGCTAGTGACCGTCAAAAAAATGGGGAGACTTTTCTTGACTATGGCCTACTTGACGGATCTGCAATCGTCAAAAAACCCCTTTCTTGACGGAAAAAAAATCGTCAAGAAAAGTCTTTTTTTGTTGTAGTTTCCTTTAATAAACATATATGCTAGTAACCGTAAAGACATTCTCAAGTCAAAATAATAATAATTTCAAAAGAATTTGTCGTCTATATTCGATCTATGGTGTAACTTGTCACAATAGGCAACATTTCAATGAAATTCTAGGGTAACAAGTTTCTAGAATAAATATCATACTTAGAAAATTAAGAATCTCAAGCATACTAATGCAAATTATATATGTCTAAGAACAAACAATAAAATTAATTTTGAATATAGATTTGATGAATAGATTTGATGAATATATATAGCTGTCAGCCTTTGGGTTTGTTGTTAATGTTGCTTGTGGCACAAATTACTCTTATGATTTCTTTGATCTCACGGAAGGGATCTACTTCATGACCTATTGAAGGAAGCCTGGTGTAGAATTTACTTGAAACTTTACTCAATAGCTTAATGTTCATAATAGAAGTTTGCAAAAGATCTTACTTTCTTCATGTGAAGCGCAGATTAAGAACCAAAGTTACCAAATTGCTCAAGCACATTTTAATTATTTTTTCTATGATTAGATTCATATATCTCCAATATCGTGGCTTGAAGAATCATACTACAAAAAAAATGACTTTTCGGAATAATTTTTTTTTGCAACATAATTTATTTTGTTGCAAAAAATATTTAATTGCAACAACATTTATATATTTGTTGCAAAAATTGGATTTGCAACTTTTAAGCAACAAAAAATAAGTTGTTCAAGATATTTCGTCGCAAAATAATAGTTGGGGGCACTCTATTCCCATTCTTAAAAAATGGTGGTAAAATTTATTTGCAACAAAAAAAATATTATTTACAACAAAACCTAATCATGACAAAAAATTTGACAACAAATTCCTTGCCAAAAGAATCCTCTAAAATCGGCTTAGAAAAATTCTCTACCTCACGAAAATTTTCATGAACAAAGTCCTTAAAACCCATTCCGTTAAGAATCCCTCTAATCCCAGCCGATAAACTCACGCAATTTTCCCCCTAAAATTTCAGTTCGCTAGAAATTTTCCCAAAATATCTCAACCAAAACAAAACGAACTCCCTCACCCTCTCTTACTAAAATTCGCTCTATACCAAATCTTCTCTCTCTGTCCGCTCCACTCTTCTCTCTCCTCCTCTGCGCACTCCTCTCTCTTTCTTTCAGTCTGAAGCTAGCAGGAAGTTGCGGTGCGCCCCCCTCTGCTCCACTCTTCTCTTCCCTCCTCTGAGCACTCTTCTCTCCCTCCTCCTTTGCGGCTAGGCGGAAGGCAGGAGGTTGTTGCGCGCGTAGTTGACGGAAGGACGACGTGATGGCTTGGCAAGACTAACAACAGGTCCACGCCGCAGCGAGCCTACTATAGGACGACGTCGTTTATGGGACGCGACGAGGTAACTGTTCATGCTTCCCAAAAAATTTCAAGACAACTATAAAACTCTCTTAATCATATTTCTTTTTTATCATATCAGTTCATTTTAAAGGAGTTGTTCATGAATAACCATTTCTAAAACCCTTCCAGCATATATTGATTGAAAATATTATATAAGTAGTAGTCCTTGGTGCAAACACATTTATGATATAACTGTTAACTGCTATATATATGATATAATTGTTGACTGCTATATAGTAGGTTTCAATATTATGTGCATGTCTTTTAAAATAAAATTGCTCTACTTCATTTTTTTGTTATGAGAGTTACCTATATAACATATTGCTTAAATTCAAAAGCATGATACCAAATATAACGGAAGAAATCAGCATTAGATCTGATTGATCTTATTTATCCTCGGATTCTCAATTCCTGAACCCACTCCTCTATCTCATGAAGAAAATGAAGATGATGATGAGAACAACCACAACGTTGATAATGTTTAATTTATTTCCAATTATATCTAACTTAAGCAATTTTATTAATTGAAGGAATTAATAAAACTTATAAATGAGAATATAATATCTAGCCATATATTCATGATCGAGAATAAAATCTCATGGTATCTTACATGACTAATAAAATGTGTAGTCGCCATAGACTATCTTGTAGGACTAAATGTTTGTTCACCTTAGATATGGCATGCACAGATCGCTACCATCCAAATTTTTTACCACAATATACTAGTACTCAAAGATTAACTAAGGTACCATAAATTAGTGTCTTAGGCAACCATTGATAGTTGTCACATACTACCTTTGGCCGCCAATAATAGTCGTTGCACACTATATATTGTGATCAATCATATAGACAACCTTGGGCGACCAATAATAGTCTCTACAGACAACTATTGCAACCAAATGTAGTCGTGATAAAACTACTTACTACTTTAGGAGGCAAAGGTCTTGACGTGCCCTCCTTCCAAAAAATCCTACAATCTAAAGCGACAAAGCCTTCTTAGCCAGAACTTTTGAATGGAAAAGGTATTTTCTGTTATTCCTGAAACAGATCTTAGATGGAAATTTTGATCTCTTAGTGAGACACGAAAATGAATACTCGTTCTCTTTGTGAGATACGAGGTTGATGACTCGGTCTCTTTGTGAGAACCGGAGTTGATGAAGACAACTTTGCTGGGGTAATGAAGATCACCGTTGCTCAAAGTAAGATTCGTCCTAATACGATCTGCTCCCAGAAACCAGTAAGTTCGAAAGAACTTATGGAACGCTTGCTGTCACATCCTTTCACGAACTCGCTGAACTCCAATGGTCTCCAATGGCAGCAGCGGCACAACTCTCTTTGTCTCTTAATTTCTGAGTATTCATAATGAAGACACAAAGAGAGTATTTATAGAGTTGGGCTGAAATCCTAATCTCTAATGCTGGCCGTAACTGATTGCGAAAAGATAGAAGCGAATAATGGAAATATTTGAATGAATTAAATTCAAATCCCATAAAATATGGATATGAATAATTGACTAAGTATTTCCATAACTGCTAAAATCTTTCAATCAACCATATCATGCGCTACCGGCGCCCCAACGCCCACTCAGTCCGTCAGCCTGTGCGCCTGTGCGCAGCAGCACAGACATGCAGCACCGCAAGCACGCAGTAGCACAGCAGCGCATATACATAAACGCGCATATGCGCATAGCCCATACATGCCCCTGCACAGCCCCTGCTTATGCTCCTGTGCATGCCCCTGCTCATGAGCCTGTGCCTCTCACATAAGACGAGCGCACGAGCGCATCAAATAGCGCACAAAGCGCCATGCGTCGATCCTGACATGCTATGTGCAAAGTATACCAACAAAGCACCATTTTGCACCTTTGAGCCCGAGTCTGAGCCCGAGCCCGAGCCCGAGTCCGAGTCACTAATCCCCTTTGGGGCTTAGCTCCATAGAAAAATAATCCCATAAGCATGACAAAAAGCAAGAATACTTCTTTGTGGAGTTTAGCCTTCTTTCCACTTTAAAAAACACCCCCACATGGCACCCATATGCCTCTCCATATCTCATATGATTTACTCAATATAAGCAAAACTTTATATAGAGATACAATCCATTTGGCTTAGGCAATGTGGGACTATCTTTCAAGTCTCTAAGGCAAAATACCAACAATCCCTACATATCTCTATATATGGGTTAAGCGTTCCCAACAGTGATTGTCCATCATGCATTAGGATAGATGTCGCTATGACTTGAATCTTCTTGTATGGGTTAAATAACAGCATTATACAAAAATGGACTAAGCCTTGAATTCTGTACTATAACTGTAATTATTCCTACTCACACAATGACATCAACTGTGCTTTTGGATGCACATTAAAGGCCTTGTGCTAGTCTGATTTTGGTGTATGTATCTTGGGTGTCTACAAGATTTTCAAGAAGAGATGTCCTATATCTCTATCCATACACTCTAGGTGAGTTCTTTTAAAGAGTCTTTGGCATGAAGCTTTTTGCTTTCTTGCAGTGCTACACCGCTATGATATGGCCCGAAGCTGAGGCACTGTCTCATGTGGTGTCATATCACCTGTAATTTGAGACCCAACTTCTTTGTAGTCCAAAACTGTCACGCCCCGCTTCCGCAGGAGCGATCGTCCTCGCTAAGGCGTGATGCCGCACGGGCCTAGGTTGCGCACGAGCAAGGCTAAGTCCAGAAACGGCTGATTTGAGCTAGGCCACAGAGTCGCACAGAGTGTCCTCATTGCAGCGGAAAATAAATGAACACAAATTGAAGCGAATTCAAACTCTTTATTGATATTCAAGAAGTTTACAAGCGGCGCTAGGCCGATATTACAAATCGCTCAAGCTCTCTCTCTGAAACATGAAAGGCGTGCCAAGTGGCTTACAAGATAGAATGATTCATGGTGATGTTCCGATACATTATGCCCTGTATATGGTGCTTCAGATCCTTTCAACGCTCCAAGGCTCCAGAGTTGGCTCCGTGCCTTAGCACGTTCGAGGGGAGCTCCGCACCCAACGATGCCTCCTGCGTCCTGCAAGCAAACTGTGGGGTTATCAGTATATTGTTATGCACTGGTGGGGAGGCTAGCTCGTCCACAATGCTATCGTTACCAAACACGTTCTATTCACTTTTGTGCACTGTCTATCATTCATTATCTTTCTAATCTTGCCTTAGGGTCAGTTTCATGGCATATTTTATAATCTATCTCGTGTTGCCAAATTCAATGTGTTGCATGGAAATACATGCACGACTTACCCATACTTACCGTCCGGCCTTCCCTGTCCAAAGTAAACCAAGTTAGTCAACAATTTATAGGAAATAACTTAACGTGATTCATGTGAAATTTTAATATCAAGGGCGTGTCCCTGCCTCGGGTCCTAGTACGTCGTAGGCGTGTTTCCTAACTCGAGTTCACGAAGTACTCTTTATCCTTTGGTGTGTTACTTTCAAGCCTGTTCAGAAGGCGCTACAATTAGTTAACTTAGACTACTTTGTTTCAATGCAAGGACTTGCACGTGGATTGCCACCAGCATAGCCCACTTAAATCTATATGCACCGGTCGCTGGCATTACAAGCTATTTTGGACATCTTTCTCCCTTGGTAATTTCTCACCTATCATAGCGTGCGGCTGGAGCACCTTGATAGTCTCTTTGAAATATCCAGTACTTACGTTTTTTGTGGTGGCCAAGCCTGCACCCAGGTTGCCCTTAAGCCCCTTTGATTCCGCCTAGGCCGGCAGATCCCCCCTTTGATCATACCGCGTAATCCCTTCTTCTTCACGGCTACGATATTCTCCCCTCGCCCGTGCTGTTTGTCCACGACCATTTCGTATTTTATTATCATTTTAACTTAACGGCTGTCTCCGAGCCGTAGGCTAACCCTTAGCTATAATGCGTTATCGACCTGGTTGGCGTCCGTGTAGCACGGGTAGCGAGCCCCGTTGCACGTGCCCGTTATACCTGTCGCTAACCATTCCTTTCTTTTCTTTCTTATCTTTCATTCACTTATTTTTCGTTCATCAATTCATTCACGTATTCATTCTTTTATTCGTTGATTCATTCATTCACTTATTCGTTCATTCATTCATTCATACATTTTGTAACTCCCTGTACGAGAGTCGCCTTGGCGACCCATCGGTCCCATAGTCTTTCAATATTGCTATACTCTACTCGGAACGACTATGTTGATAGTCTTCCTGTTTCATTGTTGTAACCAATTCATTGCTTCATTGTTGAACGCATAAGGGACTTGCACGTAAGCTTGTGCCTTAGCACGAGCGTGGAGCGCGGTACGAGAGTTCTCACATTTTCCATATTTTTTTCCATATTCTATACAAGCATACAAGACGGGATTATTTCCTTAGCTAGGTGCGTTGAGTCAATTATTAGCATGCGCGGTGTTATCGCCTAGCGATTCTAGCATTAGTGTCCGTATTGTTATGTGTCTAGGCTAAGCAAAGACGGGTTCATCGGAGCCACCCACCTTAGTGATGTTCGCATCGGCCGAGCGATACTCCGAGCGCGCCTTTAAAAGTCTAAGTCGGGATTCCTCTTGACGGGCCAATGTAAGCCTTACATCGATTCTTCATCAGGTCGATGCCAACTCTTCAGGTCGACGGCTCGTTCGAGCCGCTGCACTTGCCGTTTGAATCGGCGTTCCGCTAGGACGGAGCGGGTCATTACATAATACACCACTCAAAACAAGTCTCGTCCTCGAGACTTCCTGAGTGCAGGTCATCCTACCATTTCTTTAACTCGTGTCGTCGCGTTTCTTAGACAATTCTACCAAACGGCTCTAACGTTCGATGGCATCGAATTATGCTCGGTTATCCTTCCAAGTTTTATGTTGCATGCATTTGGTGAATTTTTATGAAATGACTGTCCATTC
Source organism: Iris pallida (assembly GCA_029216955.1). Classification (NCBI taxonomy): domain Eukaryota; kingdom Viridiplantae; phylum Streptophyta; class Magnoliopsida; order Asparagales; family Iridaceae; genus Iris; species Iris pallida. The sequence continues at coordinate 32,050,865 of JANAVB010003398.1, forward strand.
ATTTTAGACTTGATTGTACTTATTCAATTGTCGTTTATGCGCATCTCAACACTCACTAGCAGTTGCATTCGAGTTCATCATATCATTGCGTGGGGACTGTGCACATATTCAAGGCATCCCCCGAATATGTACATTTCAACCAGGCTTAGCGATTAACGAAGTCGGACAAGCTACTCGTAATAGTTTTTGATTTGACGATCGTTTCACTAACTTCGATTTAAAAACCGAACTTGCGTGCATCTCACTATCGTTTGTCTTGATCCTCGAGATGATTCGATTCGTTTCTCAAGCGTTCTTGTCTAGGAAATCAATACGATTTCTTCTTAAGCGGAGTCGACCAAGTCTTAAGTACCTTCCGTCCGATTCAAAACCAAGTATTGCACTATCATCGAGTACGACTTCCTATCAATGATTCAATTCGTTATCCTAACTTTACTTGTGCATTATCCATTCCTATCATTCGCTTTGTTTGGGGCCAATCTCGTCGTCGTTCACGCACACTCCCTGTTCCCCGTCCTACTCTAAGTCTTGCTGCCCAAGTCTATCGTTCGTCCAGACGATACTGTAAGGTCAATCGCACACGTTCAATCACTCGGCATAAGGTCGTCCGCCTATTCGCTAGGTCGTCTCATAGGGTCATAGTTACAAGTCAAGTCCGTGGCTCATCGTGCAAGGTCGTTGCACGACGCTCGCCCCAAATCCTATGGTCAAACCATTTGTTCGTTTGTACGGGAGTATTCTCTACCCAAGTTTGTTTCACTCAGATTCCTAAACATCGAGCAACGTTCACCCTATTCGCATCAACATATTCTTCGCTCCAAGTCCGAGCTCGTTTAGGAAAGTCACCTACGATAGGTTGTCCTCAATCAAATCCTTGACATATTGATGTCGTGCGTCCGCACTAGCCATTATCGTAGTCTATCTTCTTCAAGTGTTACCATTCACCAATCCATCATATCCAATCCACGTAGTCGATCACAAGGTCGTCTAGCCTTGCAATATGTTGTGCCCCGATCTCACGCAAGTCTGATTATCCACGGCAGACATGAATCACCACGTCAACGTTCCCGCGGAATAATCGTCCTCATCGGGATGTAACTCTTGCGTTGAGTCTAGACTTACTCATTTTTGATACGCGGATTGGGCCTACTCAATCCTCGACTTTACTTCGCCGTCTATTATACGTCCGATCAATCCTCAATTCGCCTTCGCTTCAAACCACAAGTTGTAGCAATCAAAATTACCATGTCAAGGTATTTCAAGTTTGATCATTCCCGCTGGACATGAATCACCATGCCAACGCTCACGCGGAACGATCGTCCCAAATCCGACGTGACGCATGTGCGAGGCTGGAGTTGCGCTCGCGCAAGACAAGATCGTTGTCGTTGTGGTTATCACTGAACAATCAAGTCACTGCCCTTCTTCATCCAAACGTTCATTCCTATCAAAATCTCCAACATAGCATTCTTCAAAACAATAACTTCTAATACGATCGTCATTCATCGAATCAGAGTACCTCCAAGTTATTGTACATCGATCTTTGATATGCCTCAATACCATTGATAATGTACATAACCCGACGATCTTCCTTTTGCAACGAATTCCAAGTCGTGCAACTTAATTTCCTCAATTCACATTGTCTCGTGCTAACTTTTCATTGAGCAACATCCATTCCAAATCCTTAGTCATTCTCGTATCTCCAAACTAACATTTTCCATGCACGCTATCTTCCGATCATGCTATCTTCGATCTCGTCTATGGGTATTTCACCTCAACTCAAGTTTCTATCCCTTCGACTAAATTCAAAATCGCATGCACGATCTTCTATGTTTCCTCGACCAAGACCTCCATTCGTTTTATCGTTCCGACTCTCTATTTAATCGTTTCGTAATTCACACTACGTATTCTTAATTCGTTCGAACGATATATCATTTGAGACTATCGAAGTCAAAACTAACTAAGCGTTACTCGTTCTAAGGCTTTGCGTGATATCATCGCTTGCCGACATACTCGTTCTATCCGTAAATCCTTTAGTCTCGCTCGAACAATTTCTATAATATCCATACACCACTCAGGGTTCGAGCCACTCGACTAGTCAATGACACTCGTTGTTATTCTTCTTCCAACCTATTATATACACCACTCGGAGTCAAGTCATTCTACAAATCCTCGAAAGATTATTCGATTCCCAATTGATGTGTTCAATCGTGCGTTCGCCCATTCTTCAAAGTCTAAGAACCATCTCTCGTGCTCGCTTTAGCGTTTGGTCAAGTAACGTCTCTATCAACATACGTTCTAAGTCTCACTTATTCTCGTCCGAGCGATAGTCGGTCTCGCTCTTAAATTCGTTCGTACCAGAAGGTCTAGGTGCACGATACTCCGTACAACTTAGCCAAAAGGCTGCGTGCATAACCAACCCGTTCGAATATACTTTGGTCTCGCGTACTCGTTCGCTATTGTCAGCGTAATGTTATTCAAGCACGTCTTGCATTTGTAACTCTTAGCATCGGTTCCTTCCAACTCAAGTACGTCGTGGTTCGGCACAAAGGCCTTCGCCTATCGATCCCGTCAATCGAGTACTTGTACGAGCTTTTGAAAATATTAGACTTATTGTATGGAACATCCCAAGGCACAACGAGAGAGAGCGTACACTTCTTTTATTTCCAAACGAGCTTTCAAAACTGGAAGAATCGAAATGAAATCCAAGGACGTAAAGCCGTGCTCTGATACCAATCTGTCACGCCCCGCTCCCGCAGGAACGATCGTCCTTGCTAAGGCGTGATACCACACGGGCCTAGGTTGCGCCCGTGCAAGGCTAAGTCTAGAAACGGTCGATTTGAGCTAGGCCACATAGTCGCACAGAGTGTCCTCAATGTAGCGAAAAGTAAATAAACACAAATTGAAGCGAATTCAAACTCTTTATTGATATTCAAGAAGTTTACAAGCGGCGCTAGGCCGATATAACAAATCGTTCAAGCTCTCTCTCTGAAACATGAAAGGCGTGCGAAGTGGCTTACAAGATGGAATGATTCATGACGATGTTCCGATACATTATGCCCTGTATATGGTGCTTCAGCTCCTTTCAACGCTCCAAGGCTCCAGAGTTGGCTCCGCGCCTTTGCACGTTCGAGGGGAGCTCTGCACCCAACGACGCCTCCTGCGTCCTGCAAGCAAACTGTAGGGTTATCAGTACATTGTTATACACTGGTGGGGAGGCTAGCTCGCCCATAATGCTATCATTACCAAACACGTTCTATTCACTTTTGTGCACCAATCATTTATTGTCTTTTTAATCTTGCCTTAGGGTCAGTTTTATGGCATATTTCATAACCTATCTTGTGTTGCCAAATTCAATGTGTTGCATGAAAATACATGCACGACTTATCCATACTTACCGTCCGGCCTTTCCTGTCCAAAGTAAACCAAGTTAGTCAACAATTCATAGGAAATAACTTAACTTGATTCATGTGAACTTTCAATGTCAAGGGCGTGTCCCTGCCTCGGGTCCTAGCACGTCGTAGGCGTGTTTTCTAACTCGAGTTCACGAAGTACTCTTTATCCTTTGGTGTGTTACTTTCAAGCCTGTTCAGAAGGCGCTACAATTAGTTAACTTAGATTACTTTGTTTCAATGCAAGGACTTGCATGTGGATTGCCACCAGCATAGCCCACTTAAATCTATATGCATCGGTCGCTGGCATCACAAGCCATTTTGGACATATTTCTCCCTTGGTAATTTCTCACCTATCATAGCGTGCGGCTGGAACACCTTGATAGTCTCTTTGAAATACCCTGCACTTACGTTTCCTGTGGTGGCCAAGCCCGCACCCAGGTTGCCCGTAAGCCCCTTTGATTCCGCCTAGGCCGACAGATCTCCCCTTTGATCATGCCGCGGAATCCCTTCTTCTTCACGGCCACGGTATTCCCCCTCGTCCGTGCCGTTTGTCCACGACCATTTCGTATTTTATTATCATTTTAACTTAACGGCTGTCTCCGAGCCATAGGCTAACCCTTAGCCATAATGCGTTATCGACCAGGTTGGCGTCCGTGCAGCGCGGGTAGCGAGCCCCGTTGTACGTGCCCGTCATACCTGTCGCTAACCATTCCTTTCTTTTCTTTCTTATCTTTCATTCACTTGTTTTTTGTTCATCAATTCATTCACGTATTCATTCTTTCATTCGTTGATTCATTCATTCACTTATTCGTTCATTCATTCATTCATACATTTTGCAACTCCCTGTACGGGAGTCGCCTTGGCGACCCATCGGTCCCATAGTCTTTCATTGTTGCTATACTCTACTCGGAACGAATATGTTGATAGTCTTTCCGTTTCATTGTTGTAACCCATTCATTGTTTCATTGTTGAACGCATAAGGGACTTGCACGTAAGCTTGTGCCTTAGCACGAGCGTGGAGCGCGGTACGAGAGTTCTCACATTTTCCATGTTCTTTTTCATATTCTATACAAGCATACAAGACGGAATTATTCCCTTAGCTAGGTGCGTTGAGTCAATTATTAGCATGTACGGTGTTATCGTCTAGCAATTATTGCATTAGTGTCCGTATTGTTATGTGTCTAGGCTAAGCAAAGACGGGTTCATCGGAGCCACCCACCTTAGCGATGTTCGCATCGGCCGAGCGATACTCCGAGCGCGCCTTTGAAAGTCTAAGTCGGGATTCCTCTTGACGGGCCAATGAAAGCCTTACATCGATTCTTCATCAGGTCGATGCCAACTCTTCGGGTCGACGGATCGTTCGAGCCGTTGTACTTGCCGTTTGAATCGGCGTTCCGCTAGGGCGGAGCAGGTCATTACAAAAACTATCCAACAAGAAGCATTTTGCTTCCTTGCGGTCTTACGCCGCCGTGACATGGCTTGCACAGCCGAGGCACTGCCTCATGTGGTGCCACCTACTGTAACATGAGACTCAGTCTCTTTGTAGTGCTGCCTGCCACTCTTTATTATACAGCATTAGGCCCTCTTGCCTATGTACGGTGCTACACCGCTGTGACTTGGTCCGAAGCAGAGGCTTTACCCTCGCCAGGTACCTCATGTGGTGTCACCCCACTGTAGCATGGAGTACTATGCTCATTTGTAGTATTGTGCTACCCGTGCTTCCTGTAAAGTACGTCGGACATCCCAAATGCCCGAGAACTCATTAAGGCTTCGAAGCCATCCTCCCACAGGACTTTGTTCTATACAAAGAACAAACAGTAGACAATAGTGGTTCTAGGTTTATAATCCTACAACATCGTAAAGGATTGCCTACTTACAGTAGTTCTGGGTCTAAAACCCTGCAATGTTCCAAAGGGATTGTCCACTAACAGTGGTTCTGGGTACGTGACCATGCAAACTCTAAAGAACTGCCCACTAACAGTGGTTCTGGGTCCGTGATCCCGCAGTATACCAAAGGATTGCCCACTACACCTAATATTCTTCCAATCAATGGTTATTCTTTGAACTAAAAACTCGATGGCTAGTAGATTTCTCTTTGAACTAATAGCATAAAACTTTATAGTATAATTACAAAGGCATAATATCAGAGTGTCTTCAAGCCTATTTTACATGTTGTGTCCTCGACCAGCTGGCGCTTGAGATCTTTCGTGAACGGATCTGCCAGATTCTGCTGACTCCAAACATCAACCACGACAATGGATCCTCTTTTAATAAGATTATTTACCGTCCTGTGCCTTAGACGTACAGTCCTCTTCTTGCCATTGAAGAGGTCATTCGATGCTACTATTGCAGTCGTCTGGTTGTCATAGTATATCGGTACCACCGGTATCTGTGTACCAACCATTGGAATACCGAAGCCATTCTGCTTCATCCGCTGCAGCCGTCAGTGAATAGAACTCAGATTCCATAGAAGAGCGAGACAGCATTGTCTATTTTTTTGACTTCTACGATATAGCAGTTCCATCAAGGGAGAAGACATATCCTCCTGTGGACTTTTCACTCTCTACTTATGAGCACCAGATTGCATCACTGAAGCCTTCCACTACTTTTGGATCTTCGCAGTAGTGCAATATATAGTTCTGAGTCCTCTTGAGGTATCTCATAACCCTTTTTATAGCTTTCCAGTGCTCCATACTTGGATTTCTTGTGAACCGACTCAGCATCCCTACGACAAAAGCTATGTCAGGCTTTGTGGCAGTAGTCGTGTACGTCAAACTCCCGATGACGCTTGAATACTCCAACTATCTGACACTTTCTCTTGGATTTGGCTTCAGCTTCTTGTCACATCTATATGGCGTATCGATCCCTGAAAGATTCTGATACCCACAGCGTGTAAGCATCTTCTCAATGTAATGAGACTGTGACAATGCCACTCCAGTTTTCATCCGGATGATCTTTATCCCCAGGATAACATCAGCTTCCCCTAAGTTCTTCATGCTGAACTTAGACGAGAAGAACTTCTTTGTCTCAGTGACACTTGCTAGATCTTTACCCAAGATCAGCATGTCGTCCACGTACATACAAACGACAACTCCTCTTCCGTCAATGAATTTTGTGTACTCATACTTGTTTGTCTTGCTGACCTTGTAGACGTTTGATCTTATACTTTTTATCAAACATCTCATGCCACATTTTGGGAGCTTGCTTCAGACTATACAGAGATTTTACCAACTTGCAGACTTTGTCTTTGAGGCCCTTGACGACGACTCCTTCTGGTTGTTGCATGTAAATTTTTTCGATCAATTCACCATTCAGGAAAGCGGTCTTAACATCCATCTAATGAATTACTATCTTATGAATTGCACTCAGAGCAATCAACATCCTGATGGTCGTCATCCGTGCTACTGGAGCATATGTGTCGAAATAATTGATCCCCTGCTTCTGAGAAAACCCCTTGGCAACTAATCTTGTCTTGAACTTGTCAACAGTTCCATTGGCCTTCATTTTCTTCTTGAAGTTTCATTTACATCTGATTGGTTTTGTTTCTTTAGGCCGATCGACTAATACCCACGTGTTTGGAGGTTATCGAGTCATACTCATCATTAATAGCATCCTTCCAGAAGACATCATCTCTGGTCTTCATCGCCTCATCATAGGTAAGCAAATCTGCTTCCATATGATAGGTGATGAAATCCTCTCCGAAGTCCTTCTGTCTTCTCACTCGCTTAGATACTGGTTCAGCAAGTTTTGATTCCACAGTTGTTTCTGCAACAATAACTTCTTCTTAGACTACATCTTCGTAAGGAACTTGAGCCTCATATGCACTCATACTGTTCTCCGGAATGTCCGGGAGAACAATGTTATTGTGCCTTGCAAATTTATCTTCAAAGAATTTTCAATGATATAATTTGACTCAATATCAAGGAACCTCCGAGCATCATTCTTATCAGCATAACCCAGGAATATAGTCTTCATAGTCCTTGTTCCCGGCTTCTTAATCTTCAAATCCGGAAGCTTCACATACGCCAAACACCCCCACACTCGAATGACATTCAAGTTGGATCTGACTTTGAACCATAGTTCATGAGGAGTGACTTTTGAAGTTGCATGCGGCACTCTGTTCAATATGAACGCAGCCGTAAGCATTGCTTTACCCCAGAAGCAATTTGGAAGATCCGTAGTCAACATCATTGAGTTCATCATCTTTGTTAACATTCTGTTCTTCCTTTCTGCAACACTATTTGATTGAGGTGAGTACGTCCTTGACAATTCCATGTTCTCTACAGAATGATGCGAATTCATGAGACCTATGCTCTTCATCTCGATCACTTCTGAGTCTCTTGAGTTGTTGTCCGGTTTGACGCTCGGCTTCAGCCTTGAAGTCCTTAAACTTCTCAAACGCTTCATCTTTAGACTTGAGGAGATAAACAAACGCGTCCTTTGAGAAGTCGTCGATGAAAGTAATAAAATACTTTATCCTGGCCTTTGTAGAGAACTATTTGAAGTGATAGATATCCGAGTGCACCAACTTCAGAAGATCTGTACTTCAATTTATCCGCTTGAACGATTTTCTAGTGATCTTTGTCTGCATAGACCTCACACTTCTCCAACTCCGTACCTCCATATTTGGAGATAAGCCTTAGAGTAGACATTTTGTTTATTCTTTTACAATGAACATGTCCTACTCTATTATGCCACAACTCAAGAGGATAACCAGAAGAAGATACTGCATTAATTATCTCTATTAGAGTTACAAGTTGAAGTTTGAACATCCCTTCGGAACAAAGGCCTTTCCGAAGTATGTTCCTTTATATGACATAAAGACCTGACTAGTGTTAATGTCCATCCTCAAGCTTGTGTTACAGAAAGGACTTCATGAGACCCGGTTCTTGGCTATAGCAGGTACGTGCTTCAATTCGGAAGCGTCAGCGACTTCCTCGAAGTCATTTGCAGTACCACTGTCCCGATTCCAAGAACTTCAGCTTGTATCTGGTTCGTCACCATAACCTTCTCAGAAACAGGTTGGTATGTGGTGAACCACTCATTCTTAGAGAAAACATAACACGATGCCCAAATCTCTATCCACCAGTGGCACACCCCAGAACCAGAATACTAGAGCGCGGGGACAGACACAGCCAACTACGTACATTAAAGTGAATCCCACCTCGTAATACGGTCACGACTGTCTAGATGCATGAGGGTTTACTACAAGCTATTAGTCTCTTAGGGTCATGAACGAGCCTAGTGTCTCAATCTCAAGCAAGCAAGTAAATGTAACAAGATGGTAGATCATCATACATACAAAGTAAGGTGTCCCAAATATTATATATTCAGATGATCATGAAGCTAGTCATACAAAATGCGAAGACTAGCAAGAGTTTAAGTCATACAGGATCAACCCTAGGATTTGTCAATCACGTTACAGCCCTTAGGAAGACAGAAATATAAATTTAACACGAGATAACACTTGCTCGGCAGTTAAACGCCTCAAAAGAATAATTTTATAATTAGAGTGGGATAGCAAAATAAAACCCACTTGTTGCCAGAGTTGCGCCTAGTGTTCACCATCTGGCTGGAAGGCTGGAAGATCCTCGGGTGCTACTCCAAAATCTGACCATACAAAACCAGCTGGATCAGACCCCAGAAAGAGCAAGTGCCACAAGAGATGCTTCACTTAAGAACTAGACCTGTCAATTGGGCTGGGCTGGCCCAGCCCAGCACGAGCTCGACCCGAAAAATTGGCCCATGTGTCGGTCTGGCCTGATTAATCGTGGGCCCGGGCCTGCCCGGTCCCGTATATTGGGTTGTGCCGGGCCACGTATATTGACCCATAATTTAGGCCCGGTCATGCCCGGCCCGAAGCCGAAGCCCGACCCGGCACAGGCCCGGCCCGAAGCCCGGCCCAAAGCTTGACCCGGTTGCAACATTCCTATACAATCTCTTTGATTTGTCCCAATCCTTGTAGCTAATAGCAATGTTGTCACTTATACAAGGAAAAGAAAACAAAAATATGTACACAACAAACACTCCCTCCAAATATGACTTGTACCACTACCTAAATAAAGCAACAAGTGCAAGTGGTGGCGGCCTCTGTTATTATTATGATTATACTATGAAGTAGTGAACTGAATTAAAAAGAAATGAATATTTGAACCAATTTCAATTCAATTCATTTCAATATATATTAGTTGTAAGTTGCTGCAACAACAACATACATGCATGCATCTATGAATGATATATGTATATACTGACTGAATTGAATCAAAATGATGGCCTTCAGTGCGACCGCCCAGTCCCTTATATTGGGTCGCATCCGGCCCGACCCAGTCTGGCCCGGCCTAGTTCGGCCCGGCCCGACCCGAAGCCCACCATGCTGTGGGTCATGTGCCGGGCTGGGCTTAATATTTTCATCCATAGCCCGGCCCGGCTCGGCCCACTATAGTTTATAGGCTCAAGAGGCCCGGCCCGAGCCCGGCCCGGCCCACTTAAATTTGTGCTGGGCCGGCCTGGCCCGGCCCACTTAACAACTCTATTAAGAACTAAAACCAGCATATTAGCACATGATACATAAAGGATAACGAAAGATATCAGTTAGAGAAAATATGGTGATAAACGATAAGATAACTAACGGACTATTCCGGTAACCAAGTTACAACCCGTAAACCAAACAAGGACCGGGGTTGTAATCCTTCACCTGAACAGAACTTAGTCTCTAACTAATTATCGATAAAGTAAAGCATAACAGTAACGGGCTGAAGTAACCATGTACTGGCCTTGTCTAGGCAAGACTAGACTAGACTCCATCTATCAATCATGGCCAAGCAATAAGTACGGCTTGATACTTTAACTAACTAGGGTTATCACAAGCCTAGTTACTAACAAGATGTATTAAGATGTTCCAACAGCCACAAGTCCTGCAGACTTAATCCAGGTTATCCAGTTGCAAGTTGAGAGAGTTGAATTAGGTGACTTAGAGGTACAACACATAACAGTGTGCTGAAAATGCGCCTACTCGACGGCAGGCTACAAGTCCAATTAGAGCGCCTAGATAACGGGACTACCTGTAGCCGGAAAACCTCTTCATGGACTACTTGATCAATCTAGTCATTATCCTAGTCAGATTTAGTACAAATCCTTGACCGTGGAAATCAGAAATTCATATCCTAGACATGATACAAGACGAGATATGTAGCTTATACAAGCACAAACACCTACGGTGTCAAGACTAGAGTTACTTAGCAAGTCAAGATAGCCTTCACAACAACATATCGAGATTATCATGTAGGTTTACTTTATCAAGTCAAGAGTGCGTCACAAAGGACCACCATCAAGAATTATCATGTCAAGTTGCTTATCAAGAGTGCACCACGACGGATCACTGTCAAGAATTATCATGTTACTTGATACTTGTTAAGAGTGCGCCTTAACAGGCCACTATCGTGTTCTATCCTTACATTATCATGAATAAGTGAGACTTGCATAAAATAGGTAGTAACATATTCATGAAGCCAAGGAAAAGATCTACAACTTTTGTGGTTTGAGTTTTTTAAGATTTCAGCTACAAAACAGCTCAAAGAGGCAAAAACGGCCATTTGGAGTGACCTGCGCGCAAGTTGCGCAAGCAAAATTGGCCACGGTGCAAGTTGCGTGCAAGCACGGTGCACGATGCACGACAGAAAATCGAACGGGCGCGCGGAAGAAAATTGTGCGGCCGCGCGGCTGCGCAAGTTGCACGTTGCGCGCGAGAAAAATTTCCCACGACGTACATTGCGCGCAAGCACGGCGAGCGGGCGTGCGGCAGAAAATCGTGCGGGCGTGCGGCCGCACAAGTTGTACTTTACGTGCGGACAAAATTGCCCACGGCGCACGTTGCGCGCAAGCACGGTGCACGGGCGCACGGCCGCGCAAGTTGCATGTTGCGCGCGGGAAAAATTGCCCACGGCGTACGTTGCGCGCAAGCACGACACGCGGATGCGCGACAGAAAATTGCGCGGCCGCGCGACCGCGCAAGTTGCACGTTGCGCGCGGTTAAAATCGCCCACGGCGCACGTTGCGCGGGCGCACGGCAGAAAATCGCACGGGCACGTGGCCACATAAGTTGCACATTGTGCGTGGACAAAATCGCCTACGGCGTACGTTGTGCGGCAGCGCGGCGCGGGGGCGCGCAGCCGCACAAGTTGCACGTTGCTTGCGGGCAAAATTGCCAACGGTGCACGTTGTGCGCAAGCATGGTGCAAGGGCGCACGGCAGAAAATCGCACGGCCGTACGGCTGTGCAAGTTGCACGTTGCGCGTAGGCAAAATTGCCCACGGCGTACGTTGTGCCACAGCGCGGCAGCGAAGACACTGCGCGTGGCACTGTTCATCGTCCCGACAACACCAAAAGGTGTGGGGAACCCATGAACACGAAAATGGCATAACTTGCTTATACGAAGTCGAAATCCAGCGGTTCAAAAGTCAAAATTGGGTAGAATTGAATTTCCTACAACATGGAACCATTAGATCTCGAAAATAACCAAGTTTCAGAGATCAAAACCAAGAAAAACTGAAAAAATTTATAAACTTATATCTGCATGAATCCATCCATCAAACCAAAAATGTCAAGTTCTAAAGAGGCTTAGAATCAAGTAAGGAAGAGAATGGAACAATAAAACTTGAGATCCATCATGAAGCATGTTGCACTTGCCTAGGGCTTGGTAGGTGGGAGGAGTAAATGGAGAAGATGAAGAAGTAAATGTAAATAATGGAGGAGAGAGGAGTTGACTTATATAGCAACCCCTTTCATCTCAACCCAAAATAAACCAAACCAAGCCAAGCCAAGCCAAGTCAAGTCATGTTGAACCAAGTTGAACCAATCAAGTCAAGATTTAAACCAAGGCTAAGCTAATCAAGATAAGTCAAAATATGGGTCACCTGACAATTGTCAGAAATCCGTATACGTATCCTGAAAAATACGTATAACGGGAAACGGGAGTGACAACTCTACCCACCTTAAAAGGATTCCGTCCTCGAAATTTAATCAAGAGGCTAGAGATGTCGGGACAAGCTATACTGATAATAAGCAATCTACGACTAGCAGCCAATCAAGCAATCATTTATACAAGCAAGAAAGTAAAAGCATAAGGCATAAGGAAGATATTATACCTTATGAGTCAAATAGGTGTGGATATCGCGACCGGATATCATCCTCTCGTTCCCACGTTGACTCACCCAAAGAGTGATGGTCCCAAGCTACACGGACTAAACTAATAGTATTGTTCATTAGTACCTTCTCTCTTCGGTCCAATATGGATACGGGCCTTTCCTCATACGAAAGATTGGTACCAACAACCAATTCCGAATGATCAAGGATATGGCTCGGATTTGGGATATACCGTCACAATTGGGATACATGGAAAACGTTACGTACCTCACGTAACGACGGCGAAAGAGCGAGACGATAGGACACATCACCTACTCGCTCTAGAATGTCGAACGGCCCTATATACCTAGGACTAAGCTTTCCCCACATGCCAAAACGAATGACGCCACGGGTAGGCGAGATCCTAAGGAATACGTGCTCGCCAATAGAAAACTCAAGCGGACGCCGATGAGAATCATCCCAATGGCGCTGACGGTCTTGTGCAACTCGAAGATGATTTTTAACTTGTCTGACCACCTCGAAAGCCTGCGTAATCATCTCTGGACCAAGCATCTGTCTCTCACCAACATCATCCCAAGCTAAAGGTGATTTGTACTTTCTGCCATACAGGGCCTCAAAGGGTGCCATCTGGATACTTGTCTGAAACTGTTATTATAGGAGAACTCAACTAGGTGCAGGTGATCTTCCCATGAACCACCAAAGTCCAGCGTACAAGATCGCAACATATCTTCAAGAGTCTGAATCGTGCGTTGTTACTGACTATCTGTCCGTGGATGATATGCTAAACTGAACTTGAGACGAGTCCCCAAGCTCTCTTGAAGACTTCGCCAAAAGTACGATGTAAATCTTGAATCTCTGTATGATAATATACTAACTGGCACTCCATGCAATCTGACAATCTGTCTAAGGTACATCTTTGCAAGCTGATCCATTGACTGGCCAATTCTGAAAGGGATAAAATGAGCTACCTTTGTGAGTCTGTCAACTATAACCCATATAGCATCTCTTCCAGCTGGAGATTTAGGTAACCCAGTTACAAAATCCATGGTAATATGCTCTCATTTCCATTCTGGGATCGATAAAGGTTGAAGAAGTCCAGCTGGTCTCTGATGTTCAACCTTAACTTATTGGCAAACTAAACATCGGAAGATAAACCTGGCTATCTCCCTTTTTATGTCATTCTACCAGAAATGCTGACGGATGTCTCGGTACATCTTCGTGCCACCGGAATAAATTGGATACTGAGAACTGTGAGCCTTTGCCATGATCTCCTGTCTGATATCACCACTAGGTACACAAAGACACCTCCCATGTCGGAGAGTACCATCTTCATGAATACATAACTCTGGTCTTCGTCCTGCTTTACACTCTGCTCTGAGCCGCTGAAGCTTAGAGTCTATTGATTGTGCCATCTTGATCCTCTCAACTATGCTGGACTGAACTTGCATGCTGACCATCAATTCTACATTGGTAGGAAGAACTACTTCTATTCTCATCTTCTGAAGATCTGCTAATAACTCTGGCTGTGCTGTTAGAAAATAAGCTCCTGCTCTTCTGCTCAACGCATCTGCAACTACGTTGGCCTTCCCAGGATGATACTGCAGATTGATGTCATAATCCACCAGTAACTCTAGCCATCTTCTCTGATGCATATTGATATCCTTCTGGGTAAACACATACTTAGGACTCTTGTAGCCGGTGGAAATCTCCACCCGATCTCCATACAAATAATGCCTCCATAACTTGAGTGCGAAAACCATCGCTGCTAATTCCAAGTCATGGGTTGGGTAATTCCTCTCATGATTACGAAGCTAACGTGACGCATAAGCTACTACCTTACCATGCTGCATCAAGACACATCACAATCCTCTGCCAGAAGTATCACAATAAACTGAAAATCCTCCAGTCCCATCTGAAAGCGTGAGAATACGAGCCGTCATCAATCTTCACTCCAACTTCTCGAATGAACTCTGACACTCTGCTATCCAAGCGAACTGTATATCCTTGCGGGTCAACTGCGTCAATGGTGCTGAAATTCGAGCAAAGTCTGACACAAACCGCCGGTAATAGCCGTCCAATCCTAGGAAACTCCGAACTTCTGCGACTGTGCTAGGTACTGGCCATGTCTCTATAGCCATTATCTTCTGGGGGTCCACTTCCACTCCACCTCTGGTGATGATGTGACCTAAGTAAGAAATGCGATCTAGCCAAAATTTGTACTTACTGAACTTCGCGTACAACTGGTATTTCCTGAGTATCTGAAGAACTACACGGAGATGCTGCTTATGCTCCGTCTCATTCTTGCTATAGACTAAGATGTCGTCTATGAACACTATCATGAACTGGTCTAAATAGGGCATGAAGATACGATTCATGAGGTCCATAAATACGGCTGGCGTATTAGTCGCTCCAAACGGTATAACAAGGAACTTCCAATGTCCATATCTAGATCTGAATGCTGTCTTCGGAATGTCTTGCTCTCTGACTTTGTTCTGATGGTACCCTGAACACAAGTCAATCTTCGAGAATACTGCTGCCCTACTGAGTTGATCAAATAAATCATCTATCCTTGGTAGGGGGATATCTGTTCTTGATTGATACAGAATTCAAGGTACGATAATCAACACATAATCTTGATGTACCATCCTTCAACTCCTTCTCATCTCAACCTAAAATAAACTAAACCAAGCCATGCCATGCCAAGTCAAGTCGTGTTGAACCAAGTTGATCCAATCAAGTCAAGATTTAAACCATGGCAAAGCTAAGCAAGATAAGTCAAAATACGAGCCATCTGACAATTGTCAGAAATCCGTATACGTATCCTGAAAAATACGTATAACAGAAAACTGGAGTTATAACTCTACCCACCTTAAAAGGATTTTGTCCTCGAAATTTAATCAAGAGACTAGAGATGTCAGAACAAGCTATACTAATCATAAGAAATCTATGACTAGCAGCCAATCAAGCAATCATTTATACAAGCAAGGAAGTAAAAGCATAAGACATAAGAAAGATATTATACCTTATGAGTCAAATAGGTGTGGATATCGCGATCGGATATCATTCTTTCGTTCCCACATTGAGTTACCCAAAGAGTGATGGCCCCAAGCAACACGGACTAAACTAATTGTCTTGTTCTTGAGTACCTTCTCTCTTCGGTCCAGTATGGATACAGGCCTTTCCTCATACGAAAGGTTGTACCAACAACCAATTCTGAATGATCAAGGATATGGCTCGGATTCGGGATATACCGTCGCAATTGGGATACATAAAAAATGTCATGTACCTCATGTAACAACGACGGAAGAGCGAGACGATAGGACACATCACCTACTCGCTCTAGAATGTTAAACGGCCCTATATACCTAGGACTAAGCTTTCCCCGTACGCTAAAATAAATGACGCCATGGGCAAGCGAGATCCTAAGGAATACGTGGTCGCCGATAGAAAACTCAAGCAGACGTCGATGAGAATTGGTCTAATGGCGCTGACAGTCTTGTGCAACTCGAAGATGATTTCTAACTTGTTAGATCACCTCGATAGTCCGCGTTATCATCTCTGGACCAAGCATCTGTCTCTCACCGACATCATCCCAAGCTAAAGGTGATATGCACTTTCTGCCATACAGGGCCTCAAAGGGTGCCATCTAGATACTTGCCTGGAAACTGTTATTATAGGTGAACTCCAATAGGTGCAGGTGATCTTCCCACGAACCACCAAAGTCCAGCATACAAGATCGCAACATATCTTCAAGAGTCTGAATCGTGCATTCTGACTGACCATCTGTCTGTGGATGATATGCTGAACTGAACTTGAGACAAGTCCCCAAGCTCTCTTGAAGACTCTGCCAAAAGTATGATGTAAATCTTGAATCTTTGTCTGATATGATACTAACTGGCACTCTATGCAATCTGACAATCTGTCTGAGGTACATCTCTGCAAGCTGATCCGTTGACTGGCCAATTCTGAAAGGGATAAAATGAGCTACCTTGGTGAATCTGTCAACTATAACCCAGATAGCATCTCTTCCAACTGGGGATTTTGGTAACCCAATTACAAAATCCATGGTAATATGCTCATATTTCCATTCTGGAATCGGTAAAGGTTGAAGAAGTCCAGCTGGTCTCTAATGTTCAGCCTTAACTTGTTGGCAAACTAAACATCGAAAGACAAACCGGGCTATCTCCCTCTTCATGCCATTTCACCAGAAATGCTGACGTATGTCTCGGTACATCTTCGTGCCACTGGAATAAATTGAATACTGAGAACTGTAAACCTCTTCGGTTTAAATCCTCTACACATCCAAATAAGATGAAACAAATTCCTATCTATTCCCTATCAGATTCTCCCAAGATTTGCAAGAAATCTTTTCAAATCGAGTTTGAATCCATTTAGAAACTCAAATTTAATGGATTGATATATATATGTAAACCTCGGTTTGAGAATAAAAAATAAAAACTCCTACAGAGCCCCGCCACCCTTGGACGAACCCCGATACTTCCCTGGACTGTGCGCATTTCCCCGGCCACTTGCGCGTCGCCTGGACCCACCGACCGACCGCGAAATGTCGGAGGCAGAGGCAACAGCAGTCGTAGCATCAAATAGAGCAGCAACAGCAGCTGTTGAAGTCCGACCCCAGGTACCATCTTTCCAGCTGCCCTTCTTCCTCCACGCCAAACGATTCTTCGAACCAGTTAATCCTATGCGTAGACAAACTGACCCTCTCCAACCCCACTTAATTAGTTTTTGCGAATTTTTATTGGATTACAAGAGAAATCCTTGGGAAATCATGAGAAATCAGGATTTTATATAATTAGCCAACCACAGTTGTAGATCCTAAGACCAGTATTGGAAGGCGGATTATGAGCCAGATACTGATCATTTTAGAAATATAACTAAATAGACTTGTAGCCTATATAACCACCTTCACAATGTGTAAAATTTTCTACCAGTTGATTATCGAATTCCTGCTAAAAATTCTGTTTAAAAACCCAAGAAAAACAGTTTTTCGTAAATACAATTTCAATAAAAACTCACCGATACGGCGTGCATCCCGACAAACCGGGTGACGTGGTCATGTACTATACGCATTGAAAGGCGCGTATGGATATTACCGACGTGTGGGAACTGACGGGACTCGATTCCGTTGTGTGTGCGCGACGAAATCAGTACGTATCCGTCGAGATACCCCCGTATCGACGTTTTGCAAACTAGCCCATAACTTCGTGCACGTTCGTCGTATCGAGACGAAACTTGTGCCATCAGGACCGTATCATTTTTTTGGTCCTGTATGCCAAGTTTGGTCCGATTCTGAGAAGGTCAAATCGGAACGCCTTTTTGGCGGCCCCGCGACCCGCTCTAACGGGCGATTTTGTGCACGGCCCGTCAGAATCCAACTTTGGACATACGGTTGGGTTCGTCTCCTCAAACTGGATTCGTAGACATATAGTTTGACAACTTTAGAGACCGTAGGTTCTGGCACGCATTTCGGTGCAAAACGGGTCCATCGGCGGATATCATTTTGACCCGAAATTACGATTTTGCCACTTTTCTAGAATTAGACTTTTGGACAGGCGTTTCCTAGGCATATCTTTTATTCCAAACTCGTTCGTGTTGTTTGTTTCAGCATCCGGAGCTCCTTGTGGATTTTGACTTTCGTGTCGACGATTCTGACTCTTGGATTTTGCTACATCTCACACCACCCTCAGGCAAGACACCTTGCCATTTGCTGTTTAATTATTTTAGCTTATATTTCATGCATGTTTATTATTTTCTTTATGCAAAATAAATTGTGATACATGGCATAACCTGTTAGAATTTACTGTTCAGTTTCTTGCTATGTATTATTTTTTTACACATTAAACCTAGATTTAAGGGACCACCTTTGTGTGTTGCATTCATGGCCTTGACACAGTTATTCCACGTTGTTGTGTGTCGCATATAGGACTCGGACATGCGTGATTGGCTGGCCACCAGTACGTATAAGCCATGCGTTAGGAAATAACTGCTAATAGAATTGCATGTTAGAAGACTTAGCAGTTATGAGTTGGCATTGGGCGGGAATAACATGATTGAAAGTTGACTACCATCCTATCTATCGTAGACTCGCTCGCTACTGAGGAACGATAGGTAGACTATATGCTATAGACTCGCTCGGTACTGAGGAATAGTATATGGTGTTGTGACTTGCTACCGAGGTAATGCATTGGTATTGACCGGGTAGTCATGTGACCATGAATTGTTCTTAACTACATTCATTTAGAACGGTAGGCTACCTTTATCCGTTAGGTACAAGTACTTTTGGTTTGGGTACTTGTATCTGACCGTGGCTTGGAACAATAACTTGTCGCGAATTAGTTCGTCACATCTTGTCCTTGTTTGGTTGTAGGTGTGACTTACTACTTCGATGAGAAGGTATTGAACCTTGTTGGAGTCCGGATACCATATTGGATTCATGGCATGGAAAGATACGTCGCCGTGAATTAGTTTACCATCTCCTGTCCTTGTTTGGTTGGGGGGATGGTAAGCTCGTTCAATAGGTGTGTATTGGACCATGTTATAATTCGATTGACTTATTTATTTGAGCAATATTTATTCAGTTTATATGGCATGATATTATGTGTCATGTTACGTCCCTCTGAGGACCTGGTTATCTCTCCAGGTGTGTGCTTCTGTGAATTTGCAGGTGTTCTAGCCAAGGCCGTGATCTTCTCCATTCTTTCGAAGACGATTGTGCTTAGTTTGTCTCATTATTTTATCGATCACTTCTTGTACATTTTATTTGAGTTAGTTGGTAGTGGACTTTGTCTCCGCCCAACGATTGTATACATGACAAATTCAATGTTGCTTTTATATCATTTATTTATCTAGTGGATGAGATTTAGTTATTATGGTTCTACTGTATTTTACAGCTTATGTTTTCATACGAGGTTTCCATATATTGGAGTATACTTCGTATGTATACAGCTGGCATGTCTATGTACCTAGTCCTACGTATTTTGGGACTGGAGCGTTACATATTTTTGTGGTGGCCCATGCAGGTCTAGTTTGTCACTTCGGTTACGTAATTGTACCGGTGTGAGCCTGCAACATAGGTTTAGAATCTAGGAATCTCATCCATACAACTTGACCTCTTCCCTTGGCTTCAAATTCTGAACTCTCGTTCGACTTTCTTGAATTGCATCTTGCTTGATTCCTTTCTACCGTTGATTCTTATTTTCGTGCTTAGTGTCAACTAGGAAGATGACTACACTAGTATATGCTCATAGGTCAAACACATGGCTAGAATGGTTATATTGGCAATTGGAATACATTCAAGACTCTAATTGAGTTAAAAAGGCTTTTTAGTGTGATTTAATTAGGATATTACCACGGAAAGTTTTAACCTTGAGATTCCTAAATAGTAAACACCAGAGGATTTATAGAATTTCATACTTGGTTTAAGAAATTGATTTGATTTCGAGTTGTGATATTTATGATTTATTGGATTATAGTTATACACCTTTGGACAGTTATAAATTGTGTTTGAAAATGATCTTAGATTTTAAATGTGGTTGTAGAAATTATTTAAATTGGAGTTGTACAACTTGCAATTTTCGTGTTTAGTAAATTTTGAATTTTAAGTGGAAGTAATGATGGTAAATTTTGGTTTACAATAATTGAAAATGATTTTTGAGATTTTTTTCTTTATTTTAAATTGTGTCCTATGATTGAGGAATTACAAATCTATTTAGATTTTTGAAAAAAAAGAATTTTGACTGATAAGATTATTTGAAAATTTAGTTTAATGTGAGATTGCTAATATTAAAATTTTTTGGAAGAATTTCGAAGGATGTGATGGAAAGTTAATTTGATTGATTAAATGAAGTTACCATTTAGAAGTTGTGATTTTGTTGAAATAACTTAGCATGAATAAAAGTTAAAATTGATGAGAGCATTGAGCTTAAATTTTTGAAATTGCTTTTAATATGCTAAGAGTTTTATTGTGATTTATTTGAAAACTTTAGAGTGTTAAATTTTTGATTGATGGTGAAATTTTTATGGATTCGTAAATTATGAACTCTTGAGTTAAATAGTTGAATTTAAACGTTAATTTTGGAAAAGGTTAGAGTAACATGATAAAATTTTGCTTTGAGATTTGTGAGAGTGATTTAAATTTTTATGATGAATTTGAACGGCTTGGAGTGAATACAAATTCTGGTGGTTTATTTTTGAAAGTTTAATTTTGAAACTTTTGGAGAAAACTTGAGTTAAATTTCAATGGTAGGCCCCAAGATACCCTACTGAGTATTCCACACTAATTGCCATGTCACCCATAACCATGATAGTAGTATATGCACAAGTATTATTAGTCATCTACCCAGCTATGTGACTGTATTTCCACCTCGGCTTACTCGACCTTCCTTCAAATCTAGATCTTTTAATTGCGACCTACTAACCCACTTGCAATTTGAATAATGATTTAATGGTTCCTTAACTGTATTCATTTAGGATACTATCTTCTCTCGAGAACTGTGCCCCTAACTTCGTATTTTTACTGGGTTCTTTAATTAATTTTATTTCATGCTTTAACTTGGTCTTCTTTATTTTGTGCATTAATTATCACCTCATGAACTCCCACTTTCTATTTTGATCTTCTGGCGTCCCCTACCATGACTTGGATATTTGGAGTACAACACTAGACTTTTTCTTCCAACAAATTCCATATGTGAGGCCTAGACAAGTCCACCTTCATGTAGACATATCATGTCCCACCAAAATCTATCTCCTTGTACTCTATTCCTTGATATGACCATATGGTCAAAATGGCCAAACTATAATCTTTACCATGATACCGATATATTTTTCGACCACGGATAGGGATTCAACCTCGACTCAATTCTTTCGACCCGATATGTGATTGTGTTCTACTAAAATCCTTAAATGCTTAAAATTGTGCTCTATCTTGTTTGCTTGATCCATTGTCCCATCACACTACTAGTTTAACTTTTGTAAGTTGGGTAGAATACCTTACGGCCCAACAAGGCCTTTGTCCTTGTGACCCATGTTGATAAGTTTGCTCAGACTATAATTTCAGAGGACCCTAACTTAGCTAGTCAACCAAGCTAACTGTATAGGCCCACACTTCGGGCGAGCCTTGATTTTTAAAAAAATCTTGGGCTATTTAAAATTTCTTCATCAGTACCTCTCATGCTCATATTTTGACTATCCCATGCTGCTAATGTAGCTTCAGTTCTGCAAGCTTATTTCTTTACCAAGCTTGATCATGACATATTTTATTGGGTGCATCCACTAACATATTGTCTAATCAGAACCGGTGCATGATGGTCTGATCAACCTATTGCACTTTGGTTCGCTTTTCATGTATTATATATTCTACGTGGATGGAGACGTAGTTAAACTTGCCCCTATAGTCTCATCCGCGACAGCCTTGGCAATTCTCTTTTAAATTATTTTCGTCGCCTATGAACTTCTTATTCGTACTCAATAGCATCATTTGGAACCCCTTTAGTGTTCATGACTTAGAGAGACAATGCACTGTACTTGAGAAATGGATCCAAGGTATCGCTTTAGTCATGTGACTATATCCTCGCCTTAAACTACTCCTTCTACTCCCTCCATCTTTTGGGAACCGACTGATGATTGGATGTACTTACTCTCCCTCCGTATTCAGCCTCCATATTATATTAGTGGTTATATTAAGTTTCATTTTAATTTCGAGGACGAAATTTTTATAAGTTGGGTAGGATGTAATCCCCCAAAATTTTGGAGGATTTTTTTTCTATATTTTCTCTTTTTATCATTATAAAAAAAATTGCTCAAATGATTTTTGGTATATTTTATAAATATAATCCGAGTCATGCTTAAATTTCGTTATGCACATTGTTTAGACAATGTGGCATGGCTAAAGCCGTCAAGTGTTTTGACTAGTATATTAGCTGGAGAGGTTGATAGAATTATTTTATTTGAATATTTAGTTCTTTAAATTTATTAGATCATACCATGGTTATCCGTTCCATATTTAATATTTATTTATTCATTTATTTATTTAACTATATTTTAAAGGATTGAAAATTTATTTATTCGTTTGTAAATTTGTATATATAATACTAGTAGAATATGTACCCTCCCCAAGTTATTAAAACCCTACCATTTGGTTGTATTATTTTTAGTAATATTGTTATTATTTTCGTGTTGGTTCTTGGATAGTCCATTAAATAAATAATTACTTTTCTATATATATATATATATATATATATATATATATATATATATATATATATATATATATTTTTAGACATATATATATATATATATATATATATATATATATATATATATGTCTAAAAATATATATATATATATATATATATATATATATATATTTTTAGACATATATATATATATATATATATATATATATATATATATATATATATATATATATATATATATATATATATATATGTCTAAATACCTGAGCAAAATACTCCCTACCCTGAGAAAGTAGGGATAGTAAATTTTGGCATTTGAAAATATTTTAATATAATTCTGATTTTTATTGATATTTAAATTTCTTGTATTAATATCAATAAATATATATATATGCATAAAACAAATAAAAAAAGCGGTTACTGTTCATCATCCCCAAAGGGGACTGAACGCGACCCCTCCCCTGTTTTCAAATTCGAGTTTTTTTTAAACTCAGTTTAAATCCTCTACACATCCAAATAAGATGAAACAAATTCCTATCTATTCCCTATCAGATTCTCCCAAGATTTGCAAGAAATCTTTTCAAATCGAGTTTGAATCCGTTTAGAAACTCGAATTTAATGGATTGATATATATATGTAAACCTCGGTTTGAGAATAAAAAATAAAAACTCCTACAGAGCCCCGCCACCCTTAGACGAACCCCGACACTTCCCTGGACTGTGCGCATGTCTCCGGCCACCTGCGCGTCGCCTGGACCCACCGGCCGGCCGTGCAACGTCGTAGGCAGAGGCAACAGCAGTCGTAGCATCAAATAGAGCAGCAACAGCAGCTGTTGAAGTCCGACCCCAGGTACCATCTTTCCACCTGCCCTTCTTCCTCCACGCCAAACGATTCTTCAAACCAGTTAATCCTATGCGTAGACAAACTGACCCTCTCCAACCCCACTTAATTAGTTTTTGCGAATTTTTATTGGATTACAAAAGAAATCCTTGGGAAATCATGAGAAATCAGGATTTTATATAATTAGCAAACCACAGTTGTAGATCCTGAGACCAGTATTCGAAGGCGAATTATGAGCCAGATACTGATCGTTTTAGAAATATAACTGAATAGACTTGTAGCCTATATAACCACCTTCACAATGTGTAAAATTTTCTACCAGTTGATTATCGAATTCCTGCTAAAAATTCTGTTGAAAAACCCGAGAAAAACAGTTTTCCGTAAATACAATTTCAATAAAAACTCACCGATACGGCGTGCGTCCCACCAAATCGGGCGACATAGTCGTGTACTATACGCATCGAAAGGCGCGTATGGATGTTACCGACGTGTGGGAACTGACGGGACTCGATTTCGTTGTGTGTGCGCGACGAAATCAGTGCGTATGCGTCGAGATACCCCCGTATCGACGTTTTGCAAACTAGCCCATAACTTTGTGCACGTTCATCGTATCGAGACGAAACTTGTGCCATCAGGACCGTATCATTTTTTTGGTCCTGTATGCCAAGTTTGGTCCGATTCTGAGAAGGTCAAATCGGAACGCCTTTTTGGCGGGCCCGCGACCCGCTCTAACGGGCGATTTTGTGTACGGCCCGCCGGAATCCAACTTTGGACATACGGTTGGGTTCGTCTCCTCAAACTGGATCCGTAGACATGTAGTTTGACAACTTTAGAGACCGTAGATTCTGGCATGCATTTCGGTGCAAAACGGGTCCAACGACGGACATCGTTTTGACCCGAAATTATGATTTTGCCCCTGTTCCAGAATTAGACTTTTGGACAGGCGTTTCCTAGGCATATCTTTTATTCCAAACTCGTTCGTGATGTTTATTTCAGCATCCGGAGCTCCTTGTGGATTTTGACTTTCGTGTCGACGATTCTGACTCTTGGATTTTGCTACATCTCACACCACCCTCAGGCAAGACACCTTGCCATTTGCTGTTTAATTATTTTAGCTTATATTTCATGCATGTTCATTATTTTCTTTATGCAAAATAAACTGTGATACATGGCATAACCTGTTAGAATTTACTGTTCAGTTTCTTGCTATGTATTATTTTTTTACACATTAAACCTAGATTTAAGGGACCACCTTTGTGTGTTGCATTCATGGCCTTGATACAGTTATTCTACGTTGTTGTGTGTTGCATATAGGACTCGGACATGCGTGATTGGCTGGCCACTAGTACGTATAAGCCGTGCATTAGGAAATAACTGCTAATAGAATTGCATGTTAGAAGACTTAGCAGTTATGAGTTGGCATTGGGCAGGAAGAACATGATTGGAAGTTGACTACCACCCTATCTATCGTAGACTCGCTCGCTACTGAGGAACGATAGGTAGACTATATGCTATAGACTCGCTCGATACTGAGGAATAGTATATGGTGTTGTGACTCGCTACTGAGGTACTGCATTGGTATTGACCGGGTAGTCATGCGACCATAAATTATTCTTAACTACATTCACTTAGAACGGTAGGCTTCCTTTATCCGTTAGGTACGAGTTCTTTTGGTTTGGGTACTTGTATCTGACCGTGGCTTGGAACAATAACTTATCGCGGATTAGTTCGTCACATCTTGTCCTTATTTGGTTGTAGATGTGACTTACTACTTCGATGAGAAGGTATTGAACCTTGTTGGGGTCCGGATACCATATTGGATTCATGACATGGAAAGATACGTCGCCGTGAATTAGTTTACCATCTCCTGTCCTTGTTTGGTTGGGGGGATGGTAAGCTCGTTCAATAGTTGTGTATTGGACCATGTTGTAATTCGATTGACTTATTTATTTGAGCAATATTTATTCGGTTTAGATGGCATGATATTATGTGTCTTGTTACGTCCCTCTGAGGACCTGGTTATCTCTCCAGGTGTGTGCTTCTATGAATTTGCAGGTGTTCTAGCCAAGGCCGTGATCTTCTCCATTCTTTCGAAGACGATTGCGCTTGGTTCGTCTCATTATTTTATCGATCACTTCTTGTACATTTTATTTGAGATAGTTGGTAGTGGACTTTGTCTCCGCCCAACGATTGTATACATGACAAATTCAATGTTGCTTTTATATCATTTATTTATCTAGTGGATGAGATTTAGTTATTATGGTTCTACTATATTTACAGCTTATGTATTCATACGAGGTTTCCATATATTGGAGTATACTTCGTATGTATACAGCTGGCATGTCTATGTACCTAGTCCTACGTATTTTGGGACTGGGGCGTTACAAACTGCGTCAATGGTGATGAAATCCGAGCAAAGTCTGACACAAACCGCCGGTAATAGCCGGCCAATCCTAGGAAACTCCGAACTTCTGCGACGGTGCTAGGTACTAGCCATGTCTCTATAGCCACTATCTTCTAGGGGTCCACTTCCACTCTACCTCTGGTGATGATGTGACCTAAGTATGAAATGTGATCCAGCCAAAATTTGCACTTACTGAACTTCGCGTAAAACTGGTGTTCCCTGAGTATCTGAAGAACTATACGAAGATTATGCTCATGCTCCGCCTTATTCTTGCTATAGACTAAGATGTCGTCTATGAACACTATCACGAACTGGTCCAAATAGGGCATGAAGATACGATTTATGAGGTCCATAAATACGGCTGGCACATTGGTCGCTCCAAACGGCATAACAAGGAACTCCCAATGTCTATATCTAGATCTGAATGCTATTTTCGGGATGTCTTGCTCTCTGACTCTGATCTGATGGTACCCTGACCGCAAGTCAATCTTTGAGAATACTGCTGCCCCACTGAGTTGATCAAATAAGTCATCTATCCTTGGTAGGGGATATCTGTTCTTGATTGTTATAGAATTCAAGGTACGATAATCAACACATAATCTTGACGTACCATCCTTTTTTTTTCACAAGAAGCATCGGGGCTCCCCAAGGTGATCCACTAGCACAAATGAATCCCCTGATCCTAAGTTCTTCAATCATCTTGTACAGGATCTCCAACTCTGATGGTGCCATTATGTAGACTCTATCTGACACTGGTACCATCCCTGGAATCAAGTCGATTGTGAACTCTATCTCTCTCTCCGGTGGTATACCTGGAAGCTCTTCGGGAAACACATCAGAAAACTCTTCTACTACTCTGAAAAATTGAACTGCTTCTGCTACTGCCATCCGCAATACTGGTGGAGAAGGTTCTACTTTGCCTCTGGAAAATGAAAACTCTGGTTCGCCTGGAATACTAAAAATAATCCTGCCAATATGGCAGTCTATTTTTGTGCATTGATCCTTCAACCAATCCATTCCTAGGACCACATCATAGTCGGCCATCGAAAATTTTATCAATCTAGCAGAAAACTCTCTACCGCTAACTACGATTCGATACGAGGAATTGACTCTATCTACCCCTACAAGACCGTTACCAGTAAGTATATTGAGCCTTACTGATAATGACTCGGGATCCAGTCTTACTCGTGTTACGAATCTTGCAGACATAAATGAATGCGATGCACCCTAAGACTGATGCTGGAAAAGCGTTGACGAGAATGGTACCTGCCACCACCTTACTTGATGCCAATTCTTCTGCCACGGTCAGAGCGATAACCTGTCGTTGTCCTCTTGGTGCTGGTCCCCTCTGCTGGTGACTTCTCTGCCTGTTCTGAATCTGAACCTGGGCATACTGTTGAGCCTGAGACGGCAATAGCCTCGGAGGCTGGTACTGCTGCTGCTGTACAGGGGCTGGACCTCTAACCGATGGACTGGTTAGGTTTGACGATGATGAACTGGCTCTATTCGGACAGGACCCTATCTTGTGATTCGGTGCCCCACAAGCCAAGCACAATCCCTGTGCTCTGCGACACTCTGATACTACATGTCTTGGCTTCCCACAAAGAGTGCAGCCCATTACGGAAGACTGCTTCTGCTTCTGTTACTGGGGATACGTCGGCATCGAGTGCTGAACTGACGAAACTGTGGTCGCCCACCAAGGAGCTCCAATAGTCAAAGTCGTAGCTGCCGGGGCTGGTACTGAAGACTGGGACATCTGCCCATGAGACCTCTTCCGTCCTTCGCTTCTATCTACAATCCTCTGCGAAGTATACGCATGCCTCTTTACTGCTCGCAAGATGGAATCAAACGTCTGGTGCTCAAACTACTCCACTGATATGATAATCTCTAGGTGGAGCCCCTGCTGGAATCGCTGGGATCGATCCAATTCGGTTGCCACCAAGGTAGGAGCAAACCGACTGAGTCTAAAAAATTCGGCCGTATATCCATCGACCGTCCTGCCCATCTGCTTAAGATTGGTGAATCTTGTCTGCAGATCATACCGAGCTACTGCGTCGAAGTACTTGGTCTGGAACTTGTTGCCAAATACCACCCATGAGATAGGCATCGGTAATCCAACTGCTAGCATCGCCCACTAGCTGCGGGATAAGTCTAATAACTGCAGGTGCACAACTGTCACCTTATCATCCTCAGGAATCCTAGCTGCTTCCAGGATAACCTCTGTGTCCTGAAGCCATGCATCAGCAGCAATAGCATCTTCAGTGACTTCAAAGAAATGAGGGCTCAGACGCTTGAAGCTGTTGGCCGCGTTGTTCCCTTGGTAACCAACTCTGCCCATGGCATCTTGTACTGTCTGGTGCAGAACATCGTCCCGACGATCTTAAGATGCAAGCAATTTCCTGATGAGACCCACCAATGTTCCATTATCAAGCTCTACAGGGTGGACTGGCTGAACTGGGGGCTCTGGATCCCCGGAATGCATGACTCGGGAGGCCGCTCTAGAGTGCTGGTCTTGGTCTCTAGGTTGCTGCTGGTCCACTAGAGGTTCTCCGCCTTGTTGATCGGTAGGACCAGGAACAATGCCGCTGAAGAAACGACATGGGGAACAATAAGGAAGGACCATGATAGATCGAGGATATAAACGTGTGATCAGGTCAAGATTTCAAAAAGATTAGAAGGCACGAGTAGAGATCAAGGACGAGTGCTGATTGGGATATCTATTCAGTGAAACCCTCACACATCTTGATTTACAAGACCTGCATGGGCCACCACTTAAACCGTGTCATGCCCCAGAACCAGAATACTGGAGAGCGGAGGACAAACACAGCCATCTATATACATTGAAATGAATCCTACCTCACAATACGGTCACGACTATCTAGATGCATGAGGGTTTACTACAAGCTATTAGTCTCTTAGGGTCAAGAATGAGCTAGTGTCTCAATCTCAAGCAAGCAAGTAAATGTAAGAAGATGGTAAATCATCAGACATACAAAGTAAGGCATCCGAAATATTATATATTCAGATGATCATGAAGCTAGTCATACAAAAACTAGCAAGAGTTTAAGTCATACATGATCAACCCTAGGATTTGTCAATTACGTTACAGCCCTTAGGCAGACAAAAATATAAATTCAACACGAGCAAACACTTGCTCAGCGGCTAAACGCCTCAAAAGAATAATTTTACAATTAGAGTGGGAGAGCAAAATAAAACCCACTCGTTGCCAGGGTTGCGCCTAGTGTTCATCATCTGGCTGGAAGGCTGGAAGATCCTCGGGTGCTACTCCGAAATCTGGCCATACAAAAATAGCTGGGTCAGACCCCAGAAAGAGCAAGTGCCACAAGGGAGGCTTCACTTAAGAACTAAAACCAGCATATTAGCACATGATACATAAAGGATAACGAAAGACATGAGTTAGAGAAAACATGGTGATAAACGATAAGATAACTAACAGACTATTACGGTAACCAAGTTACAACTCGTAAACCAAACAAGGACCGGTGTTGTAACCCTTCACCTGAACAGAACTTAGTCTCTAACCAATTATCGATAAAGTAAAGCATAACAGTAACGGGCTGAGGTAACCATGTACTGGCCTTGTCTAGGCAAGACTAGACTAGACTCCATCCATCAATCACGGCCAAGCAATGAGTACGGCTTGATACTTTAACTAACTAGGGTTATCACAAGCCTAGTTACTAACAAGATGCATTGAGATGTTCCAACAGCCACAAGCCCTGCAGACTTAATCCAGGTTATCCAGTTGCAAGTTGAGAGAGTTGGATTAGGTGACTTAGAGGTGCAACACATGACAGTGTGCTAAAAATATGCCCTCCTCGACGGCAGGCTACAAGTCCAATTAGTGCGCCCAGATAACGGGACTGCCTGTAGCTAAAAAATCTCTTCATGGACTACTTGATCAATCTAGTCATTATCCTAGTCAGATTCAGTACAAATCTCCGACCGTGGAAATCAGGAATTCATATCCTAGACATGATGCAAGACGAGACATGTAGCTTATACAAGCACAAACACCCACGGTGTCAAGACTAGAGTTACTTAGCAAGTCAAGATAGCCTTCAGAACAGCATATCGAGATTATCATGTAGGTTTACTTTGTCAAGTCAAGAGTGCGTCACAACGGACCACCATCAAGAATTATCATGTCAAGTTACTTGTCAAGAGTGCACCACGACGGATCACTGTCAAGAATTACCATGTTACTTGATACTTGTTAAAAATGCACCTTAACAGGCCACTATCGTATTCTATCCTTACATTATCATGAATGAGAGAGACTTGCATAAAATAGCTAGTAACATATTCTTGAAGCCAAGGAAAAGATCTATAACTTTCGTGTTCTGAGTTTTTCAAGATTTTAGCAATAAAACAGCTCAATGAGGCAAAAATAGTCATTTGGAGTGACCTGAGCGCAGGTTGCGTGAGCAAAACTGCCCACGACGTAAGTTGCACGCAAGTACGGCACAAGTTGTGCGACAAAAAATTGCGTGGGGGTGCGGCCGCGCAAGTTGCACATTGCGCACAAGCATGGCGAGCGGCAGAAAAATGCGCGGGCGCGCGGCCACGAAAGTTGCACGTTGCGCACGGGCAAAATCGTCCACGGCGTACGTTTCGCCCAAGCACGGCACGCGACAGAAAATTGTGTGGCCGTACGGCCGCGCAAGTTGCACGTTGCGCGCGGGCAAAATCGCCCATGGCGTACGTTGCGCGCAAGCACGGTGAGCGGGCGCGCCACAAAAAATTGCGTGGGCGCGCGGGCACGCAAGTTGCACGTTACGTATGGGCAAAATCGCT
Organism: Iris pallida; assembly: GCA_029216955.1. Classification (NCBI taxonomy): domain Eukaryota; kingdom Viridiplantae; phylum Streptophyta; class Magnoliopsida; order Asparagales; family Iridaceae; genus Iris; species Iris pallida. Next base: position 32,081,674 of record JANAVB010003398.1, read on the forward strand.
CATGGCGTACGTTGCGTGGGTGCACGGTGCACGGGCGCACGGCACAAAATCGTGCGGTCGTGCAAGTTGCACGTTGCGCACGGGCAAAATCGTCCACGGCGCACGTTGCGCGCAAGCACGGTGCACGGGCGCACGGCAGAAAATCGTGCGGGCGCGCGGCTGCGCAAGTTGCACGTTGCGCGTGGAGAAAATCACCTACGGCATACGTTGCGCGTCAGTGCGCGGCAGCGAAGACACTGCGCGCGGCATTGTTCATCGTTCTGACAGCACCAAAAGGTGTGGGGAACCCATGAACACGAAAATGGCATAACTTTCTCATACGAAGTCGAAATCAAGCAGTTCAAAAGCCAAAATTGGGTAGAATTGAATTTTCTACAACCTGGAACCACTAGATCTCGAAAATAACCAAGTTTCAGAGATCAAAACTAAGAAAAACCGAAAATGTTATGAACTTAGATCTACAAGAACCCATCCATCAAACCCAAAATGTCAAGTTCTAAAGAGGCTTAGAATCAAGTAAGGAAGAGAATAGAACAATAAAACTTGAGATCTATCATGATACAAGTTGCACTTGCCTAGGACTTGGTAGGTGGGAGGAGTAAATGGAGAAGATGAAGAAGTAAATGTAAATAATGGAGGAGAGAGAAGGAGTTGACTTATATAGCAACCCCTCTCATCTTAACCCAAAATAAACCAAACCAAGCCAAGCCAAGCCAATTTAAGTCATGTTGAACAAAGTTGAACCAATCAAGTCAAGATTTAAACCAAGGCTAAGCTAAGCAAGATAAGTTAAAATATGGGCCACCTGACAATTGTCAGAAATCCGTATACGTATCCTGAAAAATACGTATAACGGAAAATGGGAGTGACAACCAGTCCGTGTCAACACCAGTTGAATCAACCTGCGCAATCATAGCAACAAAATTAGCCCCACTTTACTCTTTTTGTTTTGGTTTTTCCTTGCAGTCCCTCCTCTAGTGGCCATTCTTGCCATAGTTGAAACAAGTCCCAGGTTCTTTGGACCTAGACTTGAACTGAGCCGACTTCACCTTCAGGTGGTGAATGTCCCTCTTCTATTTGTAGGGAGCCTTCTGCTTTCCTTTAGAGTTTTTTCCTTGCACCATGTTCACCTTGGCCTTCTGCTTGGACAAGGTATCCACTTTGAGTTGAGCCCTCAACTCGTCTTCCACATGTACCCAGTGCAAGAGGCGCTCAAGATCCACCTCCATCTTCTTGCGGTGCATGTCTGCAATGAATTTGCTCCACCCAGGTGGGAGCTTGGCTATAATACCCCCGACGACGAAAGCATCGACCAAGGGTACGCCGTCATCTTCAAGTTTCTGACATAACTTGAAAAATTCTTTGACTTGAAGCAACATGGTTTTGTCGTCCACAAACTGCATCCTCTAGACCTTTTCAGTCACGTGGATCTTGTTTGTGTTCTCATCTGCCTTGTAGAGATTCTCTACAGATTTTTTAGACATCCTTTAGATTGACCGTCTTGTTGTATGACTCCGCCAGAGAGTCCTCCATAGAGTTCAAGATCAACAACTTGCAGATGTTGTTATCTCTCCTCCATTTCTACTACAAAGTGGTAGCTTTAGCAATCCTTCGAACATTTTCATCCTCTGGAATCAAAGGCTCAGGATCTGTCAGCACGTAGTTGATGCTCATGAGTTGAAGAAGCTTTGCACGGTTGTTTTCCATCATATCTGAATCTTGCTTTGAGATTATTATTTTCGAAACATATTTTAGATAGAAATTCCAATCTCTTAGTGAGGCACGGAGACGAATACTCATTCTCTTTGTGAGATACGAGGTTGATGACTCGGTCTCTTTGTGAGAATCGGAGTTGATGAAGACAACTTTGCTGGGGTGATGAAGATCACCGTTGCTCAAAGCAAGATTTGCCCTACTGCGATCTGCTCCTAGGAACCAACAAGTTCGAAAGAACTTCTGTAACGTTTGCTGTCACCTCCTTTCACGAACTCGCTAAACTCCAATGGACTCCAATGGGAGCGGCGGTGCAACTCTCTTCGTCTCTTAATTTCTGAGTATTCACAATGAAGGCACGAAAAGAGTATTTATAGAATTGGGCCAAAACCCTACTCTCTAATGCTGGCCGTAACTGATTGTGAAAAGATAGGAGCAAATAATAGAAAATTTTGAATGAATTAAATTCAAATCCTACAAAAGATGGATCTGAATAATTGACTCAATCTTTCCATAACCGCTCAAATCTTCCAATCAGCCACATCATACGTCACCTGTGCCCCAGTGCCCACTTAGCTTGTGCGCCTGCGTGCAAATGCACAGCAGCACCGCCAATAAACACACATATGCGTATAGCCCGCGCATGCCCCTACTCATGCTCCTCGTGCATCAAATAGCACACAAAGCGCTAAGTGCAAAGTGTGCCAAGAAAGTGCCACTTTGTGCCCGAGTCCGAGTCCGAGCCCGAGTCGCTAATCCCTTTCCGGGCTTAGCTCCATAGAGAAATAATCCTATGAGCATGATAAAAAGCATGAATGCGTCTTTGTGGAGTTCAGCCTTTTTTCTACTTAGAAAAACACCCCCACATGGCACCCATGTGCCTCTCCACACCTCATGTGATTCTCTTCACACCTCTTGTGATTCTTCCTTCGAAAATTTTGTAGATCTCTCCTTTCTCCTCCCAATTTTCCAAAGCACTCTTGCCATATTTTTTCTCTATTATTTATCAACTTGTATGCATCATCCTTTTATAAACACTTGCATGAATAAAGGTTAACATATATTGAAAATATGGATACCCAATATACATATGGAAAGTCCAATATATATCAATAATATATTTAATGGAAACCCAATTATAATTGGTTTGCCATAAATTGGAAGTCCAATTATATGGAAAGTCAATACATGGAAGATCCAATCATAAATATATGATTAAAGTCAAAGATGGAAATCCAATCATATATATATATATATATATATATATATATATATATATATATATATATATATATATATATATATATAATTATTTTTAACAACATATGGGGGATCGATGCACTCTCTGAGCTTCTGCAACACATGGATGACACTCGTTACACTCCGGGATGTTCTCTATATAGGTTAATTAGGAACCCGACACACTCTAACTAGGTCGTGTCGACCCTGGTACCTCGGCCTAAAGTGTCGAGTCCAGGTAACATAGGCCACCATCATTCATGCATTGTAAGAACAAAAGCAAAGTTTGTAGCATGGAGAATTGTCATAGAGAGAACCATATGATCAGAAGAAAGCATGCAAGTGAGGGGTAATTGTTAATCCCGGGGCAAAAATTTTTGATGGAAAACTGAAAATTATGCAACACTTCGAAGATGGTGCACGTCGAAGATCCCGTAGGATTCTGAGAAACAAAATCTAATGTGTCACTTTGAAGAAGGCACAAAAAATTTTGTAGTGGTAGCAATGAATGTCAATTAACGTTTTCTGATTAGATGAAAAATGCTCTCGTTTAGAACGAGACAAAAGCGGATGAACAGAAATGGATAGAATGTTCTGCTGGGATGAATGATCACCAGTGCTCAAAGCTTGATTCGCCCCACACGAACAAATTTTAGGAACTAGCAAGCACTACACCAAAACAAGCAAATTGCAACACATTATTTTTTTAATTAGTAACGGTTATTACCGTGACAATCTTGTAACGGTAATAATCGTTACAATAATTGAACAAGCGTTACTAAAATTCTAATTTTATAATTTTATTATTTTTATAACTTTTGTGACAGTAAAAACCATAACAAAGAATATTAAAAAATTAAAAAGTAAATCACATGTATTCCACGTGAGAAAGCAGCAAAGTGTTAGCATTGGAAAAATTCCCAATTCCCGCACTGTATTTTCATTATTCCCTTTCCTTTCTCTCTCTCCCTCTCTCTCTCTCGCTTCTACTTGATGTCTTCCACGCCGCCTGCTATGACCGGCACTCCTCCATCACCGGCAAAGCAGCGAAGAGGCTGGAAGACCTGCATCATCGGCAAAGCTACAAAGGTACGTGCTTGTTGGATTTCAGTTTAATTAGGGCTTAGTCTTCTTCTCCAGCATTGGGAATGCACATCCAGTACCGACGCGTCAGGGGGAAGAAGAAGAACATGGGGCACCTCGAAGTTGGGTCCCGCGGTAGGATGATCAATGCGTTGGTCGACTTGATGAGTGCCTCCTCGGCGAACCGACGGTAGAGCCGGTGCCGCGCTCGCCTCCTCCCCTGACATCGCAGACGAGGTCGACTTGTGGACAGTTAGTTCTTAAGATTCATAAAAATCTATTTTTTTCCTTAGTTTTTGAAGGGACCTAAATATAGGTGGGTCTTTTATTATACAGAGGAAGCATTCATCTGCTCTCAAGATGTTCGATGACCTAAATATAGGTGGTTCCTCGACTACGATGGGACTCTCTCCCCCATTGTTAATAAAATGGACAAGCATACATGTCTGAAGCGGTTAGTTCTATTGCTTCTGGAGTCAATCAAACTTTAGTTCGGTCCATTCTAACACTAATGATGTGATTTTTGGAACAATGGTCAGATGTGCACCACAGTAAAGGCTGTTGTGAGCTACTTTCCGACATTCAGGGACAAGGTACTAACTTTCTATTCAGTTCTAATTCTAAATTTTGTTTAGAGCATACAACTTTGTTCAAGCGGCTAGTTGTACTATGTTGTCAGGATTTTACAATTAGCAATTTGGTCTATAATATCTAACTAATCACCTGAATAATTAGATTAGGCCTTATTGTTGTTATACTAATATATAGTATTACATCTTGAGATGCTCAGTTCTTTCTCATATCTTCGCCTTGACCGCTGATAGTTTCTGTTCACATTTCTAGAGCCATTGTGTTGAGATCAATTTGTGGAAATTAACTTTAGAATATTGGTGTAGTTATGCGTCCTTCTATCCTAATATTTTGTCTTGCAATTTTTGAGACCCTTTGTTGTCCAAATAGAACCCAGGATCTTAGGTTGAGAAAATCATATTACATTAGTTTTTTCTGTAGTTGTTTTGACATTACCATAACTAGTTTGACTGATAAATATTCAACTTCTCCTTTATCCATTGGGGGATATTTTTAGATTAACACGCTGAATTTCAAACTGTGACGTTGTTGTTCAACTATGACAGTCACTGTATGTCTTCTGAGACCAATAGTCTTACTTGGAGAATGAGTTAATCAAATTTAAGAAAATCTTTTAATGACTTGAACATAGTTCAGTCCTGTGTTTAAGTCAAGTTTTAACCCGAGGGAGCTCAATCTATTTGAAAGTAAAAGCTCACAAGAAATCATGCTTTGTAAGTTTCAATTTGTTGGGACCTATTTCCAGTTAAAGATGTTTGTATTTTTATATATGTATTATCAATTTTTAGTAATTTTTTTCTTGTCTTGATATAGAGGATTCTCTTGCGCTGTGTTCTTGTAATGGTCATATGGCAATGACTATGGGGACTTTCCCCATTCCATAGTCAACTCAGCATCCATGTTCTTTGTTTGCCTTCTATGTTGATGACCATCAAGAAATATGCAAAATCCTCATCATTTTCCAATAGAACATGTGGTTTAACATTGGATAAAGGAATCCATTGGTAGGTTAATGTATCTAGATTCATGGTTGACAAAATAGGTTATGACATTTACACGACTGTGCAAAGATGGTTGTTCTTGTCAGGTTGTTTTTTTTTTCACAGTTTGTATCTACAAGGATATTCTCATTGTCTTTATCACACTATACTGGTGCAAGAATATGAGGGGAAGTGATAACCCTGAATTTTATAAAAAAAATTGACTGATGATTTTAGGAATCTGAAATGCTTACATAAAAGGTGCGTGCTAATAGTAATAGCTGCTATACACATTTGAATTTAGCTTAAAATTGTCTTCAAATTTTCTTTACTTCAACCAACCAATACGTCAAATTGTTTGTGCTTTCTCAGGTATGCCTACGAGATCATCTTACAAACCAGGGAAATTTTATGCTCTATGCCTTCACTTGTTGATATTACCATTCCAAATGGCAGCAAGTTGATAGTTTATGGTGATGTACATGGCAAGGAAGGTGTAAGAGTTTACATTACTGTATGTTTTGTTCTTATTTTAATGGAATCAAATTATATTGATATCCTGATTAGAGAAGTCCTCCACTTGTAATACACTTTGTTATATCTCAAGAAGATTTGAGACTGATAAAGTCTATCAGCATGTTTGCTTGCATATGACTAGGAAGTCTATCTTTTAGCTGATGTGATGGTCTTCTTACTGTTTTAAATTTAAGTTGAGTCAGCTTCTTGTTAGCTTACTTTGTTTATGAAACTAAAAGTATCTCTATTTAAACAATTGCTTTTATTTGATTTATTAAATATATTCAAACTCAATAGGCTTCCATCAGACCATAACCCACATATATTCAATAGGGATTTTGTGGACCGTGGATCCTTTTCATTGGAAGTCACCTGACATTATTTGCATTCACGTGCATGTCTCCATCGCTATACATTAGATTTTGATCTTGTCCTAATTGTGACAGAAGGGTTACTATCAAAATTGTGGTATGGAATAGTTCATCTTATTTTCATCTTTTGCAACTTGCTATAACTTTGCAATATGTTACATCTGCAACAAGGTAACTGAACACATATATGCTACTTGAGTTTATGTGGCAAAAGTTGCTTATTGATTTGAGAAAGCTGCATGCCTGTTGTTTGTAATATTGCCCATTAAATTTGTTCTTGCATTTACTGCAGTTACGTTTAAGCAAAAAGTTATGTGGCAAAAAGTTGGTTAGTAAATTTGTTCTTGCATTTACTGCAGTTATGTGGCAAAAAGTTGCTTATTGATTTGAGAAATCTGGAATTGTGGGTTATATGCAAAAGTGTTGGACATAAGGCAAAAACTTTATTCAAGAAATGCTAGCAAAATTTGGCTCCCTGAAACATTTAAATGTAATTTTCATTAGCTTCTTTCTTCCAGTTTGGGCATGTTGGCTAAACTATACTCAGGTACAGTGCAACATTAGTTATATGCTAGGTTGCATAGAAATAAACATGAATTAGTATATGGATTCAATGCCGGAAAGGGATGTTGTTTCCTGGAATATTGTGATTGCCACCAATGCAGAGAACGGATCATATAAGGAAGTTGTGGCTATGGTGAGAGGGATGGGCACGTCTAGGTTGATGCCTGACTCGTTTACTCTGTCGACCATTTTTGCATCTTTGCTGAATTTGTGGATGTCGCCAAGGTATGCATATCCATATGTATGTTGTGATAAATGGAGTTGCTTTCAATGTTTTTGTCAGCAGGGTTGATATGTATGCAAAGTGCACAAGGGTGGACTATTCTCTACCTGTGTTCCACCTCTTATGGGATCCCGTCGCCATCACATGGAATCCTATAAGCACGGTGCGTGCAGACCGGAATATTCGATGAAGGGCTTGTGCCTTCGTTGGATGCTTCTCTCCAAAATCAAAGTCATAGCTGTCACCTTCTCTAATATAATGCCAGCTTGTGCACACTTGATGACATTACCTCTTGGTAAGCAGTTTTATGGTAATATGTTAAGTAATGGTGAAATTATCTGTTAATTAAATCACAACTGCTTCTCAAAATACAAAAAGAAGAAAAATTGCACAATGTTGTAATGACAATGTGCTAGAGGATATATCTTATCGCCACTTACTGAAATTATGAGAAAGTAAGCAGGAAACTGCAGGGTTTTTATTGGGAAAAAGGCATTTGATTGGTATATAATGTCGCATACCTCTGTACAAAATAACTACATACATTTATTGGGCAAGGTTTTTATCGTTAAATAAATAAAGACTAACATTATTGTAACATTACACATTTGGTAGATAACATTGGATTCTGATGGAGATATTATTTCTTTGACGTCTTTTGTTGCCTTGAGGAGCTTCACTTTGTTGTTCTAGAGCCCTTAAGTGATCTAATAAGTATTTATTTTGAAAGAAGTTCCAACTTCCACAGATCATAGACAATGATACACATGCTCTCAAACTGCATTTAGAAAAAAGATGACTTGAATGATCAGTTCTGCTTTTTATTCGTTGTAGAATTAAAGGTATATACTGATTTGCATAATTCTGATACTCAATGCTATTTCTTTGGATGAGTCTTTCACTACTTTCTTTCTTTCCGTTTGTAATATTTACTGCAATGCCTTTTAAATGTTCAGGTAATTCCCAGGAAACCTTGATATATATAAATAACACACATTTACTGCCTTATGAAACATGTTCAAGATGTCAGGTAAGTATTTTTTTTATCCTTGTGGCCTTGACTTTAGTAAGATGTGCTGTGCTTGCAGATATTTCTATATTAGGTGTTGAATGTTTGAATTGAATGTTTGAAAATGTCAGTTTATATATGTTTTCTTATAAATTTGTATGTCTAACTAGCTATCTCCTCCATTGCGCTGCAAATTTTCATTCCATTATTTTTATTCATTATGAGGTTAGTAAATAACAGTAGAACAAGAGTTAATTCTATAGCTTTGACAGCAGAAATCCAAAATTCATGGAAAGTTGTTAATATCTATATATATAATATTATATATTATATATTATATATACTAGTCTACAGAAGTTGTTTATTGGTGAATGGGCACAGAAGTTGGTGAAAAAACAGAAGAAAGAAGACTGAGAAGTAAGTTTTAGAAGATAATACTTGAGCATTGTAGCGCAATGTAGTTTTATGATTTAATTGATACATTGTAAATTAGTAGCTATAAAATCCTTTCTTTTTGGATGTTTGTTTATCCCTCAGCGCTTTAGAAGTTTGGATGTATAGACTATTTAGTTATCGGATTATCAGTTAAAAATTGGTTATATATGATTGTTCTTTTCTCTTTTAGTGATTATTTTCTTCGACTTTTATTTTTTTGGACACAATGATACAGAGAAAGAAACACTGCTTTGATGAGGGAGGCAATACACATTCGTTACTCGTTGTTACCATATTACTACACTCTATTTAGAGAGGCTAGTGTAAGTGGCATCCCTATAATGCGTCCTTTGTGGCTGGAGTTCCCTGATGACAAAGAAACATTTAACAATGGCGAGGCTTTTATGGTTGGAGAAAGTCTCCTTGTCCAGGGGATTTATGAACAGGTATCCTACATGATTACATTATCAGTTGTGTGATTATTTTCTAATTGCAAACACGTAATGTCTATTGGATTTACTTCTAATATCGTGCAGGGGCAGAAATCTGTATCGGTTTATTTGCCTGGTCAACAGTCGTGGTACAATCTGAAAAATGGACTTGCATATGCTGGAGGTACCTATCACAAACTTGAAGTTTTCGAAGACAGCATACCTAGTTTCCAGAAGGCAGGTACAATTGTTCCCAGAAAAGATAGGTTCAGGCGAAGTTCTACTCAAATGGCGAAGGATCCTTACACTCTGGTACACCATTTGAATATTTATGGTTTCCTTGCCTGCTTACTGCATATATATCTTGCTACATTGGGATGTGTTTAAATTAATCTGTTAGTGCTGAGGCATGTAAATTCAATTACATTTATAAACTTTATGAATAGGCAGCATAAATATGTGACTTCTCATGCCAGTAAATAATGTAGGATGAACTATTGCTGCACTGCATACAGTGTCTAAAAGTATTAACATTTATCTTTTAGAGAGTATCTGTAGGCTAAATTTTAATACTGCTTTAAATTTTACTTGAAAATTCACTACCTCTCTCTGTCTTACTGTCGGTGATAAACATCCTTGGCAATCTTCCCCACAACCATCCTTCTTTAAAGTTTAAATAGAGGTTTTATGGAAAACTACAAATTACGTTTTCTATGTTTCCTCTCACTCTTATGTTATAACGTATACGATAAAAAAGATGATGATGAGAAGGGCTAAATGATAAATTGTCCAGTTTGAGAGTTATGCATGGTAGTATCATGTTCTGCCATGCAAGGTTTCTATTGTTTAAACAGTTTCCAATCACCGCATGTTGTGGAGACAAACATGTTCTCTATTGTTATAAGACAATATGTTCAACTGAGAAACTTTTACGTTTGGTTAATATTGAGCTGAATATTTATCTATTTGTAACACAGTTACATAGAGTTGCTGTTAGGCCTCAACTGAGGGAAGTCATCTGCAAATAACCTAAGTTAATTATAAAAGTTCACAGTCGAGTTGTAAATAGTATGTACTTATATAGATGTTCTTCCATATGGTTTTCTGAACCTGGACAATTCAAATCTGCAGGAGCTTCATCTATGCTATCCAAACTTGAGTGCCCCAGATTTTGATTGAGCTCTTTGCACTAATTTCTCAGGTACTGGTATTCAGGAAAGAGATATTCCGGTATTGTCTATCTTCTTCCTAATTTGCTATTTTAAAATTTCTCTGGTAACTAAGGGGATGGTAAATATGATTTTCATCGGTAATTCGGGGACATTCATCTATTTTTCTGCCAACTTGATTGATATGGTGGTGATGAAACTGTACATGCCTATAAGCTAACACAAAGCTACCGTCTTTTACTGTCTAGGGTTAACCTAATCAAACAGTAACTGAAATGAACATCTAGGAACACTGAGGAAAATGTACAGGTGTAACACAGTAAGGGAAAACGTGTGTGAGTACCAGGCTATTAGCACACAGAGCAATATCTGATACCCTACAGACTCCTATGCACCAATATTCATATTGATTTCCTTTAGTTTTTCCTGTGTAGGTAATACCCTATTATGGCTACATAGGTTCAAACAATAAGATGTCGACTCAAATTCTGGAGTCTTATCGAGACATAAGGCAATTACCTGATATCACAGACACACGTACACATACACACAATGTTACCTTACCTGCCTGTGCAGGAACACCAACCCTTGTTCATACTTACCTCTCATAGACCACATGCCTATAAGCCACCGCCTTTTACTGTCTAGGCCTGTACTATTGCAACATACATTCCAAAGGATTGCTACAACCACAGGTGTGTCAATAGAAATAGGTTAACCCTGTAGATGTCTCTGATACCTACTTCCAAGGTTGTTCCAAACACCCGCACCACATATGCTCTTATGTAATTTCTGTTTTAAGAATGAAGCAAACCAAAGAATGTGGCTTGGGGACATATAATCGGAGCATGTGAGCATTCATCTATGTTGCACTGACACAGATTCAGCACGAGACGATACAGATTAATGCAGTTGGAGGATGGTGTTTCATGTACGGTTTTAGTGTCCCTATTACAGTTCTCAGGGCAGTTCAAGGAAGAGGTTCACTGGAAGAATATAAAGAGAAGGATGTTTATTACTTGGCAGAATTAAGGGGTCGTCCAGCTAGTGATAAAGCATCCGAGGTACGATAGTAGATACTCTTGTCTCCTTGAAGGCTGCCTAATTCTGAGCAAGAACCTGAAGGTAGTGTCTTGGAAGTGTTTGAAGGAGCAAGTTTGAAGGCATTCATAATTGGAGGAGGATTGGTCCTAATATTACACTATCACAGGTAAGTACTAGTTTTTGGTTATTACATACATGGATTACTAGTGTTAGTTTATGTTAACATTGAACCAACTTGCGGCATGAATTTTGGTTCTAGACATGGCAAGAAGAAAAACATTTTTCAGGGTTCAACCATCGGGATAACCTGATGAGTCTATATAACATGAGTTGTTGTGGGACTTTTACTTGATAGCTTTTTCTTCTTTAATCCTTGTTCATTTTGTTTTTGTTACATTGTTTCTACTGAAGTATGGGCATAGTTGCTTAATTACTCAGTACTGAGTGCCAGTGTATCGTGGCCTTTATATAGTTTTTTCCCCCTGCTCTTCTTTATCATGAATATTTATAGATATCTATAGATGGAGATGGGAAATATATGCCATGTTCAATATGATGTAGATTAACTCTTCTTACCTGGGATTTTATATTAGTTACTTGATTCCTTTGTACCTTGATATATCTAGGCACATCTTCACATGAAGCAATATTGAGGTCATAGTGATCCTTAAAGTCTAACAATTTCAGATAATTAGTTTATTATATGCACATAATTATTGAGTTAATGAGATAATGCAGATTGCTATGAGAATTCACTACTAACATCATTAATGTTTCATGGGCCATGATGATTGATATTGTTCATGCATGGGAGGCCAGCTACTGTCATGCTGAGAATGTCCTTGTGAGAGAAGGCTCTAAGCCCCAAGAAGTACGTACCTAGTCAACCCATCCCCCCTCCTTCCTGGTCATTCCTCTTCACTAGTCCACACTCCCTCTGATCAAAGGATAGAGGAGGAGCCATCATCATCACCTCTTGGAGAGCAGCAACAACAGTTGTTGCTATTGTTGTTGCTGTGCCATGAGAGAATCCAGATGTTGCTTCCTGATGTATAGTGAGAAATTCAGGTTCTTCGTTGACGGTGCTCTCAAGTTGAGTATTGGAGATAGAGGAGGGAAAGATCATTACTTCAAGTTCGGTGTGTATGTGCAGGCAACATATATGTTTGTATCAGTTTGTAATACAATCATGGTGGTGGTATAGCTGAGATGGCGGGGATGAGCCATAGAGGAATGTTTCTTTCTCTTACATTTGTGTTGAGAAGAGAATGGTTCTCCTTTGTGTTGATATTGAGGCTTAGATCTTGTAATGTTATATGTTGTATTCAACTATTGTAATATGAATTTGAATTGAGAAGAGAAATGGTTCTCCTTTGTGTTGATATTGAGGCTTAGATCTTGTAATGTTATATGTTGTATTCAACTTGTAATATATATGAATTTGAATTTATGTGCATATTGATAAGAGTTCATCTTCGATTACATATTGCTTTGAAGCCTTCTGAATATAGGTTAATGGAAAATATATTGAATTTTTTTTTCTTTCAAAAAAGGATATTGGTAACAGTTATAACCGTTACAAACGTGAAAAATAAGTAACGTAATAGCACATTTTTGTAACAGTAATAACTGTTATGAAGATAAAATTAGTAACAGTAATAACCGTGACGAAAATAAATATTTGTAACGGTTATAACCGTGACGAAAATAAATATTTGTAACGGTTATTACCGTGACGAAAATAAATATTTGTAACGGTTATTACCGTGACTAAATATTAACCACGCCCCACTCGTGACGGTTATTACCGTGACGAAAAATAATTGTCACGGTAATAACCGTGGGTAATCGCCTATTATGGTGTAGTGAAGTTCAACGGAGAACTTCGAAACACTCTGCTCTTCTGACTCCTCGGATGGCGCGGACTCTGGCGCTAAATGGCGCTCGTGCACTGATTCTCTCTACTCTTTTACTCTCTAAAAATTTGTAAGGAATTGTTCTGAATAGTACTTCGCTCTGAGAGAGATGAGAGAAGCTTATATAGGCCCACCCTGTAACCGCCTAGTTAGCAAAATGTTCGGAACGTAGGAAAAAATTGCTCCGAACGTTCTGTAACTACTCAAATCGTGCACATACACAATTTGAGACAACTGGCGCACAGCACGCCAACTACACACCTGTGCCAGTAGAGCCACCTGCTCCCGCATGCACTTGCACAACACGTGCACAGCACACACCATGCGCAAACCGCGCACCAACTACAGCACCAACTACTGCTCCAACTGGCAGCACCATCTGGCCGTGCCAACTGGCGTGCCATCTAGCCACGTGATCAGACCACGCCATCTGGCCACGCCAACTGGCGTGCCATCTGCTCACGCAATCGGGCAGTTCAAAATGGCGCGTGAGCGGCAACACAAAAGGCTCGCGTAAAAAAGCGTACTATGCGCCTAACGACGATGTTGACGTGCTAAATGTAAAATGAGCCAACAAAATGCCACGTTACGCCTCATGAGCCCATGAGCCCGAGTCCGAGTCCAAGTTGCTGAGCCCCTACGGGGCTTAGCTCCAATGGAATAAATTCCAAAAGCAAAAAGCATTAATACTTTACCATGGAGTCATATCCTTACCTCCTAGTAAAATTATCCACACCTCCTTAGGGTCACTATCCCATATGCACATCTCAACAACATAACAAGTATATATTGAGATACAACTCATGGCATTTTTCTAATATGGAACTAAAAATACTAGGTATGTATTGAGTGCAAACTCTCTACATATCAAGGAAAAACTCCAATAATCCCCCATAAATCTCGATATATAGATTTGAGTGTTCTCCACAGTAACTGTCCATCATGCATTATGATAGATGTCGCTGACGAATTAAATCTTCCCGCATGCGTCAATCAACAGACTATAATACAAGAACAGACAGCCTTGAATTCTGCACCATATCTACAATTATTTTCACTCACATAATGTAGTCACATGCGCTTCTGGCTGCACATTAAAGGCCCTGTGCCAGCCTGGTTTAGTGTATTATTTTGGGCGTCTATAAGTTTATCCTCAAGAGACAGCCTGATATCTCTGTACATACATTATAGGTGAGTTCATCATTAAAGAGTCATGGCATGAAGCTATGCGCTTCCCTTGCGGTGCTACGCCGCTATGACCTGGCCTAAAGCCGAGGCATTACCCCTACCCGGGAACCTCATCGTAGTGTCATACTACTGTAGCATGAGGTCACAAGCCTCTTTATAGTGCCAAATTACCTAGCATGAAGCCTTAGGCTTCCTTGCGGTGTTAAGCCGCAATGACATGGCTTGCAAGATCGAAGCTTTACCCCTATCTGGGTACCTCATCGTGGTGTCGTTCCACTGTAACGTGAGGACATCCTCCCCTTTTGTAGTGTTGTCTAAAACTCTTAAATTTTATCATACAACATTAGGCTACCTGCCTATTTGCGGTGCTACGTCGCTGTGACTTGGCTTACAAAGCCGAGGCATTACCCCCATATGGGAACCTCATGGTGCAGTCACCCCACTGTAGCATGGAGTTACACTCCTTGTTGTGTTGTGCTACCATGCTTTCTGTAAAGCACACCAGGCATTCACTTTGCCTGAGAACTCATTAAGGAATTTAAGCTATCCTCATCATAAGATCCGTTTTCCGTAGAAAATATTTAGTAGACAACATTGGTTGTAGGTCTGTAACCTTTCCATGCCACAGAGGACATGTACCCACTGTTCCTGATATTTTCCCAGTTAGTGGTCCTCCCTTGAACCAAAAGCTAGATGCCTTTTAGATTTCTCTTTGAACTAATAGCATAAAACTTTATGGTAGGATTGCAATAACATAATATCAGAATGCCTTCAAGCCTATTTTACAAGTTGTGTCATCGACCAGCTGGCGCTTGAGGCCCTTGGTGAATAGATTCGCCAGATTCTCCTGACTCCGAACATCAATCACTTCATTGACACCTCTCTTGATGAGATCGTGCACTGCCCTGTGCTTTAACCGCATATTTCTTTTCTTTCCATTGAAGAGATCATTTGATGCCACTGTCGTAGTCGCATATTGTCGTAGTATATCAGAATTGCCGGTATTTGTGCCCGAACCACTGGAAGATCATACATGAGCTCCCAAGCTATTCTGCTTCCTCTACTGTGGTATCAATTGCAAAGAACTCAGATTCCATGGAGGAACGAGAGAGCATAGTCTGCTTCTTCGAATTCCACGATATAGCAGTTCCACCTATTTTGAAAATAAATCTACCTGTGGACCTCTCGCTCTCCAACTCTGAGCACCAGCTGGCATCACTGAAGCATTCTACTATTGGCGGATCTCCACTGTAGTGCAGTGCATATGTCTGAGCCTTATTGAGATATCTTATTACCCGTTTTAGAGCTTTCCAGTGTTCAATGCCTGGGTTGCTCGTGAAACGACTCAGCATTCCCATGACGAAAGCTTTGTTAGGCCTTGTGGTAGTAGTAGCATACATCAAACTCCCAATGATGCTTGCATACTCCAGTTGCCTGGCGCTTTCCTTCGAATTAGGTTTCAGCTTCAGATCACACTTGTAGGACGTATCGATTTGAAAGATCCTGATACCCGTAGCATGTGATCATCTTCTCAATATAATGAGACTATGACAATGCCAGTCCAGTGTCTGTCCGGATGATTTTGATCCCTAAGATCACATCAGCTTCCCCTAAGTCCTTCATACTAAACTTAGTCGAGATGAACTTCTTTGTCTCCGTGACACAGCCCATATCTGTACCTAGGATTAACATGTCGTCCACGTACAGACAAACGATTACACTTCTTCCATCAGCAAACTTTGTGTAAACACACTTGTCCGTCTCACTGACCCTTTAGCCATTTGACCTTATAACCTTGTCAAACTTCTCATGCCACATCTTGGGAGCCTGTTTAAGACCGTACAAGGATTTTACCAACTTGCAGACTTTATCTTCAAAACCCTTGACGACAAATCCCTCTGGCTGTTACAAGTAAATCTCTTCGTCAACTCACCATTTAAAAAAATATTTTTACATCCATCTGATGTATCACCAACTTATGTATTGCTGTGAGAGCAATTAACATTCTTATGGTGGTTATCTGGGCTACTGGAGCATACGTGTCGAAGTAGTCGATCCCATGCTTCTGAGAAAATCCTTTGGCTACTAGCCTAGCCTTGAACTTATCAATAGTTCCATCTGCTTTTATCTTTTTCTTGAAGATCCATTTGCATCCGATGGGTTTAGCTCCTTCAGGAAGATCAACCAACACCCAAGTGTTATTAGAGGTGATTGAATCAATTTCATTGTCTATTTCCTTCTTCCAGAAAACAACGCCTCTGGTCTTCATCGTCTCATCATAGGTAAGCGGATCTGCTTCCATATGATAGATGGACAAAGTCATTTCTGAAGTCTTTCGGCCTCCTCACTTGTTTAGTTGACGGCTCAGCGAGCTCTGGCTCAACAGTTGTTTCGACAACAACTTTTCTTGGACTACGTTCTCATTGGAAACTTTAATTTCCTATGCACCCTCATTGTTCTCTAGAATATCTACAAGAATAATGTTCTTGTGCCTTGCAAACTTATCTTTAAAATATTCTGCGTCGCTAGATTCAATGATATGATTTGATTCAATATCAAGAAATTTCCGAGCATCACTCTTCTCGGCATAACCCAAGAAGATCGTCTTCGTAGTCCTTATCTCGAGCTTCTAAATCTTTAGATCTGGGAGCTTTACATATGCCGGACACCCCCACACTCGAATGACATTCAAGTTTGGTCTGACCTTGAACCAAAGTTTATGAGGAGTAACATTCGAAGTTGCATGCGACATTATATTCAGAATAAAAGTGGTCGTCAATACAACTTTCCCCCTTAGCATTTTGGAAGTCCTGCAGTCAACAGCATTGAGTTTATCATTTCTGTCAATGTTTTATTCTTCTTTTCTGCTACTCCGTTAGATTGAGAAGAATACGGAGTAGTAATCTCGTGATAATTCTATGTTTTTTGCAGAATGATACGAATTCAAGAGACTGGTACTCTCTGCCTCAATCACTTCTTATTCTCTTGAGTTGTTGTCCCGTTTGCCGTTCAGCCTCGGCCTTGAACTCTTTGAACTTCTCGAACGCTTCGTCTTTAGCCTTCAGCGAGTAAACGAATGCGCACTTTAAGAAGTCGTCGATGAAGGTTATAAAATACTTCATCCCGGCCTTTGTAGAGAACTGTTTGGCCTTTGTAGAGAACTGTTTGAAGTCACAGATATCAGAGTGTACCAACTCCAGAAGATCTGTGCTTTGATTAACCCGAGGAAAGAGTTTCCTTGTGATCTTCGTCTGAGCACATACTTCACATTTCTCTACCTTACCCCTATATTTGGAGATAAGTCCTAGACTAGACATTCTGTTTATTCTTTTATAATGAATATGTCCTAGTCTATTAACCCGAGGAAAAAATTTCCTTATGATCTTCGTCTGAGCACATTCTTCACATTTCTCTACCTTACCCCCACATTTGGAGATAAGTCCTAGACTAGACATTCTGTTTATTCTTTTATAATAAATATGTCCTAGTCTATTATGCCACAACTCAAGAGTATAAGCAGAATGAGTGATTGTATTAATAACATTGGACTGATTTATAAGCTAAACTTTGAACATTCGTTCGGTATAAAACACTTTTTCGAAGTATGTTCCCTTTATGGACATCATCATCTAGCCAGCATTGATGTCCATCCTTAGGCCTGCATTACAGAGTAGGCCTCCATAGATCAGGTTCTTTGCGATAGCAGGTACATGCTCCACACCTTGAAGCGTCAGAGACTTTCTTGAAGTCAGCTTCAACACCACCGTCCCGATTCCTTGTACTTCAGCTTGTGCCTAATTCGCCACCATAATAACTTCAAAAGTTGGTGTGTAGGTGGTGAACCATTCCTTGCTTGAGCAGACATGGCAGGTAGCACCAGTGTCTACCCACCATCAGAGTTAGCCCCTACCGCAGTGACCTGCACAATCATTGCAACAACGTCAGTGATCATTGAAACCTTACTAGGCTCTCCTTCCTCTGATTGCTTGGGCTTAGATTTGCATTCACTCTTGAAATGGCCCTTCTTGCCACACTTGAAGTAAGCCAAATGGGACTTTGGCTTCTGTTGTTTGAAGGAAGTCTCATTCACTTTCAGATTGTCGGGGTCCTTCTTCATACTGTGGGAAGCCACCTGCTTTCCCTTAGATTCCTTGGTGTGAACCAAATTGGCGTTAACCATTTGTTTGGACAGAGCGTCCACTTTCAGTTGAGCCCTCATCTGGTCTTCAACATAAATTTCTTGCGAAAGATCTTCGAGACTGATCTCCAGTTTCTTCCTATACATGTTTGCATAGAACTTGTTCCAACCAGTGGGAAACTTAAAGACGATCCCTCTAACAACAAACTTATCGGATGATGTGTTGGCGGGATAGGCATCGAGTTCGATGATGTGTTGTTAGCGAAAATCCTTGGTATTCCAAACGAAGGTGCCCCGCTCGATGACATCACCGACTTCAATTTTCCCGAGGGCACGACTCTTGTTAGTTTCAAGAATGAGCTTTGTGCGCCCACACGTGCTCGTCCTGGAAAGTTCAAGGTCAATAACATGAACTTGTTTAACTACGAGTTACATCGCATCATCTATTCCACTCTTCTTCCTAAATCCACTTCAAAAGATGATGTTACTGCACTAGAACTTTCTGCCCTATATCACATTCTTAAGGGGATTCCTTTTTCTGCCCCTAAGACTGTCATTCAGATGATGGGTAGATATCGCGAAAGAGAGCACAATCTCTCTTATGCGATGCTTATCCCATGCATCTTTCAGCATTTTGACATAGACTTATTCACTTGCGCTCTAGACCCTGAGCCCAAGTTTCTCAAGCTTTCTCGTCGTAGCATTTTCACTGCTCTTCCACCTCCTGCACCTGCTCCTACTGCACCTGTTCCTCCTCGGACTTACCCTATGACTTTTGAGAGAATTCATCAGCATCTCTCGGATCTGTAGACTTTCTTTGTTGACACTTCCGGGGAACATGAGTTCCATGACATGACTCGGTTTCTGGCTATTGCCAACTCTTTTGCCGATCTCAGATTTGCTCAGACGGGTCACTCTGCTAGCTCTCTTCCTAGAGACCGTTATGTATCTGGTTACTGCATTGATGATGAGGCGGTCCACTCTCTGTTCCATCCAGGGAACGCTTACGATTGGTATCGTACTTCTGGTGCTACTCCACACACCTCTGGAGCTGGCACTTCTGGAGCTGGTCCATCTGGACATGCTGGACATGCTGGCACTGTAGATGATGACGATGAGGATGAGGATGATTTTTGAGTTGTCATACTTTTGAGACTAATGATTTTTTCTTTTGTTTACTTGGAAATGCTCCGACATTCCAAGATAGTATTAGTACTTTTATTAGTTATGTGGTTATGATTTGTGACTTTTTGATGGACATGTTTTATGCTTCAGTTTAGCATTTTCTTCAGTTCAGCTTTTCTTATAGCATTATCTTTTATTTATGCTTCCATTTACACTGCCTGTGACATATTCTATGCTTATTTTATACCATGCCTGTGATAAATATTTTTTTATATATCCATATTTTTTTGTTTTTCACTGATTGTTACTTATGCATCTATTGCGGGAAAGCTTTCTCTTTTGGAATTATTTTGCTAAGTGACAACGGGAGAGAAATAAGATCTAACATCTTCATAAATACAGGTTATGAACAAATTTACAGGAATAATTTTTTTGGTACATTACATCAGTACAATTTTGATTTGATAAAGACCAAAGATGGTATATCGGTCAAAGTTTGTCAATTATCAAAATAGGGGAGATTGTTGGCCCATTGGTCATGGTCAAACCTGATTTTAATAATTGATCAAACTCTGTCTCGATATACTGCACAATTCAGATGATCACTCAAGATGTTTTGGGCACTGCTCAAGAGACCGAAGCTATGTTTGCCACTCGAGACTGTATTTCCTTATGCTATGTAATTTTTTTTATTGAGTCTAGGAAAACATTGTACACCAAGTCGTACTGGCAAATAGGCTATCCAAAATCGTTTTTCAAAATTGACTTATCGTTTTCAAAATTGACCTATCGTTTCAAAATTGACCTATGTTTTGAAAATCATCTATTATTTACAAAAGCTTCTGAAGGATTTCAAAAAGCCAAAAATATTTGTCATTAAATAAACCTGACTAACCATGACAGAACTCGGCCAGAGTTCGGCCAAGGTGAACGTTATGTGAACGTTGGTTTTTGAACTTGGTCTCCCTTCAGTTGCGATTTATTACAAGGAGTTCTGTCCGAATTCTGCCCAAATTTTGCCAGAGTTCTGTCTTTGGAAAAACTATAAATAGATAGAAATTTTGATCATTTTAAACACGCTCATTCACTTTCATATCGTCTCTTCTAAAGCTTACGTTTCTTCCAAAGAGTTTTCAAAAAGCTTCCATTTTCAAATCCCAAGCCAGTTACAATTCTCTAGTCAATTTGTCGGTACGGTACGGTCTAGAAGATTTCAGAGAAATTGTAATCAGAGGCTTGATTGAAGAAAGATACTTCAAAACTGAAGTTGGTCGAGTTCTTCGTATCAAAGCTCGCGTCTGTAGAAGTTGTAAGGACTTCGTATGAAAACTTACGGGATTTTCCAATAGTGGATTCAACTGGAAGCTAGAGTTTTCCGACTGGACTAGTCCTCACAAGAGGAAAACCAGTATAAATCTATATGTTTGCGTTTGCCTTCTGAACTCTTTTATTTACAGTTATTACTATATGATTATTTTTATTTCTGTGATCTAACTGCTAACAAAGTTTTTAATTAGCAATATTCCGTTGCCTACTCTATTCACCCCCTCTAGAGTATTCTGTTTTACGATTTCGTTCCTACAATTGGTATCAGAGCGGGTTATACAGGTAAAGCAAGGTAAAATTACAGTTATATTCAGTTATCTTTAATTGTTATATAGATCACAGCATTACACATGACAACTGTGAAATTTACAAGTGAAAGCCAAGCCACAAACAGACCTCCACTGTTTGACGGCACAAACTACACTTATTGGAAGATACAGATGAGTTTCTTCTTAAAATCTCTTCATTTTGACTTATAGTCCATATTTATTGATGGCTACAAAAAGCCTTCTCGTATTACTGTTGAGGGAGTTTTAGTTGAAAAACCCCATAATAAATATACGGAGGATGAAAAGAAAAAGGCCAGTCTTGACGCACGTGCTATTAACGCTTTATGTTGTGCTTTAGACAGAACTGAATTTAACATGGTGTCGGCTTGCACAACATCAAATGAAGTATGGAAACTTCTCGAAGTAACCCACGAAGGAACAACACAAGTCAAGGAGTCAAAGATCAGTAGACTTACTCAAAAGTATGAGGCATTCAAGATGAAACAAAACGAATCTGTCACTCAGATTTTACGAGATTCCTGGATGTTGTAAATCATTTGTCTTCATTAGGCAAGGAATACAGTAACCATGAGAAGATTCGCAAACTTCTACGAGCTCTCATAAAGAACTGAATTCCAAAGGCTAGAACAATCATTGAAGGAAACGACCTGTCAACAATGTCTCTGGAAACACTCATGGGTAAGCTACTCACTCACGAGTTGGAACTTCAAGACTTTGAAGATGCTACACCAAAGGAGAATTCAGAGAAGTCGATTGCTCTCAAGGCTCAACATAGAAAAACTGTTGAAGATGATTTTGACGACAGCGACTATGACTCTGAAGATCAAGCTCTTCTGGTAAGAAAATTCAAGAAGTTCATGAGATTCAACAGAAGAACAAAAGACAGCAACATCAATAACAACGAGGAAAATCCTATTTGCTACGGATGTTAGAAGAAATGACATATGAAGAAAGATTGTCCAACTGCATCATCATCGACAAAAAAGCAGCAAATATGACAAAGGCTACCTGAAGAGATCTACATCAAGAAAGTACGCCAATATAAGCATATGGCATGAAAGCAAAGCCAGCGATTCAGAATACGAACAATCAGATGACGCTGCAAATGTATGCTTGATGGCTTGCGTTCAGGTAATCACTAACCCTCTGTTTGATCCTTATGATGATTTCACCTTTGAGCAACTAGGAGAAGCTTTCAGTGACCTGTTAAATGACTACAGAAAACTGCGTAGTAAATATGAAACCTCTAAGAAGGTACTCAAAGAGTACAAAGGTAAGATATAAAGACTTACCGACCAACTAGTTGATGTTAAAAATAGTGATACTTCTATTGAGTCTGGTGAGCTTTCCTCTATTAAGCTGTTGTTACACGAGACTATCAAGTTATCCGAAGAAAAAGACCAAACTATCATCCAACTAAAGGAAGACCTATCTAAGGAGAGAAAGAATCTCCAGTGTGCACAAGTCAGAATGGAAAAACTTACATCTGACTATACTAGATTATATGACACATCCAAAAAGTTGGAAATTAGTTTAGGAAAATAGCCTGAAGTCGCTGCTTCCTAGTCTAATATGTGTCAATTACCGAATCATCGGAACACACCCAAACCAAACACTGTCAGACCAAACCATACCAAACCTATGCCCAAGAAGCCTAATAGGCATGCATTTTTCTATACTAGAAAGCCAAAACCTACCAATCATGCACCTCACACAACTTTTAACACCCAACATACAAAATGTCATTATTGTGGCCTCATTGGTCATATATCCTCTGCATATAGAATCAGAAAGTTAGTAGATTTCAATGTTTATGTATGGGTACCAAAAACTAACCTGTCAGGACCCTACAAGAAATGGGTACCAAGAGTTTCATCTGCAATCTGTTTTGTAGGTGGAACGCCCTTCACATGCTAGAAGCAAATGGATCATCGATAGCGGTTGCTCACGGCACATGACCGGTGATGTTTTATTATTCGTAACACTGTCGAAGAAGAATAAAGAAGGATACGTCTCCTTCGGTAATAATTTAAGAGGATACATAATCGGTATCGGTGACATTAGTAAGGCTCCTTATCCTGTGATTAAAGATGTCTGTCTAGTTACCGAGTTAAAACATAATCTGCTCAGCATAAGCCATTTAGCTGATCACGGTTATGGTATTAACTTCGTCAAAGACAAATGTACTATAGTTGATAGCTCAACTAGCAGTACTATCTTTGAAGGTATCAGGGAAGACAATATATATGTTTTCTATCTGTTAGAAGATGCTAACAAAGCAGGTAGATGCTTGATGGTCAAAAGCATTGAGAGTCAATTGTGGCATATGAGACTCGGTCATGCAAATATGGACACAATTTCAAAACTATCCACAAAGAAGTTGGTACGCGGCTCACCGGACATATCTTTCAAGAAGAATACGGTATGTAGTGAATGTGAAAAGAACAAAGCTACCCGATCTGTCTTTAAATCCAAGAACGATGTAAGTACTACCAGACCTCTACAATTGTTGCATATGGACTTATTTGGACCCAGTAAAATTGCTAGTCTAGGTGGTAATTTATATGCATTTGTCATTGTAGATGATTTCTCTAGATACACATGGGTATATTTTCTTGCACGCAAGAACGATGCTTTATTAGAATTCGTCACATTTTGCAAGAAAGTACAGAATGAAAAATGTTTCATGATTACTCGCATTCGTAGTGATCATGGAGGCGAATTTGAGAATGCAGAGTTCAAGCAATTCTGTGACACGCACGGTTATTTGCATGAGTTTTCCTGCCCTAGGACTCCACAACAAAATAGAGTTGTGGAACGTAAGAACAGGACTCTATCTGAAATGGCTAGAGTAATGTTGAACCAGTTTAGTCTACCTAGATACTTTTGGGCTGAGGCTATCAATACGGCGTACTATATTCTCAATAGGGTTCTAATTCGACCTATATCGAAGAAGACTCTCTATGATTTATGGTTTGATAGAACACCTACTGTTTCATATTTTAAGATATTTGGTTGTAAATGCTTTATTCTTAATACTAAAGACAATCTGAGTAAATTTGATGAAAAGGCCGATGAAGGTATATTTTTAGGTTATGCGACAAAGAGCAAATGGTACAGAGTCTTCAACAAGAGAACCATGATCATCGAAGAATCAATTAATGTCAAGTTTGATGAACTAAATCAACATTCAGTCGATGATGATAATGAAGACGTGATTACACCAAATACAGCTACAGCAAAACCTTCACACAAAGATACAAAACTTTCAAGCAAAGAAGCCGGAACCAGCAATCCTGAGGATACGCCAAAAAAGATGAGATTCTTGGCAGATCATGCAAAGGACTTGGTAATTGGTGAGATTACCAAGGGTGTAAATACTCGTTCCTCTAATAAAGATATAGCTTCTTGTGTTGCTTTTGTTTCACAGTTTGAACCCAAAAACATTGAAGAAGCATGTAGTGATAATTTTTGGTTAGATGCTATGCAAGAGGAATTAAACCAATTCGATCCGCACCCGCTTTTCGGACACGAGAGCGTGAGCAAGCCCGCTACGTATCAAGCGGACTCCAGTTCGACTCGAATACGTATACACTGTCAAGAGCATGGTAAACTGCCAAATCATGGCAAAACATCATATATCTCAAATCCACAATAAGTGTACGAAACATGAATGAACACTATGGGTCGTGGTCTGCAGCCCACTAGCATATATGTCCGATAAGACTGTAAAGAAAGTAACAAGAGTCTAGAAACCAAATCAAGAAACAGGATATCTCATGATAAGGTATGAAAGCACGAGCGGATAATAAGTGTAATATAGATACCTGAATCCCGCAAGCGTATCATCACATCCGAATCCCACAAGAATCGTGAATCATCCGCCTTCCAGAACTACTAGCTAACTCCATACAATCACTAAACCTGAAAAGATCATTAGGTCCTCAGGGGACATAGCAAGATACATAAAAATATGCCTATCTAGCAGTTTAATCATGCAATAAAATATAAACAGGGTATAAACAGGAAAAGATAGAATTATGACAACTGACTACTGACATGATGACTACCAATAAGAGGCTATAGAGATGTGACTACTGACAGAATGATCATGAACACGGATACAAAAACCACTATGCATAAATAAACTGCTGGATGAGAACAAGAGAAAACATGTCACGAAATCAATGGATACTCAAACCCTCGCCCCTAGTGTGGACTCGCAGGTTTGAAACAACTACTAACCCTCGTCCCTAGTGTGGACTCGCAGGATAGCATCAAGAATCACCCTCGCCCCTAGTGTGGACTCGCAGGCTAGCATCAAGAATCATCTTTGCCCCTAGTGTGGACTCGCAGGTGCAGACAGATAACTACTAACCCTCGTCCCTAGTGTGGACTCGCAGGTTAGCTTCACGAAATCAAGATACAAATAACTACTAACCCTCGCCCCTAGTGTGGACTCGTAGGTTAGCTTCAAGAATTGAAGGTACAACAGTTCCGTTATAACTTATTCATCCTATGACACGATGCGACTCAGTCCAAGTACAGGTGATGGCACGACACGACCCAATCAAGATACAGGAGAGAACCAATCCAATATAAACTACAAAGCTAACTATAAACAACGACTATATCTATACTAGCATGCATGATATACAAATCACATGTAAGTAATCAACTAATAAAACTAGATAATAAGAATATGCATGTAAATAAACTGTAGAGGGAGGCAAGGTATCTTGCCTAGAGGTTGCACGCAGATCCAACAAAATATAGTCAACTAGTAAGCCAGAAAAACTAAATCTTGCAACTGTCACCGAAAGTTGAAACATATATTGCCAACATTCTCAGAATAGTCAAATTAGCTAGGATTGCCTGTCTTTAAGTCCAACTCTGGACATAGGGACAAAACGGTAATTTTGGGTCAAAACGGTATCCGTCGTTGAATCCGCTTTGTACCGAAAAGCGTGCCAAAGTCAATGGTCTATAAATTCATCAAACTATATGTCTATGGATTTTATTTGATAATACAAACCCAACGGTATGTCCAATTTTGGATTCCGGTGGGCCATGCACAAAATCGCCCGTTGAATCGGATCGTAGGGCCACAAAATGGCAATTCGGTCAACTATCTGAGAATGGGACCAAACTTGGCATACAAGACCAAAAAAATGATACGGTCCTTTTGGCTCAAGTTTTGTCTCGATCTGACGAACGTGTACAAAGTAATTGGAAAATTTGCATAGAGGCCGATACGGTAAATTTCGACGGATACGTATCAAATTTGTCGCGCACACGCGACCAATTTGAATTCCGTCAAAACCCACACGTCCGCGAAGTCATTACGCACCTTTCGATGCTTTCGGTTCGCGATCACGTCGTCCGGATTGGCGGGACGTACGTCGTATCAGACAATTTTCTAGTTTTTGAAAATAGTTTTCACAGGTTTTTCTCGATTTTGGTGAACGAATTAAATAACATATATGTGATGAAATTGGAAACTACAAAAAGGGTCTTCCAGTCCTATAGGTTGTCTTTAATCCTATTTAATTAGATTGTACCAATATTAAATAGGTTGCTAGAAAACTGGACACGAACAGGGGTACTTGTTCTCGCCCCCTGTCCTATTTTGGGACAGTTTTTCATCGATTTTCCATCGATTTCCTAACTTGAAACCTCGATGAAACTCGAACCTAATTGCTAGGACTCCTAGAGGGTTATACATGCTTTCTAAAATACTTTACAGATCGAAAAATAAATAAACGTAGGCGGAGAACTCGTACCATGAAGTTGGCGCTTCGTCGTCAACTGCTGATGTTCTAGCCCGCCTGTGTGCGCGTACGCGGCCCAATTGCGGCGGTCGTACGGTGTCGCCGGGCGTAGGGAGTTCGCCCAGGGAAAGGGAAGGCTGGGCTAGGTTTTGGTGGTTAGGGTTTGCTCTTCCCGATCTCCCCATATATATATATTTACGCTGGAACCTCTCGGGTTGCTCTCGGGTTGGGCATGGAGCATGGGGCTGATTGTTGGGTCGGGCATGGAGCAAGGGGCTGATTGTTGGGTCGGCATGGGGCTGTGAGCATCCTGAATTTCGGGTTGAAATTTTTTTCATTTTATTTTATTTTTCTGATTATCTGGTTTTGATAAATATTTTATTTTATTTATCTATCTGTAAGTGTACTCTTTCATGCCATTGATATTTGGAGTATCAGGGATGTTCAACTCTAGAAATCTTCTTCACGAGTTTTGGAGTGGACACGATTACTTTCATGACGGTATATGGTGTCCCACCCAAACTTGTTTCCTTGTGCTCTTTCTGCTTCACTGAACTTCGGGTCAATTTAGACCAATTGATTATTATTTATCTTCCCACTTTTTCCTTGATCATTTTCAGCGCGTTACCATAACTTTTAAATTGGGAGTGCCAGACCAGTCATTTCCTTGAAACCAACTTCTCATTGATGATCTACTCGAGACGCTCGTCACCCATGACCTTCGTGTCCCACTCAGACACGTCATTTTGTGCTCCATTTGATTCGCACAACTTTCCCGACATGTGACCCGATTTTATTTCACTCCATGGCGTCACATTTATTTTCTAACTTGATTTGTGGGTCCCTTGTCGACCAAAACCTGTCCGCCCCAACTATGGACATGGCCCACATTGAGCCTACTACCTGTCCGCCACTTGTGTCCCATTTATTGGAATCCCCATGTGCTACTTATTTACCCATGATCGTCGACGCCTATTTTAATTCAATTTTTGCACAATGTCCAGTTTTGACCCAATCCGGCTCCACCGAGTCCAGTCCAGCTCCATGATTTTCTCCACCATGACACCCTCATAATTCTTGCCCAAAAAAAATATCAGGTACCCTTCTACATATTTTTCCTATATTTATTGGAGATTTCTATTCATCTAATTCCTTTTGGAATGACAATTTCTCTCTAAATTAGTCCTAGCCATAGGATCTCTCCTTTTAATCCTACCCATCCATTTTTCTCCTACAACAATTTCTCCTCACTCCCATACAGCAGCCGGCCCTAACCCCAATGCAACTTTCCTCCTATTCTCTCTCTTTATTATTACTACATCTCACTATCTCTCCTTCCCTACACTTTTCTCACACAAGCAACACAAAAACCATGCACAGCCTACACTAAACCGAGCCACCCTTCTCCCTGGACCGACCTCTCCTCCTCCTGGCCGTCGACCACCCTGGCCGTCGACCACCCTGGCCATCGGGCACAACCACCATCCTCCTCCTCACCACTTCTTCTCCTCCCATGAGCCATTCCCACCACCATCAATACCATCATCACCACCATCTCCACATCATTTCATCTCCACCACCACCACCACCAGCTTTCCTAGGCCGAGCCCCTGGCCAGCTCGCCGCCAGCCACCCCGGTCGGCTGGCCACCACTGCACCACCCTACTTCTCTCCTCCTTCCGCACCATCTGTTCATCACCATCACCGCGACCATCACTCCCCGAGCCACCAAACCACCTCCTCCAACACCACCCACGGCCGTCGCCACCTCGCCGTGATCCGCACATGCAGCCGCCGACCGCCGCCGCAGCTGTCGCGCCCGGCCAACGTGCCACCAGCGCGCTGCAGCAGCAGCTGCGCTTTGAGCGCGCGCGTACGAACGGCATGGGCGCCGCCATGGCCCCGGCGACCCCCGCCGTGGTGGCCCCCCCTGGGCGAACTCAGGCCTGCCTTCCCCTTGCGGCCAACGTCCTCCGGGACGCGCCGTCGAGGCGATTCGTGCGTTTTGAACGACGTCCCGTCGTGACGCACGCGGGATTGAGTTCATTTTGGCACTCCGTTGCAGCGACTTCGTGCACGTTTTTTCGGAGATCCGACCGTTGGATCGGCAATTTCTTCGCTCTGTCGCAATCTCGGTATACCCACCTTCGCTCATGTCAATTTTCGTCCGTTAATTTTATCGTTTGATACATGAAAACCGGCCACCAAGTTGACCGTTTAAATTGTATTAAATTTGGACAGTTTCGCGGGGCCAACTTCGTCAGCTTGTATCTCCTCCACCGCAGCTCCGTTTGGCGTGCTACCAGTTCCAGTGCGAAGCTGGTATAAACCTCTTACTACCTCCTTCAGTTTCGTTTCATTGTGAGCTTGTTTGATTGGTTGAATTCGACGCCAAAGTTGGCCGTCCGAATTCATAATTTCCAACTTGTAAAATTCCATTTTTGAACACGGGACTCCAGATTTTATTTCTGACACCACCATTAGACTTGTGGCGTCGTTCTGGCATATTTTCATATAAAATTTGCTAGATTTGGAGAACGTGGGCCCGGGCACGCATTTCGGTGCAAAGCGGGTCCCACTTTCTGGGTCAACGGGAATTTTTAACGCCGGCTCATCGGAATCCAATTCCGGATATACCGATGAGTTCGTATCGTCATTCTGGACTCGTTGACATATAATTTGCTAGGTTTTGGTGGACATTGGGTCTGGCACGCATTTCGGTGCAAGTCGGATACCAATATCGGGGTCAACGGGTCATTCTGAGATCGGCTCATCGGAATCTAATTCTGGAGATACCGTTGAGTTCGTATCATCATTCTGGACTCGTTGACAGGTAGTTTGCTGAGTTTTGAGAACTTTGGCTCCGGCACGCATTTCCGTGTAAATCGGAATTCCAAGTTCTGGTCAACGGGCCAAATTGAGATCGGGTCAACGGAATCCAATTCTGGAGATACCATTGGGTTCGTATCGACATTCTGGTTGCGTGGACATATAATTTGTTATATTTTATAGACTTGTTTTCTTGCACATTTTTCGGTGCAAAACGGCTCCGACACAGACACCGTTTTGACCCGAAATTACCTTTTGCCCTTGTGTCCAAATTGGACCGTTGGGTAGGCTATCCTAGCTAATTTGACCATTTTGGACACGTTGGCGATATTTATTTCATCTTTCGACGATGTTTGTTGATAATTTCTCTGAGTTTAACCTTTTTATAATTAGTTAATAATTAATTCACATAATGTTCGTATTTCGGGATTAGTACAACGAAACTGAGATCAGTCAATTCCAGTGATCTCATATCGCTGAAATTGACAAGTTGGATACGTGGATCACTATAACAAGATTATCAACCTTACCGATAATCTTCTTATCTCGATTTACGTACCGTAAGTTTCGACGTACAAATAACGAAGTACACTTTAATAACTAGATTAGATTTACCCTGTTTGACCAGAGTTGACCAGTTGACCCAAAGTCAACTGTAAGTCAACACTTGACCTAGTTTGACTAGATTATTGACCGGAGTCGACCTAGAGTTAATTTGACTTAGAAGAACCTAGAATAATATAGATTGCCTGTAGGGATTCATTTATTTTAACTTGAATACCTTGTAACCTGTGTTGCTTTAAATAGGACTCTGTGGCTTCAGTGGGACCCCCTATACTTATCAGCTGTTCAGGTTATCGAGGCGAGTACATTCTCTGATCATTTTATATCTTGCTTAGAATTATTTTCTGCAGTAGATTACTTTACTTGTACTGTCACGACGGTCACACGGATTGGTACTATATGGATCCTTTCTTGAGATGTTATCCTTATGGAGCATCGGGTACTACGTGTTCTGTGCGTTTCACTTACATGGCGTATCACTATGCTTCTTGGTTCACTTGATTACTTGTGACATGTACCCTCATGATCACAGAGTCTCTTGAATCCTACACAGTTGGGTAACCCCCAGACTCCCAGTTTATGGGACATCCATGTATCACCCTTCGCGGGCCTTGCATGGAATCATATAACATAACCTGGCTGGATCCTTGTGTATTGATTGGGGGTACGGGGGAGTAGAAGTGGGCATGTGAATAATACACCAGTAGTATCTTCATTGAATTATTCCGTAGTGTCTTCATTGAATCATCCCAGGCCATTTACATGTTCATATTGTACTCTGACTCACTAGTCACTACTAGTTCTCTATGTATAGTAGATATTTCGATTACAGATCTCTCTCTGTTTACATACAGCATTTCTTTCAGCACCTGTATCTTACTTTACTGCATGATTATTTTTTCTAACCTGCTATGAACTATTGAGATGTAATGTGCTCGTTCCAGTCCTGACTGGACCTGTTGATAAATTTTACAGATAGCTTGGGGATTGCCTGCTAGCCTAGAGGAGACACATTAGAGGTTGTTTAGGTAGTTATTTTATTTTGTCTGGAGTTGTATTTACTTGTGGATTACTGTATCTTTATTTGAGTTTTGAGATGTATTTCTGCGTTTATGTATCTTAGACACTTAGACTTCTATCTCCTGTATTTATTTTGGATTTCATATTTATCTATCTTCCTTTATGCTCTACCCTAGATGTGATTGAGACTGTATCTGCTATGTCACCCCCATTCGGGGAGTATAAACTGTTTAGTCTTATACTGTTAGATGCATTGAGACCTAGGACAGCGTTCTACCGCCGACACTGCGGCGTAGGCTGGGCGTTGTTACGTTCTCGTGCCCTAACTCTAGGGTGCGGGTCGTGACACGTTTTTAGTGGTGGCCCATGCAGGTCGAGACTAAAGTGTAGTGGTATTCGAACTAGAGTACCACTACAGCCTGCAGTAGGATTAGGATATATTTTGAAGGTACTCAATCACAGATAGGAACCCTTGAGAGATTTTCGGGACGACCCTGGAGAATCTTATTTAACTTCGATTTAAAAACTCTCTTTTTTCCCTTGATTTAATTTATTTTACTTTTGTTGTTAAATTTGATTTTTATGGATTATTGTTGAATTTGAGTTTGTATTTATTTTGATGGAAGATTTTCAAATTTTGAATTTTGATGATAGCTGTTGCATTCGAGTTTGCATTTTGATGGATTGTGTTCACTTTTGAATTTTGATGTTCGTTAATAAATTTTGATTGATTTTTGAGTATTCATTGTTGATTTAATTTGATTTTTGGCAAGATGAAATTATATGAGCTAGGTCATCTATGTTATGGAATCTAGTCTTCTATAGTCATATTAGCCAGCATGGTGAGGACATATAGTCTGACTCTGGATGTATTTCTCGGGTGTGAGAATTTAAGGTTTTTGCAGCCAAGCATGCGACACCGCAAAAATATTAAATACCATGATTCTAGAGATATGTGCATAAGTCGAGGGCTCTGTGATTATCGTAGCCTTGCTTACTAGTATGACGAGGATTTAGAGTACCATGATTTTGGATAGACGCATATGATTATCATATTGTACCTTAAATATTTTTGAACATGTTTTTGCTACTTTTGTTTCAGTCATTCAAAAAATTTATTGTTGTTTTGTTTTGTTTTGTTTCTCATTGTTTACTTAGGATGTAGCTTTAGCTATTTTTATAAACCTTGTGTAACTTCTTACAAATTTATTTCTTCTTAATACAATAAATCAGTGATTTTGCTAGGCCTTATTTTGGATTTGATATTATAGCTCTGATTTCGAAATGGGTTCCTCTTTTAAATAGATAAGCAGAACATATTCTTTTATCATTCTTTTCCTGCCAGTATTTCTACTACCATCATTCCTTGTCTTATATACCTGTCCTGATTATATCAATTCTGTCTCGTATATAATTCTGTTAGCTATACCTTGAAAAATCTTGAATCTTTATATCTAAGAAATGTTGAGGAAGTGACGTAAATCATCTAGTTCGGGAATGACGTAATTGGTTATCTTATGATAATTTTGTAGGAATCAAATGTTGGATGTCAAATGAAAAAAAAAATTGAAATTGGAATGTGGTAAAGGTTTAAAATGAAATCGAGGGATAAATGTTATCAATTTAGAAACAATCACGGAAAGTTGGTTATGAATAATTCATGGATATATTTCAAAACTAATGAGGATGTTCAAGGTCAACCTAGTTTGAGGACTTAGAAATCTT
Source organism: Iris pallida (assembly GCA_029216955.1). Taxonomy (NCBI): domain Eukaryota; kingdom Viridiplantae; phylum Streptophyta; class Magnoliopsida; order Asparagales; family Iridaceae; genus Iris; species Iris pallida. The sequence continues at coordinate 32,114,934 of JANAVB010003398.1, forward strand.
GGTTATTGATTCGGGGGAAAACTTTTACTCTGAGGCGATGTGGAAATTTAGTAATGGAAAGAAAATTTATTGTAATCAATGATTATGCAAAAATTGAACTAGATATTGTAAGAAATGACTAGAGACAGATAGAACACAAGGATTTTAAGTTATAGGAATTATTTTGGATGATTGAAAAAAATGTGTAAAATTCGAAAGGATAATAATTGAAGGTGAACGTTGAAGAAATGTGAAGGTTGATTTATAAAACGAGAATAAATTTTGCATGACATAGTGGTATTAGGGTTGAATAAATACGAGGCTTGATTTAAATAAGTACGATGATTCCATAAACTGGATTTGGAGGTTTCAGATCTAATTTAGAACGAGGTGAAAGAATTTGGAAACTTGATTAAATGGGTAAGTGTTGATACCTAATTTAGAGGGGTATGCTTCGTGGAAAATGTTTTGGAAGTTTGGAATTTTGTCTATAGTAATTGTGGTAGAGGTTTAGATGACTGAAGGATTATAAAATTTCGATGATAGTCATATGAAGGTTGATTTTCATATTGGGACTTGTGAGAAAAAAAAATATATGATTTAGCAAATGACAGACTTGATGGTATTAGAGATAAATGATTAACTTGACTCCTTGTGAAATCTTTCCTTGTCTTCCTAAAAGGGGTTTTTCAATATCATTGAATCCTAGTTTCCTTAATCACGACCAAATCGACTTCGATTATCTTTTCTTATCATAATTATATCTTGGTTTGTACTTAATTTTGATTATGACCTGAATCTCTATCCTTGTATGCTCGATCTCAGACTTTGTTGAACCTGTCCTCCATATTGCCTAAATTTTGATTTCCCCAATTCGATCAACTTAGATCGTACCGAGACTAAATATTCTTAATATGTATTTTGATTGGATTTCCATGAAATTGACTTTCATTCTTAAAACTTGTGATTTGATTTTCTTTGAATAGTACCCTTTTTCAGATAATTGGTAGTTATCCTTGTTTTATTTTATTTTATTTTGATGGTACCAATTTTCATATAGGATGGTAGACTGCCTTACAGTTTTGATGGTTTGTTGTTTTGTAACTTTTGTTTAGCACCCTAGACTGCCTGTGTGTTTTGATACCCTATGACCGATTCAGTTAGCATGCCTAGTATACCTAGATGAGGCTTCACTGTCCCGTATGCCATGACCCTGTATGCCGTTCTTTTTTTTTGATGGTATATTTTATTTAAGTTCTGGGACTTTTATTGTGGGGGTTTGACCTAGAGGGAGTATGGACATTTTAATTTCGAGGATGAAATTTTTATAAGGTGGGTAGGATGTGAGCACCCTGAATTTCGGGTTGAAATTTTTTCATTTTATTTTATTTTTCTGATTATCTGGTTTTGATAAATATTTTATTTTATTTATCTATCTGTAAGTGTACTCTTTCATGCCATTGATATTTGGAGTATCAGGGATGTTCAACTCTGGAAATCTTCTTCACGAGTTTTGGAGTGGACACGATTACTTTCATGACGGTATATGGTGTCCCACCCAAACTTGTTCCCTTGTGCTCTTTCTGCTTCGCTGAACTTCGGGTCAATTTAGACCAATTGATTATTATTTATCTTCCCACTTTTTTCCTTGATCATTTTCAGCGCGTTACCATGACTTTTAAATTGGGAGCGCCAGACCAGTCATTTCCTTGAAACCAACTTCTCATTGATGATCTACTCGAGACGCTCGTCACCCATGACCTTCGTGTCCCACTCAGACACGTCATTTTGTGCTCCATTTGATTCGCACAACTTTTCCGACACGTGACCCGATTTTATTTCACTCCACGGCGTCACATTTATTTTCTAACTTGATTTGTGGGTCCCCTGTCGACCAAAACCTGTCCGCCCCAACTATGGACATGGCCCACATTGAGCCTACTACCTGTCCGCCACTTGTGTTCCATTTATTGGAATCCCCATGTGCTACTTATTTACCCATGATTATCGACGCCTATTTTAATTCAATTTTTGCACAATGTCCAGTTTTGACCCAATCCGGCTCCACCGAGTCCAGTCCAGCTCCATGATTTTCTCCATCATGACACCCTCATAATTTTTGCCCAAAAAAAAAATATCAGGTACCCTTCTACATATTTTTCCTATATTTATTGGAGATTTCTATTCATTTAATTCCTTTTGGAATGACAATTTCTCTCTAAATTAGTCCTAGCCATAGGATCTCTCCTTTTAATCCTACCCATCCATTTTTCTCCTACAACAATTTCTCCTCACTCCCATACAGCAGCCGGCCCTAACCCCAATGCAACTTTCCTCCTATTCTCTCTCTTTATTATTACTACATCTCACTCTCTCTCCTTCCCTACACTTTTCTCACACAAGCAACACAAAAACCATGCACAGCCTACACCAAACCGAGCCACCCTTCTCCCTGGACCGACCTCCCCTCCTCCTGGCCGTCGACCACCCTGGCCGTCGGGCACAACCACCATCCTCCTCCTCACCACTTCTTCTCCTCCCATGAGCCATTCCCACCACCATCAATACCATCATCACCACCATCTCCACATCATTTCATCTCCACCACCACCACCACCAGCCTTCCTAGGCCGAGCCCCTGGCCAGCTCGCCGCCGGCCACCCCGGTCGGCTGGCCACCACCGCACCACACTACTTCTCTCCTCCTCCCGCACCATCTCTTCATCACCATCACCGCGACCATCACTCCCCGAGCCACCAAACCACCTCCTCCAACACCACCCACGGCCGCCGCCACCTCGTCGTGATCCGCCCATGCAGCTGCCGGCCGCCGCCGCAGCTGCCGTGCCCGGCCAACGCCCCACCAGCGCGCGGCAGCAGCAGCTGCGCTTTGAGCGCGCGCGTACGAACGGCGTGGGCGCCGCCGTCGTCGCCGCCATGGCCCCGGCGACCCCCGCCGTGGTGGCCCCCACTGGGCGAACTCAGGACTGCCTTCCCCTGGCGGCCAACGTCCTCCGGGATGCGCCGTCGAGACGATTCATGCGTTTTGAACGACGTCCCGTCGTGACGCGCACGGGATTGAGTTCATTTTGGCACTCCGTCGCAGCGACTTCGCACACGTTTTCCCGGAGATCCGTCCGTTGGATCGGCGATTTCTTTGCTCCGTCGCAATCTCGGTATATCCACCTCCGCTCATGTCAATTTTCGTCCGTTAATTTTATCGTTTGATACATGAAAACCGGCCACCAAGTTGACCGTTTAAATTGTATTAAATTTGGACAGTTTCGCGGGGCCAACTTCGTCAGCTTGTATCTCCTCCACCGCAGCTCCGTTTGGTGTGCTACCAGTTCCGGTGCGAAGCTGGTATAACCCTCTTGCTACCCCTTCAGTTTCGTTTCATTGTGAGCTTGTTTGATTGGTTGAATTCGACGCCAAAGTTGGCCGTCCGAATTCGTAATTTCCAACTTATAAAATTCCATTTTTGAACACGGGACTCCAGATTTAATTTTTGACACCACCATTAGACTTGTGGTATCGTTCTGGCATGTTTTCATATAAAATTTGTTAGATTTGGAGAACGTGGGCCCGGACACGCATTTCGGTACAAAGCGGGTCCCACTTTCTGGGTCAACGGGACTTTTTGACGCCGGCTCATCGAAATCCAATTTTGGATATACCGATGAGTTCGTATCGTCATTCTGGACTCGTTGACATATAATTTGCTAGGTTTTGGTGGACATTGGGTCTGGCACGCATTTCGGTGCAAGTCGGATACCAATATCCGGGTCAACGGGTCATTCTGAGATCGGCTCATCGGAATCCAATTCCGGAGATACCGTTGAGTTCGTATCATTATTCTGGACTCGTTGACAGGTAGTTTGCTGAGTTTTGAGAACTTTGGCTCCGACACGCATTTCCGTGCAAATCGGAATTCTAAGTTCTGGTCAACAGGCCAAATTGAGATTGGGTCAACGGAATCCAATTCTGGAGATACCGTTGGGTTCGTATCGACATTCTGGTTGCGTGGACATATAATTTGTTATATTTTATAGACTTGTTTTCTTGTACGTTTTTCGGTGCAAAACGGCTCCGACACGGACACCGTTTTGACCCGAAATTACCTTTTGCCCTTGTGTCCAAATTGGACCGTTGGGTAGGCTATCCTAGCTAATTTGACCATTCTGGACACGTTGGCGATGTTTATTTCATCGTCCGACAATGTTTGTTGATAATTTCTCTGAGTTTAACCTTTTTATAATTAGTTAATAATTAATTCACATAATGTTCGTATTTCGGGATTAGTATAGCGAAACTGAGATCAGTCAATTCCAGTGATCTCATATCGCTGAAATTGACAAGTTGGATACGTGGATCACTATAACAAGATTATCAATCTTACCGATAATCTTCTTATCTCGATTTGTGTGCCGTAAGTTTCGACGTACAAATAACGAAGTACACTTTAATAACTAGATTAGATTTACCCTGTTTGACCAGAGTTGACTAGTTGACCCAAAGTCAACTGTAAGTCAACACTTGACCTAGTTTGACTAGATTATTGACCGGAGTCGACCTAGAGTTAATTTGACTTAGAAGAACCTAGAATAATATAGATTGTCTGTAGGGATTCATTTTATTTTAACTTGAACACCTTGTAACCTGTGTTACTTTAAATAGGACTCTGTGGCTTCAGTGGGACCCCCTATACTTATCAGCTATTCAGGTTATCGAGGCGAGTACATTCTCTGATCATTTCATATCTTGCTTAGAATTATTTCCTGCAGTAGATTACTTTACTTGTACTGTCACGACGGTCACACGGATTGGTACTATATGGATCCTTTCTTGAGATGTTATCCTTATGGAGCATCGGGTACTACGTGTTCTGTGCGTTTCACTTACATGGCGTATCACTATGCTTCTTGGTTCACTTGATTACTTGTGACATGTACCCTCATGATCACAGAGTCTCTTGAATCCTACACAGTTGGGTAACCCCCAGACTCCCCATTTATGGGACATCCATGTATCACCCTTCGCGGGCCTTGCATGGAATCATATAACATAACCTGGCTGGATCCTTGTGTATTGATTGGGGGTACGGGGGAGTAGAAGTGGACATGTGAATAATACACCAGTAGTATCTTCATTGAATCATTCCGTAGTGTCTTCATTGAATCATCCCAGGCCATTTACATGTTCATATAGTACTCTGACTTACTAGTCACTGCTAGTTCTCTTTGTATAGTAGATATTTCTATTACAGCTCTCTCTCTGTTTACATACAGCATTTCTTTCAGTACCTGTATCTTACTTTACTGCATGATTATATTTTCTAACCTGCTATGAACTGTTGAGATGTAATGTGCACGTTCCAGTCCTGACTGGACCTGTTGATAAATTTTACAAATAGCTTGGGGATTGCCTGCTAGCCTAGAGGAGACACATTAGAGGTTGTTTAGGTAGTTATTTCATTTTGTCTGGAGTTGTATTTACTTGTGGATTACTGTATCTTTATTTTAGTTTTGAGATGTATTTCTGCGTTTATGTATCTTAGACACTTAAACTTCTATCTCCTGTATTTATTTTGGATTTCATATTTATCTATCTTCCTTTATGCTCTACCCTAGATGTGATTGAGACTGTATCTGCTATGTCACCCCCATTCGGGGAGTATAAACTGTTTAGTCTTATACTGTTAGATGCATTGAGACCTAGGACAGCGTTCTACCGCCGACACTGCGGCGTAGGCTGGGAGTTGTTACGTTCTCGTGCCCTAACTCTAGGGTGCGGGTCGTGACAGGGGCATGGGCTGATTGCTGGGTCTTAATATTTTGTTTTCATTTCTTTTCTTTTTCTTTTATTAATAACTTTATATATATATATATATATATATATATATATATATATATATATATATATATATATATATATATATATATATATATAATCATATTTATATAAACCCAAATATTATCTAATCCTAGTGTGGGGCCTATTTATATAAATATGATTATATATATATTTATATATATATATATATATATATATATATATATATATATATATATATATATATATATATATATATATATATATATATATATATATATATATATGTATATATATATATATATATGTATATTACATAAAAAAAATGTATATTACATATTTATTTGACAAATAATATAACCAATAATAATAAAATAATATTATATAATAATGACCTCAGTAATATTGATAATAAAAATAACAATAATAATAATAATAACAAAATTCAATAAATCATTAATGGTGTATATACCATTTGTACAGTCTAAAAATTCCAAGATGTACAAGGACCTATTTTATACAAATGTTATTGAATATCGACTGATATTGATATTTATAATATTTAATTACGAATACTAGAAAATATTCATTAAATCATTAAAACAAAATACAACACCCTCATACCAAATTCCATCAACACAAATGCCATTGGACGTGCCGCATGACTACTTGGGCTTGGGCTCAGTTCTTGTCCAGTCCGGACTAAAATGGTATAACTGGTTTCCCTAAAACTCAATAATATAAATAATAAATAAATAAATCTTCGGTAAGGGTTAAGTCGCAACTTGGTCTGGTTTTTCTAGTTAGGACACACTCATGACTGGGCCTTCCCTGGCATGGCTAATACACTAGTCAAGGCATGCCACTGCACTATCCGTGCCATGATTCCTAGTCATCTTGTACTCCAAAACTCAATAATGGTTTAAAGCATTCTACCGTAACAACTATCTAAATAATTATTTGTAAAAACAAATTTTTAAAAAATCACCATTTAAATCAAATAAATAAATAAATAAATATTTCAAAACTTTTCGGGAAGGGTATCTACAAATCTACCCACCTTAAAAATAATTTCGTCCTCGAAATTCTAATTCATAACTATTCCTTAAAATTCAAAAAGAAAGTCTACCTTAACCTTAATCTCCTTAAATTTTAATTCCACAAAAATAGTTTACATCCTTCTCCTAGCCATTTTGTAACTACGAAACCTTGAGGACTTCTACCCACCTTTGGTCACATTACTCCTCAAAATACTGTCACTAAAATATTATATCCTCCTAACTAGTTGTTAACAATTCTACCGACAGATATCTAGGCATATGGCAACTTTAATCCCTCATATCTATAAACAACCAAAACTCAATAATCATGCAATATTATTCTATAATTTAGGAATTTTTGATAAATTCTAGACAACACGATCATTCGTCACCCCGGAATAGGAAGGGACGAGAATCAATGGTACGGGAAGCAAGGGAGAATAATCGAGTACGAAATACGAAGTTTCAAAGACGGTAGAGAAATTTCTAAGAGAATTTTCAAGGCAGTGTGGATTGAGATTTCTAAGGTTTAATCATAGTCGCGGGCTCGTATCAGTACAGTTACGTAACCGATACGATATGCTCTGACCTGCATGGGCCACCAAAAAAACTTGTCATGACCCGCACTCGCTTTTCGGACGTGAGAGCGTGAGCAAGCCAGCTATGTATCAAGCGGACTCAAGTCTGACTCGAATACGTATGCGTTGTCAAGAGCATGGTAAACTGCCAAATCATGGCAAAACATCCTATATCTCAAATCCATAATAAGTGTACGAAACATGAATGAACACTATGGGTCGTGGTCTACAGCCCACAAGCATATATGTCCGATAAGACTCTAAGGAATGTAACAAGAGTCTAAAAACTGAATCAAGAAATAGGATATCTCATGATAAGGTATGAAAGCACGAGTGGATAATAAACGTAATAATGATACCTGAATCTCGCAAGCGTATCATCACATCCGAATCCCATAAGAATCGCGAGTTATCCGCCATCCAGAACTACTAGCTAACTCCATGCAATCACTAAAGCTGAAGAGATCATCAAGTCCTCAGGGGACATAGCAAGATACATAAAAATATGCCTATCTAGCAGTTTAGTCATACAATAAAATATAAACAGGGTATAAACAGGGAAAGTGAGAATTATGACAACTGACTACTGACATGATGACTACCAACAAGAGTCTATAGACAAGTGACTACTGACAGAATGATCATGAACGCTGGTATAAGAACCACTACGCATAAATGAACTGCTGGATGAGAATAAGAGAAAATATGTCACGAGATCAATGGATACTCAAACCCTCGCCCCTAGTGTGGACTTGCAGGTTTGAAACAACTACTAACCCTCGCCCCTAGCTAGTGTGGACTCGCATGCTAGCATCAAGAATCACCCTCGCCCCTAGTGTGGACTCGCAGGTACGGACAGATAACTACTAACCCTCATCCCTAGTGTGGACTCGCAGGTTAGCTTCACGAAATCAAGATACAAATAACTACTAACTATCGCCCCTAGTGTGGACTCGCAGGTTATCTTCAAGAATTCAAGATACAGCAGTTCCATTATGACTTATTCATCCTATGACACGATGCGACTCAGTCCAAGTATAGGTGATGGCACGATACGACCCAATCAAGATATACGAGAGAACCAATCCAATATGAACTACAAAACTAACTATAAACAAGGATTATATCTGTACTAGCATGCATGATATACAAATCACATGTAATTAATCAACTAATAAAACTAGATAATAAGAATATACATATAAATAAACTTTAGAGGGAGGCAAGGTATCTTGCCTGGAGGTTGCACGCAGATCCAACAAAATATAGTCAACTGGTAAGCCATAAAATCTAAATCTCGCAACTATCACCGAAAGCTGAAATAGACATTGCCAATATTCTCAGAATAGTCAAATTAGCTAGGATTGCCTATCTTTAAGTCCAATTCTGGGCACAGGGGCAAAACGATAATTTTGAGTCAAAACGGTGTCCGCCGTTGGAGCCGCTTTGCACCAAAAAGCGTGCCAGAGTCAATGGTCATTAAAATTGTCAAACTATATGTCTACAAATTTATTTTGATGATACAAATCCAACGGTATGTCCAATTTTGAATTCCGGTTGGCCGTACACAAAATCGTCCGTTGAATCGGATCGTAGGGCCCGCAAAATGACGATCCGGTCAACTGTCTTAGAATGGGACCAAACTTGGCATACATGACCAGAAAAATGATACGGTTCTGTTGGCTTAAGTTTTGTCTCGATCTGACAAACATGCACAAGTAATTGGAAACTTTGCACAGAGGTCGATATGGTGAATTTCGACGGATACGCATCAAATTCGTCGCGCACGTGCGACCAATTTGAATTCCGTCAAAACTCACACGTCCGCGAAGTCATTATGCACCTTTCGATGCTTTTGGTTTGGGACCACGCCGCCCGGATTGGCGGGACACACGTTGTATCGGATAATTTTTTAGTTTTAAAAAATATTTTTTACCGGTTTTTCTCGATTTTGGTGAACGAATTAAATAACATATATGTGATGAAATCGGAAACTAAAAAAAGGGTCTTCCAGTCCTATAGGTTGTATTTAATCCTGTTTAATTAGATTGAACCAATATTAAATAGGTTGCTAGAAAACTGGACACGAACAGGGGTACTTGTTCACGCCCCCTGTCCTATTTTGGGACAGTTTTCATCGATTTTCCATCGATTTCCTGACTTAAAACCTCGATGAAACTCGAACCTAATTGCTTGGACTCCTAGAGGGCTATACAGGCTTTCTAAAACACTTTACAGATCGGAAAATGAATAAACATAGGCGGAGAACTCGTACCGTGAAGTTGGCACTTCGTCGTCAACTGCTGCTGTTCCAGCCCGCCTGTGCGCGCACGCGGCCCAGTTGCGGCGGTCGTACGGTGGTCGCCATGCGTAGGGGAGTTCGTCCACGGAAGGGGAAGGCTGGTCTAGGTTTTGGTGGTTAGGGTTTGCTCTTCCCGATCTCTCCATACATATATATGTACGCTGGAACCTCTCGGGTTGCTCTCGGGTTGGGCATGGAGCATGGGGCTGATTGCTGGGTCGGCATGGAGCATGGGGCTGATTGCTGGGTCTTAATATTTTGTTTTCATTTTATATCTTTTTCTTTTATTAATAACTTTACATATATATGTATATATATATATATATATATATATATATATATATATATATATATATATATATATATATATATATATATATATATATATATATATATATATATATGAGGAAAATGTACCTAAGGTCGACCTTAGGTAAGTTACCTAAGGTCGACCTCATTTTCCTCACTTTACAACATTTTTTTCTTGAATTTTGTTTTATGGGATTCATCTACACCTTATTGATTGGCAACATACCAAATTTCAAGAAAAAATAATATTGTTTAGCCCCCTATCTATCCCTTGCAAAATCGACGGTCTAAAACTTTGCTGCTACACCGTCGATTTTGCACCTTATTGATAGGGGCTAAACAATATTATTTTTTCTTGAAATTTGGTATGTTGCCAATCAATAAGGTGTAGATGAATTCCATAAAAAAAATTCAAGAAAAAAATGTTGTAAAGTGAGAAAAATGAGGTCGACCTTAGGTACATTTTCCTATATATATATATATATATATATATATATATATATATATATATATATATATATATATATATATATTATATATATATATTAATATATATATATATATATATATATATATATATATATAATATATATATATATATATATATATATATAATATATATATATATATATATATATATATATATATATATATATATATATATATATATATATATATATATATATATATATATATATAATATATATATATATATATATATATATATATATATATATATATATATATATATATATATATATATATATATATATATATAATAATATCCATAAAAATCTAAATAAAACCCCAATATTATCTATTCCTAGTGTAGTGCCTATTTATACAAATATGATTATATATATTATATATTTATTTGACAAATAATATAACCAATAATAATAAAATAATATTATATAATAATGACCTCAGTAATATTGATAATAAAAATAACAATAATAATATTATTAACAAAATTCAATAAATCATTAATGGTGTATATACCATTTATACAGTCTAGAAATCCCAAGATGTATAAGGACCTATTTTATACAAATGTCATTGAATATCGACTGATATTGATATTTATACTATTCAATTACGAATACTAGAAAATATTCATTAAATTATTAAAACGAAATACAACACCCTCATACCAAATTCCATCAACACGAATGTCATTTGACGTGTCGCATGACTACTTGGGCTTGGGCTCAGTTCGGGTCCAGTCCGGGCTAAAATGGTATAACCGGTTTCCCTAAAACTCAATAATATAAATAATAAATAAATAAATCTTCGGTAAGGGTTAAGTCGCAACTTGGTCTGGTTTTTCTAGTTAGGATACACTCATGGCTGGGCCTTCCCTGGCATGGCTAATACACTAGTCAAGACATGCCACTCCACTATTCGTGCCATGATTCCTAGTCATCTTGTACTCCAAAACTCAATAATGGTTTAAAGCATTCTACCGTAATAACTATCTAAATAATTATTTATAAAAACAAAATTTTAAACAATCACCATTTAAATCAAATAAATAAAAAAATATTTCAAAAATTTCCAGGAAGGGGAGCTACACACCTATTGGGTATTCCGAAACAAATTGAACGAGAATGGTTTAGTGACTCGTAAAAAGGCTCGACTCGTACCTCAAGGATACAATCAAGAAGAAGGTATCGACTACGATGAGACTTATCCCCCAGTTGCGAGATTAGAATCCATTCGCATGTTATGTACATTTGTATGTTTTCATAATTTCAAGTTATTTTAAATGGATGTTAATGGTGCATTTTTGAATGGTTTTATAAAAGAAGAAGTTTATGTAGCTCAACCTCCAGGTTTACTGATTTCAAAAATCCTAATTATGTTTTTAAGTTGAAGAAAGCCTTATACGGTTTGAAACAAGCCCCTCGTGTTTGGTACGATCGTCTAAGCTCTTTTCTACTTGACAACGGTTTTCAAAGGGAAAGGTTGACACTACACTATTTATAAAATCTTTGAATAATAATCTTCTTTTGATTCAAATCTATGTAGATGATATTATTTTTGGATCTACTGATGGATCTCTTTGTCAAAAAATTTTAAAGTGTATGCAGAATGAGTTTGAGATGAGCATGATGGAAGAGCTGAAGTTCTTTCTCGGACTGCAAATCAAACAAACCAATAATGAGACGTTCATAAATTAAGCAAAGTACACAAACGATCTATTAAAGAAGTTCGACCTGGAAGCAGTAAAACCACTTAGCACTCCAATGGCGACTTCAACCAAGCTTAATATTGATAAACAAGAAAAACCCGTCGACATATGTAAGTATCGAGGTATGATCGGTAGCTTACTGTACTTAACTGCTAGTCGACCACACATTATGTTTAGCGTTTGCTTGTGTGCACGTTTTCAAGCCAATCGTAAGGAATCACATCTGTGTGCAGTTAAGCGTATCTTCCGATACCTTAGAGGCACTTCTTCTGTAGGCTTATGGTATCCTAAAACTACGTCATTTGACCAAACTGGTTATTCTGATGCTGATTTTGTCGGATGCAAAGTAGATAGAAAAAGTACCAACGGTACATGTCATTTCCTAGGAAAAGCCCTAGTCTCTTGGTTTAGCAAAAAGCAAAATTCTGTCGCATTATCAACAACTGAGGCTGAGTATATCGCCGCCGGACGTTGTTGTGCACAAATTTTGTAGATGAAGCAAATTTTAGGAGACTTTGGATTGCATTACACACACATACCCATTTTCTGTGATAATACTAGTTCTATTAATTTGACTAAGAATCCAGTATGTCACTCACATACTAAGCATATCGAGATTCGACATCATTTTCTTAGAGATCATCAACAAAATGGAGATATAGACCTTGTATACATAGACACACAGAATCAATTGGCTGACATATTCAAAAAACCTCTAGCGGAAGACCATTTCAAGTATTTACGTCGAGAATTAGGAATTTTAGGTTTCAATAATATTAATTAATTTATTCAATACTTAATAACTGTTTTCGAGACAAGCCTAAAAAGAGTCTGTCTGTCACCACGACTACGGTCGAAGCGAAGCGGTACTTAAGAGTTCCCCGGTGAACCTCCGTTAGCTGGGACAGTACTCCTACAGCTAATCTGAAACATATGCTGAGTAAAAAAAATTAATTTATAAAATAATATTAATTATATTATTTGAAATTTAAAATTACTAAACTTTGTATTAAATATTTGAAATGAGTTGATGAAAAGGATATGTGTAGTGCCCCGTCTCGCTCAGTCAATCGGAGGAATCGGAACGCCAACGACGTTCGAACTTAGCCTTGCAAGGGCTGCTCGAAGACATCGCTCGGTCGAGGCGACTTCTCGCTCAAGTGGGATAGTTTCGGTGAACTTACCTTATCTTAGCCTTCACATAATAATTCGCATGTTTTCAACTTGCACAAGTAGGCTTGATAATAAAATAGACGAGTCCACATAGTTAAGGGAATAATCCCGACGGGTCGAATTGAGTTAGAATATGAAAAGGTCCAACGGTCGGCTTAGAGTTGATGCATGGCGGGCTTTGAAAATGACACTCGATCCTTCGTCCCGTGGCTTGGGAGGAAAAGTTGGTTGGGTCCGCGAAGTTATGAACGTAGCCTAAGTCATAGGTGTCGCCCGCATGAATAGTTGATAAAGCATGTACGATCCATTGTCCAAGGCTTGGCATAGCCTTTGCCCGCCCTATTAGTTGAGCTGTATTGCATAGCTTGTGGCATAAGTTTAGGCAACCAAATAACTTGTTTGTTCAAGCCGGACACGTGTACGATACGTTCTATCAAGGCAAAGCTTGACGCAGCCCTTGCTCGTCAAGTTGTTACAAAGTTAAGTTAGGCAAGTTATGTTAGGCTATCGGAGTAGTAGCAAGCACGGTCCTACGAGTTCCACGGCTGGGTGTATCCACATAGTCTTACGGTCTCAAGGCCCATCATATGGAGTATGACTTGGGCGTTGGTGTCGCATAGAGTTCAGTTGGCTTAAGGCACGATGCACGAACTTAGTGTTTAAGGCACGAGCTACGGTTGATTTCAAGTCGAGTTTAGAAAAAGGGCTATCAAATGGTCGTTCTGAGTTGAGTAAAATGATAGGGTAATATAGAAGAATGCTCGCGACTGTGGGTCGTCGAGGCGGTCTCAAATAATAGAAGTCTTGATATTGGTTTTGAAAGATATGGTTGTTGACATAAAATCACAGTCAACCAAATATTGATAAAATTGACAATATGATACTTGTTATAATTCAATATGACACATCAAGACTGAACTCAGTACAAGACGGACTACGGCTCGTACCTACAGCGTACTATGTTTCGAGTCTGTATTTTACACTTTTTTGAGTCTAGATAAATGAAAATTGATTTGCACTGAGCAATTTGGGCCTTTACCTATACTTATACCACAAACCAAAAGCTCCACCAAACCAAACTAGCCCATATAGCCCACTGGACCAATTCTGTCTCCTGGAGACAGAGTTCGAGCCGAACTCTGCCTCCACACAGAGTTCGGGCCGAACTATGTCCCCTAAAATCCAGGACCCTAATTTTTAGTGTTTGTTGTATGCTAGTTGTCAAATGGCCAAAAATTTGAATTCTTGACCCATAATTCTGGCCGAATTCTGCCTATCCAGAACCCTATAAATAGGCCTTGAATTCTCACTTTTTCAATCATCCAATCTTCTCTTCTTTTCTCTCTAAATCTTTATACAAGCTTTACCCTTCTCATCTACTAGACACAAGCTCCCTAAGCCTTAAAGTGCTCAGTGCTTTTCAGCTAGGAGCTTTGTGCAAGAGTTCAAAAGTCGCTTGAAAAATTCCAAGCATCGCCACTGTGATCTCTATAAGAAGTTGACGTGCTCTTCTGAAGAAAAGGCACGGGGTGTAACTACTATTTCACAAATAGTGGATTTAATCCTGAGCTAGAGTTCTCAGGCCTGGAATAGTCCTCCACGAGGGAAACCAGGTTAAAATCGGCTGTGTTTGCGTATGCTTTCTTGCTCTTTATAATTTCCGCATTTACTCTGATTATTTACTATTGGTGAAAGAGTTTAATTTTTAATTGGATATTATTGTCATAAACTCTATTCATCCCCCTCTAGAGTTGATACTTGTTCTTCAATTGGTAGCATAGCTTTGTTCTCTCAACAAGGACTAACATCCTAGAGCTGATCCATGGCAACTACATAACCCATGTTTTTCAATCACGGTGAAGGGCAGTCCACTCATAGGCCTCCCCTATTTGATGGAACAAACTACACCTATTGGAAAACAAGGATGAGTTTTTATCTCAAGTTGCTAGACTTCGACCTGTGGACCATTGTTACCGATGGTTACAAAAATCCCGCCAGGATAGTTGTCAATGGTGATCTCATTGAGAAATCCCACGACAAATATTTTGACGAGGAAAAGAAACAGGCGAGTCTAGATGCGAGAGCTATTAATGCTTTATTTTGTGCAATAGACAGGAATGAGTTTAACAGGGTCTCAACATGCACCACCTTTCACGAAGTATCGAGACTTCTAGAAGTGGTGCATGAAGGAACCACCCAAGTCAAGGAGTCGAAAATAAGTCGTCTCACTCAAGAATATGAGGCGTTCAAGATGAAGCCTAATGAGACAATCACACAAATGTTTACAAGATTTCTCGACGTCATCAACCCCTTATCATCTCTCGGCAAACAATATACAAATCATGAGAAGATCCGCAAGTTACTTAGGGGGATACCAAAAATTTGGAACCCTAAGGTAACAGCTATCATAGAATGCAATGATCTCACCACAATGTCTATGGAGACTTTGATGGGAAAGCTGATGACTCACGAGCTTAACCTCAAAGACTTCGAAGAGCCGGCTCCAAAGGCAAAAGAGATTGCCCTTAAAGCTCATCATCGAAGGGCTAATCCTGAAGAGACTGATGACGACAATTCGGAAGGTGATGTTCAAGCTCTCCTTGTCTGCAACTTCAAGAAGTTCCTTCGCTTCAATCGAAGAAAGAAGGAACAACAAGAAGATGACGAAAAAGAGCCAACATGCTACGGCTGTAAGAAGACTGGACACGTCCGAAAAGAATGTCCATTCCCAAAGAAAAGCAAC
This sequence comes from Iris pallida, assembly GCA_029216955.1. Lineage (NCBI taxonomy): Eukaryota > Viridiplantae > Streptophyta > Magnoliopsida > Asparagales > Iridaceae > Iris > Iris pallida. The sequence continues at coordinate 32,131,083 of JANAVB010003398.1, forward strand.
CGATATGAGAAGCCCTATAAGAAGTCTTCCTTAAGAAAATATGCCAACACAAGCATTTGACATAAAAGCGAAGCTAGTGACTCCGAGGATGAAAATGACTCCCCTCAAGACACCGCCAATGTATGCCTAATGGCAACATCCGATAAGGTAACTAGCGATACTCTCGATGACTTCACTTTTGATGAACTTGCCGATGCATTCAATGATTCACTAAATGACCACAAGAAAGTTATTAGTAAATATAAGCATGCCAAGGAGAAGATCAAAAGCTATGAAGTCGAGATTCAAAAACTCTCTTCTTTGCTTGATAATGTTAGAGACACTCCACCCACGGAAGACATTAATGAGGTATCTAAGCTTAAGTTAAGCCTACATGATGCCAAAACACGTATTGAAAAGCAAACACATGAGATCACAGCACTCAACACTGAGCTTGTTGAAGAAAAGAAGAGACAAGATCTCTATTGCTAAAATTGATGGTTTGAATGCTACGTGTAATGAACTGCATGCTGCCTCTAAGAAATTAGAGATTAGATTGGGAAAACAGGTTGCTCAACCTTAAACCCAATCACATAAGACACACACAAAGCACAAGACTACTCAAAATAGTCAAACATGTCATCCACCTGCAGCACGCAAACATGCCTACATGTACACGCACTTCCATACAGCACATGTACGTAGAAGTTATTCTCATAACTATCATTCTACTGCTACATAAAATCATCATGCTACACATAGATATAACCATCACCATGCTGCATATAGACATAACCATCATTCTGCTGCCATGTATAGTCCCTATCCTGCTGCTTCACACCACTCTCACCATGCTACATATAGATATCATCAACATGCTTCCAATACAAATAGGCATGCTACCTGCACCTATTGTGGATTACATGGACATATCTCACCACAATATAGAATTAGGAGATTAGTAGATATAAATCTATATGCATGGGTACTAAAAACTAACATTTCAGGACCCACAAGAACTTGGGTACCAAAGGTCACATCTACTCTTGATGTAGGTGCACCTTCCCTCCTTAACTGAAAGTAAGTGGATTTTCGATAGTGGATGCACACGACATATGACGGGAGACGCAAATCTTTTCGCATCACTATCGATGAAGAGGGAAGGGTATGTATCCTTCGGCAACAACCTAAAAGGGTATATTATAGGCAATGGTACTATTGGTCATCCTCCTTCTCCTGTAATAAAGGATGTCTGCCTATTGACCAAGTTCAAGCATAACCTGCTCAGCATAAGTCACCTTGCTGATCATGGATATGATATTAACTTTGGACAAAACAAATGCTACATTTATGATAGGTTAACGGGAGACATCGCTTTTGAAGGGATAAGAGAGGATAACATTTACATTTTCTATCTTTCTAGAGATACTAACAGTGTAGGAGATGGCTCTACGCCCACAAGGATGAGAGATTATTATGGCACCAGCGTCTTGGTCATGCCAACATGGATACTATATCCAGGCTATCGACTAAGAAGTTAGTAAGAGGCTTGCCCGACATCACATTCAAAAAGGACATGGTTTGTGCCGAATGTGAGTTAAATAAGGCAACCAAGTCCTTATTTCATTCCATAAACACTGTAAGTACTACTATACCCTTACAATTACTTCACATGGACTTATTTGGTCCTAGTAGAGTAGCCAGTCTTTGTGGAAAACTCTATGCTTTTGTTATAGTAGATAATTTTTCTAGATTCACTTGGGTTTTCTTCCTTACAAACAAAAGTGATGCCATTTCTGTTTTCAAAATTTTTGTAAAAAGGTTCAAAATGAAAAAGGCTACATGATTACTCGAATCTGAAGTGATCATGGAGGCGAATTCAAAAATACTGATTTTAAAAAGTTCTATGATTTAAATGGTTTTGATCATGAGTTTTCTTGCCCTAGAATTCCTCAATAAAATGGTGTTGTGGAGCGGAAGAATAGGACTGTTGGCGATATGGCTAGAGTCATGTTGAATAAATTTTTACTTCCGAAATATTTTTGGGCTGAAGCTGTTAGTACAGCGTGCCATATTATAAATAGGGTGCTCATTCGACCTATTACGAAGAAAATACCATATGAGCTTTGGTTTAGTAGAACTCCAAATGTTTCATATTTTAAAGTTTTTGGTTGTCGATGTTTTATCCTTAACACCAAAGAAAACTTAGGCAAATTTGATGCCAAAGCTGACGATGGTATTTTCCTTGGCTATGCGGCCAAGAGCAAGGGATATAGAGTGTTTAAAAAACGCTCATTGATTGTGGACGAGTCTACCAATGTGACTTTTGATGAGGATAACAGTGCAGCAGCCACTCTCGAAGATGATGTTGAGCCATCAACTTCTACGCCGATGAATACCACCACTAAAACCAATTCTCTGGAGGGCTTGCCAAAGAAATTCTCTTTCAAGCCGTCACATCTAGAAAACTTGGTAATAGGTGAGATTTCACGCGGCGTAAGTACTCGATCATCGTTAAGAGACTCCATTGCTAGCACTGCCTTCACTTCACAAATTGAGCCTAAAACTGTTTTAGAAGCTTTTAATGATGAGTTTTGGATTTCTGCCATGCAAGAAGAATTCAACCAATTCGATAGAAGCCAGATCTGGAAACTTGTTCCTTGGCCAGCTAATCATTCGATTATTGGTACGAAATGGGTCTTTCGCAACAAAGTAAATGAAAATGGTTCAGTTACATGCAACAAAGCTCGTCTAGTAGCTCAAGGATACAACCAAAAAGAATGTATCGACTACGATGAGACATATGCACCTGTTGCAAGACTGGAATCTATTTGGATGCTTTGTGTATTTGCTAACTTTCAAAATTTTAAATTGTTTCAAATGGATGTTAAAAGTGCTTTTCTGAATAGATTTATTAAGGATAAAGTTTTTGTAAAACAACCCCCTGGTTTTGAAAATCACAAATTTTTCGACCACGTTTTCAAACTCAAGATAGCGCTATATGGCCTCAAACAAGCCCCTAGAGCTTGGTATGAACGCCTAAGTAATTTCTTGTTAGATAAAAGCTTTTCAAAAGGGAAAATTGACACCACACTGTTTATCAAAAGTTTTCAAAACACTATTCTCTTAGTGCAAATTTATGTAGATGATATCATATTCGGTTCTACTAATGAAAATCTTTGCCAAGATTTTGCTAAGTGTATGCAGAATGAATTTGAGATGAGCATGATGGGGGAGCTCACCTACTTCCTTAGATTGCAAGTCAAACAAACTTCGCAAGGAACTTTTATCAGTCAATCAAAATATACAAAGGATATGCTGAAGGAATTTGATCTTGACAACGTCAAACCAATCAGCACTCCTATGGCTACTTCGACCAAGCTGGAACCTGATGAAAGCGGCAAACCGTTGATCAACGTAAGTATCGAGGTATGATTGGTAGTTTACTTTATTTAACTGCTAGTCGTCCCGATATCATGTTTAGTATTTGTCTGTGTGCTCGATATCAAGCTAGTCCTAAGGAATCACATATGTCCGCCGTTAAACGTATCTTTTGATACCTTAAGGGTACTGTTACAATGGGCTTATGGTATCCTAAATCCACATCCTTTGACCTTATTGGTTATTTCGATGTAGATTTCGTAGGATACAAAGTCGACCGTAAAAGTATAAGCGGCACGTGTCATTTATTAGACAAGGCTCTAGTCTCTTGGTTTAGCAAGAAGCAGAATTCTGTCGCACTATCCACAACAGAAGCTGAATATATCGCAGCTGGTCGTTTTTGTGCAAAAATTCTATGGATGAAGCAAACCCTTGAAGACTACAATCTTTCTTTTATGCACATTCCTATATTCTGTGATAACACTAGTGCTATAAACATCACTAAGAACCCTATATGTCACTCACGCACGAAACACATTGAAATTCGTTACCACTTTTTGCGTGATCACCATCTAAATGGCACTATAAACTTAGAATTCATTGACACTGATCATCAGCTAGCAGATTTCTTTACTAAACCACTATCCGAAGAGCGCTTCAACTTTTTGTGTCGTGAACTAGAAATTTTTGATGAAGCTGTTATTCATTAAAGTGATCTGCGTAAATATCGATTATGTCTTGGTTCTTTATGATGAATCTGTTATGGGTACAAGCCGAAAGGGTCCTTCTGACAACAAGGCATAAAAGCCTAAGCGACACGGTGCACTAGTCCTCAGGACTACCGCTAGCTGGGATTCGGCCCCTGCAGCTACCCCATGGCAGTTTTACCGTAATGAATTGGGTCATAACTCCTTATTTATTACATGGTTTACTTTCATTTATCACATGCTTAATTCAAATTTTCGAACTTCAATTTTATTCTCTTGATTCAGTTGTCACTCTTTGCCAATTCTCTACTTGCATTTCTTATACTGGCATATTCATTACTTTATTCTTATTTATCTATCATTAGTTTCAAACTCATTTCAGCCTGAGTTCTATTCTGGCCACAAAACCCAGAATTTGGGCCGAACTCTGCCTAAAACAAAGTTTGGGCCGAATTTGGCCCGACCATTCCAAAAATGCATGCGGGCTCAGCCGCTGATCTGAAATTGATCCAATGGTCCAGATTCCTTCTGACCATTCGAACCCCTAATATTATAACTGGGTTCTCCCTCTCTATCCCCCCTCCATTGCCACCTTCTACACTTCTCAAAATACTTCCTCTTCAAACCCTAACCCTAGTTCTCTCATTCTAGTGCATCTTTCTTCTCCAAATTGAAGGAGAGGGTTTCTTGGATCATTCTCTCCCATCCTTCATCATCCTTTTGAGGTATAATTTCACTCTTCTCTCCATCTAAATTTTATTATTTTTCTTCATTACTTATGGCTCCCAAGTTGTTTAATAGAGGCAAGAGGCTTCGAACCGAGGGTGCGTCCTCTTCGAATCCTCTTCCTCGTAACGAGCAATCTATTCCGGTTAACCAACCTATTCAACAACCAATTCACCTGTTGTTCAATCCACCTCATCCCATTGACCCCAACACGTACGATGACCGAATATTTGTTTCACTAGACGCTTCAAACGAATGGTTTAGTGATTTTCGATCACGTCCCGTGTATGCGGGTCATCCTGTTAACTTTACCATATTTTCTCAATATGACTCTCTCTTTCATGATTTATGTCTTGATGAACTTGTCACCACTAATTCACCCATCTATTTAAATGCCATTCAAATGTTTTATTGCAATCTTACTACTGATGATACACGTTTATATTCACGTGTTGCTGGCATTGATATCTCATTTGATGACTTTTAATTGGCTGAATATCTTGAAATTCCGGAGCCTAACTCATGGGAGAAACTTGTTGATGCTCGCAAGTTTCAATTCCCCGATGGGTCTTCCCTAGAAAGCTTCAAGGATGATTTGTGTACACCTAACACACGTCCTTGCAAGCTTCTTGCCAAATATCTCAATCCTTATTTCTATGAACTTCATCGCATTATCTTCAACACAATTCTGCCCAAAGTGGGATCAACTGATGAGGTTACATATTTTGAGATCTCTGCTATGTATCACCTACACTTCCATGCCCCATTCAATCTTCAACTTACCATGATGGACTGGATGATTAATGCTAGGAAGAAGCCAAGGTCATTGGTCTATGCTCTCTATCTTCCTATGATTTTCTGTGCTTTTTATGTCCCCCTTGATGAGTGTCAGTTCCTCCCTGCCCCTGCCTTCCTATCTAAGACAGGGCGGCTTCGCACAGCTGTCGGTTCTTCTGCCGAGTCCGAGCACTCCGATGCTCAGGCTGACGCACCTGCTCTTGGACAGGATACGCCCCCTCCTCCTGCTACTCTTGAGTCAATTCAGACTATGCTCCGCGATCGATTCGTATAGAGGATGATCGTTAGACCCAGCTTGACTATCGTACTACACTGCAGATGAGTGCCATTAGAAACTCACTGCATGACATTCGGTACTCTATGTCTCGTCATCCTTCCATGCTTATCCCTATGGAGCGGGACCCTACTCGCAACGGATACCGTATCGATGACCCTTGGGTTATACACTATCTGGATCCGGATGCGGCTTTCGTGGATCCTCGCCGTTCATTCACTGATCCATCTGACGACGCTGGATCTTCACGAGCTCCATGATGGATGTGGTCTCCTACTTGCTGCTGCTTCTGAGGATCTTATGTTTTCATTTTTATGCATTATGGATTTCTAGTTTATGTAGTTGATCTTTATTTTATTAGACTTCGTTATGTTCTATAACTCTTGAGACACTTGATGCAGTTTATTAGTATTTTGGTGTGCTTGCCAGTTATTTCTATTTACAAATTCTCTAGTTATTTGTGTTTGATAAATGACAAAGGGGAGAAATATTTGATATTCACATTATCATATCATATTATATTGTATTATGTATCTCTGTTTTGGGAAAGCTTGTATTTATCAGGACATTACATCGAAGCAATGTTTACGGGGAGCTATTGCTAGTTTCGCACTAATTGCGGGGGAGCTACTGCTTTTTAAATGTGTCCAGGTATGAACATTCAATATACAAATATTATTTTGTCAATTATCAATATGGGGGAGATTGTTGACACAAAATCACAGTCAACCAAATATTGATAAAATTGATAATATGATACTTACCATAATTCAATATGACACATCAAGACTGAACTCAGTACAAGACGGACTACGGCTCGTACCTACAGCGTACTATGTTTTGAGTATATATTTTACACTTTTCTTGAGTCTAGATAAATGTAAACTGAGTTGCACTGAGCAATTTGGGCCTATATCTATACCACAAACCAAAAGCTCCACCAAACCAAACTAGCCCATACAGTCCACTGGACCAATTCTGTCTCCTGGAGACAGAGTTCGGGCCGAACTCTGCCTCCACACAGAGTTTGAGCCGAACTCTGTCCCCTAAAATCCAGGACCCTAATTTTTAGGGTTTGCTGTATGCTAGTTTTCCAACGGCCAAATATTTGAATTCTTGACCCAGAATTCTGGCCGAATTCTGCCTATCCAGAACCCTATAAATAGGCCTTGAATTCTCACTTTTTCAATCATCCAATCTTCTCTTCTCTTCTATCTAAAGCCTTATACAAGCTTTACCCTTCTCATCTACTAGACACAAGCTCCCTAAGCCTTAAAGTGCTCAATGCTTTTCAGTTATGAGCTTTGTGCAAGAGTTCAAAAGTCGCTTGGAAAATTCGAAGCATCGCCACTGCGATCTCTGTAAGAAGTTGACGTGCTCTTCTGAAGAAAAGGCACGGGGTGTAACTACTATTTCACAAATAGTGGATTTAATCCTGAGCTAGAGTTCTCAGGCCTAGACTAGTCCTCCACGAGGGAAACCAGGTTAAAATCGGCTGTGTTTGCGTATGCTTTCTCGCACTTTATAATTTTCGTATTTACTCTGATTATTTACTGTTGGTGAAAGAGTTTAATTTTTAATTAGATATTATTATCATAAACTCTATTCACCCCCCTCTAGAGTTGCCTACTTGTTCTTCAATGATAACACTGGAAGAAGAATGACTGTGTGAGACGTCAGTTTGAGTCGAGTCTTGCATGGTCATTGGACAACTTGTCGACAAGGGCGAAAGTTTCCTCGAACGACAACCTGGGGCCACGGGATCGTTTCGGCCAAGGAGGAAACAGGGATATAGCCGAGCTGGGAGTACCGCTCAGGTTAGTCGGGGGCTTTCAGCGTGGATCGCTACTTGCGTTGAAAGGTATCCCGAATAACAAAGCTATAAGTCCAGGTATTACTTATGGTGCTAGTGACCTCCTATAGGTGGGTCGGCATGGTGACAATCCGTGTGTGTGTCTTTGGATTGAGTCTAGTTGAATGTGTGTACGGTTGGAACACGATGTTTGGGCCTAAGATTGGCTGCAACATAGGCGACGTACCTTGGCACGAGATGTGGCGTCGAGTCTTACGTGTTGGCATGTAAGTTACATAAGTAGGATTTGGGTCATTTCGAGTCTAAGTCAAGAATTGCCGCAAGGCAAAGTTGGTCGAGTGACACTAAGTTCACAAGTCTTGATTGGGCAGTTGGTGATCAAAGTAGCAAGGATCGCGAGGCGGCGATATGGTTAAGTCATACTGAGTTGTGAGGCACGACACGATGGATTTGTAGCACGGTCACAAGGAAGTTGGGTCTTATCGTATAGTTGCGTCTCTGATTATGGGCCGAAAGGCAAGCACGACTTGATAGGTTAAAGTTGTTGGCAGGAGAAGGGTCTAGAGGCAAAGCATGAGTTGACGTTGTTGTTGCAAGCACGGGATGGTCTAGAGACACAAATTAGGCCAAGGCGTCGGTCCTAAAACTGATCCTAAGGCAAGAGTAGAAAGACAATCATAAAGCGGCTATGTTGCACAAAGTAAATAAAACACGTCGGTTTTGTATGGCTGGGCGAGGAGCTCATTCCACCAGTACAGTTGAGTACTGACACCCACATATTTTTCATGTGCAAGCACAGGTAGAATCTTGTGGTACGGAGCTCGCTTGGATGCGTCGAGGCATGGAGTTCCTTGGCGATTCGTAGCGTACGACCGCGTGGAGTCAAGACTTATACGGGACATAATGTATGGGCATCGCCTTCCAAAGCATCCGCTGGTTCAAGACATGTATTGAGAGATGAGAGAGAGCTGAGCGACTTGTAATGTGAGAAGAGTGAGCTTGAGTGAGCTTGAGTGACTTTTAATCTTGGTCTTGCACCCATTGTAATCCTAGTTTCAATATCTATAAAATGTATCTTTTGAATGACTTGTGTTTTGTTCTAAATTTCTGCTGCTATTATTCAATGTCTCTGCTTGGGACTTCTGTGCGACGACCCCATCGCAGCCGCTGTAATCGACCGTTATGGAACCCGCCTTGCACGAGCGCAATCTAGGCTCGTGAGACGTCACGCCTTAGCGAGGACGATCGCTCCTACGGGAGCGGGGCGTGACATAATGGTATCAGAGCACGACTTTACATCTTTGGACTTTCGATTGAATTCTTTAACTTTGTTGTTTCCGTAAACTCTGAAGTGTTGCTTCCGTAAAGTTGATATTGTTGGGGCGCTCTCTCTCAAATGTTCCACGGGATGTCCATACAATAAGTCTATCTATTTTGCAAAACGTAGGAGAACAATTTTTGACAAGAACCAAAAAAGATGGTTCACGTAAGCACGGTTGGCTTAGTCGAACTGGGCATATACACCAAAGTTACGTCGACCTTAAAAAAGGTCGAGTGCGAAAATTGAATAGTGTCGAGCAAGAATGAGTTGAACTCGATTACGTAAAAGTGAGATGACTATCGATAGGGGTGCTATCGAGTGACGATAATATCAGTGCGATATAAATGAGCGTGCTTGAAAATTGAGGAATGGTTCGAACGGAAGATTTGAAGAAGCGATTTTGACTCAAATGATAGTTTTGAGGATTTGTCAAATGACTTCATCCCTGAGTGGTGTATGCGATAGCTTCTGGGATGTCGATCGATTGATTGAGGATGTGGGGTATCGATGAGTCTATCAGCAAGCGTCGCACGTATGCAATGCCGTAGATTGAGTATCATTGAATAAGTTTTAGTCTCGAACTTTGACTAGTTGGTTTGAATAACCTAGAAATTGACGCACACGAAACATGCACGGGATCGAGGATTGCGCGAGTATGAAATGCAAAATGACTGAGTAGGTAAAATCGAATCGAAGAAAAGTTAGGGTTTACGAATGGATGACTTGATCAAGAAAATTGATACGGATCGTATACGAAAAGTTAGCACGACATGTAGATAGTGTGCATGAAGGGTTTGATTTTGAAGTTATGCGGATGACTCTAAGGATTGGATTGAATGTTGCTCGACGATTTGAGTTAGCAAAGGGACGATGCAAATTGAGAAAATACGTTGGTCGACGACTTAAGATAAAGGGATGAACGATACGCGAATTTGGGTTTGAGAAAATTGATATTGTGAATGATTCGAGGGATAATGATCAAACTTGAATTTGAATGTCGAGGAGATTATTCAGTTGGACGATAGCATCATTCGCACGACTCAAAATTGGTTGCAAAGGAAGATCGTCAGGTTACGCATATCGTCGATGGTATTGAGGCATATCAAAGATCGATATGCGATAACTCGGGGGTACTCTGACTCGGCGAATGACGATCGTATAAGTGTTATTATTCGGTTGGATGCTATACTTAGGATTTTGATTGAGATGAATGTTGGATGAAAATGATTGTGTCTTGATGGTTACGTTTATAACCACAACGTCGACGATCTTGTCTTGTGCGAGCGCAACTCTAGCCTCGCACATGCGTCGTCTCGAATTTGGGGCGATCGTTCCGTGTGAGCGTTGACATGGCGATTCATGTCACGGGAGTGATCGAACTCGAAAAATCAGGATACGACAACTTTGATTGTCTCGACTTGTTGGCTTGTTACGAAGGTGAATTCGAGAATTTGTAGGACTTGTGATTGACGAATGAATGAAACTTGAGGATTGAGTAGGTCCAATTCGCGCATTGAGAATGAATTAGTCTAGACACAAAACAAGAGTTACGTCCCGATGAGGATGATTATCCCGCGGGAGCGTGCATGGTGATTCATGTCCACCGTGGATAATCTGAATCACGTGAGATCGGGGCGCAATACATTGTTAAGCTAGACGACCTCATGATCGAATACATAAATTGGGATGAATGATTTAGGGAATATGAAATGTGAATTATGGTTTAGCGGTGAATTGTGTCGTAGCGTGCTTGACTTGGAAGGATTGATAGGCAGAGTATGTCGAACGTGTTCGAAGAGATAGACTATGCGAATGGCTTGATGAATGAGTGATATTGATATATCAAGGAATTGGTTGAAATATGAGTCATCATAGGATGGTTTTGCTGAATGACTCAGACCCCGTACAACGAATGTTGGGATGTGTGTAGGGAATCGATGCTCGATATTTAGAAATCGGAGTGATGCGAGCTTGGATAGAAAATCCCGTACTATTAATTTGGTTTGACCTTAGGATGGGGTCAGTGTTGATATTGTTGTTTGGAAACTATGATTCCAATACTGACGGATGACCTTAGCCTAAAGACATAGCCTGTCAAGACCCGCACCCATTGTGAGGGTACGAGTACGTAACAGCGCCCAGCCTACGCCGCAGTGTCGGCGGTAGAACGCTGTTCTAAGTCTCTAACTAACCATCAACTCATACAGTATATAATGTACTCATCATGATCAACTCCGAACGGAGGACAAGTATAAGATACAGTGTAACTCAATCACAGTCTAAGCACGATAAGATAACACCGAATATAACTAAGAAATTTAAAGACAACAAAACTACTTATAAAAAAATAACAACAAACTCAACAATCTCAAATATATCTCAAGTCTCAAATCACTATATACAACTCCAAATCTAAACAGGAAAAACTAAAACAAGACAGACTAACTAAACTTCCGATCACTCCTGAGTGTCGGGGCCATAGGTAGTTAAGCCATCTCCTCAGTAAAATGTAGGGCATGTGTCCTCAGGGCAATCAACTGTAAAATTTTCAACAGGTCCAGTCAGGACAGGAACAAGTACAACTCATCAAGAAAACCAAAGTAAATGACGGGGAACTATAAAGCAGTTATAGACAGTTTTATTGATGAATATGGCAGTTTATACACAGGTGATGGTATAGAGAAACAGTAAGATACAAGGAAAGTAAAGTAACTAAACAAGAGAAGAATGATGGCAATGGCGACTATAAATAAATCTAGCTGAACTAAAGTAACATGATAAGTCCAGGCAGTAAATATAAAACAAGTGTAAACTGCTATAAATCCAGTACGAGATGAATCTAATACAAGATGAATCCAGTACCAGATGATTCTAGGTAGTGATCAAGAATCCAGGTGAGTCCAGCTAATCTAATAGTGTGTTTTAAAATACCGAGATCGACATGTTAACGGCTGTGGGTAATCAGGCACACCTCTCACTGATCAGGCGAGAGATGGCTATGCTTCCAGTAGATTCCAGTTGGAGATTCCAGATTTGGGATATGTCTACATGTCTTACTCAATATTTTCCCGCCCGTAAACAAGTGAATCCAGAATTCGATACGAGAATCGAGATGAGTCCAGCCAAAATATAATGATTCCAGAAATAGATTCTAGAATGATTCCAGTGATTCCAGTAATAGAGGCCAGATAATATGGTGAGTGTGTCGCATACATGAATCCAGAAATATCCATACGTGTGGTATCAGAGAATCACATAAAACTAAATAGAACTGAAATACAGTAACTGGCAAATAAATGAGAGAACTATCAGAGAATGTACTCGCCTGATACTCTGAAAAGAGTAGTGTAATGTCAGATGTCTGCACCGGAGTCACAATGTCCTAAATAGAACAGTACAGGTTATAATGTGTTTAAAACAAGGTAATTGATGTTTATGATGCAAACTACATGATTTCTAGGCCAATCTAGGTCAAAGTCAACTCTAAGTCAAATATGGTCAACTGTCTAGGTCAAACTAGGCCCAAGTCAAACTTGGTCAACTCTGGGTCAACCCAAGTCAATACTCTAGTCAAACTAGGTCAATTGGTCACATCTAGACTAATATTGACTTTTGGTCAACTCTAGTCAACTTGGACCATTGGGTCAAACTTGGCCAAAAGTCTAATATTGGTCAACTCTCTAGTCTATCTAGGTATTACCCTATACCACATCTATATATCTACCTCATAATGTATATGCTTACATCTCAACACTTATAATACACTATCCCTATATGTGAAAGGAAAACTCAACCCCCATAGCCTATGGCTAAGCCTAACCTTCACCCTTAGCCTACTCAAGCCCAACACTATGGCCCATTACTACTTTATAAACTAACACAGCTCAACTTAAATACAGGAACATGTAGATAATGAAAACTTAGTATGCAACTATAACCTATAACAAGAACTTATAACTTCCTACACTACACTATCTACAACCAAACTTTCTCCTAACAACCTTGTACTAGCCTACTAACCAGTATCAACCCAAACAGAGCCACTACAACAGATACCAACCAACCCCTATAACATCTCTAATAGGCCACACAACATAGCCCTCCAAGTCTACCCCAATACCCTACCTGCCTACTGCTACCCTGGCTGCAATGTTGCTGCTGAAATGCAACCCAGGCCAAGCCAGGGCAATGCAACCCTGCTACTGGCCACTGCTCCTCCTACTGCTAATGCAGCTGCTACTCCCTGCCACTGCTGCAACCATGTTGCATTGCAATGAAACCAGGCCATGCCTACCTGCAAGTGCTTGCTGCTAGTGCAAATGCACCAATCGAGCAGCAGGGGACCTAGCCTAAGGAAGACCCCTCTATCTGAGCCTACCCTCTCCACATGTTCTGACACCAACCCCCAAACTGAAACACAATTCACATGAACCCCACTTATATATACACATATATATATAGCTATAGGCATACAATATATAATCTCAGGAATCACAAACACACTTCTGAGGAACATATAGGAATGAATTCTCAGTGTTGCGTGTGTGTGTGTCAATATACATTTAGTGTGTGATAGTTAGTGTCATGACAGGTTCAGAATTTCTCAGGAACATTCAGGATTATGTGTATGTGGGTGTACATGTCAAGGTGACAGTCCAATGTGATAGAAAAAAAAAGTAGGGTGTCAAGGCATGAGTGTCATGTAGATGGTAGTGTCAAGTGGTGTCCAAGTGTCCAGAGATGTGTGTGTGGGTAGAGTGGTATCAGATGACAGTTATGATATCAAATCAGTTTTTAAAATAGGAAAAAAACAAAGGACAGTTAGGTTAGTGTTTGCATATCAAACCAAATTCGAACCATATCCTTTCCAACACTAATGAATCTAAAATAGGGTGTGAAATCAAAGCATACCAACAGTTTGAACAAGGTTAATTTCAGGAAATAAGAAAATGAACTGTAACAGTCCACTTGACAGTTCAATAAACAACCAAAACCTAATTTGAACTCCAAAAACCCATACAAATCAGTAAACAATCCCTGGATAGGTCTAATACACATGTGGGAAAACAATTTGGAAATTAAATATTACAAATCAGTTGAAAAAATGCAACCCAACTTAGAAAACTGAATATTGTTCTGTTATCAGAAATAGGACAGTACATGACCTATCGAAATCTCATTCAAGGAGCAAAACTCGAATCCAACATGAAATACCCAACTAGCAGCATCAATTACACATGTAGGAATCAACTTAGTGATTCAAAACAACCTCTAAAACAGATTAAACAGGAAATAAATTCAGAAATTTCGAAACAAGAACATGGTATCAGTAATATGGGAAGAACCAATTTCGAGTACCAAAATTATGTTAAATCTATGAATGAAAGGTTGGTAAACTAAGAGTCGAGTGTGCATGTGTCAACCCAAGCCTTCGTGTCCAATCCAGTGGACACAGGCGTGTCCAAGACACTCGAATACCCCACGAGTGCACTGTGCACTGGCTGCATCGTCGAGCGGTGTCGAGCCCTTGTGCTCTCGACACAAAGCGACACGTGTCTCGTGATCGAGCACGTGGGTTCGCCCAGGGTAGAGGAACGTGTCCCACAGCCTGCAACGAGTCCACATTGTGTCGTGTCCAAGAAAACAGTGCGTATCAGACGAGTGTCTGTGCGTGTGTGCAACAGTGAGGAAATTAGTGCGGGTCGATTTTCTCTGTGCACACAAAACAAGGACCCACAAAATTTTGTAGGTGTCGTGTCAGACACCTGAGGAACGTGTCCACAAAATTTGGTGTCAAACCCTTGCGTGTCGTGTCCGCAAACAAGGTCGAGCAGCAGGACACAACATAGGACCAGTGTGCAGTGTCGTACACGACTTGCGTGTCCATTTTGGACACGAAAACCAACCCGATTCGTGCTCAGACATAAAAATATATAATCTACATATAAAGAGCTATCCAAATATATAATTTGTTTCAAAAAAAATAACATTTAATCCATAGAGGCATTTCATCGAACACCTAACATACCATACGACACGTGTCCGATACGGACACCAAACGGACACGAATTTCACCCAAATTTCAGGGACACCTAGGTGACTCCTAGATCTAGCCCTACATGCAAAGAAAACTAAAATTTAAATAAATTTAAAGGGTTTTACCTATAGGTGCAAATTGCATGGAAAGCTCCAAATGGGGGGTGTTCTTCTTGATGGCCAAAAGCTCCAAATGGATCCAAAACTGAAATGGCTCTCCACCAACAGTCCATAAACTAAATTTAGAACCCAATGCAAAAGACTAGGATGAAAAAGGAGATCAAATGAATAAAATAGGATTTTTTGGAAGGGGGAAACTTACCTTTCTTTTCTCCAAGTGTAGGAATGATAAAAAGAGGCAAGCCCTAATGAACAAGTGTTTAAATAGGGTGGGGATCCCTACGTGGCTGCTCATAGGTTCATTAATTAGGGTTAGGGTTCACTAAATGGCCCATGGGCTTAAGTCATGATCAATTAAACTATTTAGTCATAAGTCCTTTCATGACCATGACTTAAATTCACTAAACCAAATCCCTCATTCTAAAACTATTCTCTAGTGACTAAAATAGGTTAACACAAGTTAGGCTAGGGTCACCATGGCTAGGGTTAGGTTCTAGGCTAGTCCACTAGGTCTCAACAAGTCAAAGTCAACTAGAATTCACCAATTCAACAAATCACCAAATAATTCAAATAAGTCAAAATGACCAAAATACCCTAGGCTAAAAATGATAATTAATCATGCTAATGACATGGTTAGGCTCTAGGTCATGCAATCTCTCAGGTTTCACTGGCAGCACATCAAAATCACCAGTCATGACTTAAACCAGTTTTAAAATAGTTTAAAATTTTATTAAAAATTACTAAAAATCATAATGTGAATCAAATATTAATAATTAATAATTAAAATTACAAAATTTCAAAATTATCCTTATCTGGAAAACTGGGTGTTACAATCCTATCCACCTTAGAAAAATTTTGTCCTCAAAATTAAGATGATCGCACCCGTCCTAGGTCAAACCCCCAGCAAATCAAGGTCGAAGCAACACAATCCTACTGGTCGTGATTTTACAGTCTCGAACGGGGTAGCTACACTATCTAGCAATCAAAACAATATCCTGACAGGTACTAATGGAATCACACAGGAAAGTGGGAAGAAGAATGAGAAGGACAAACCTGCTAACCCATCACCTGCAGCGTCGGTCTCCTCGACCGCCATCGCAAAAGCTCCACCCCTCTGGTGCTGAGCTACAGGTGGCCTAGCTCCCTCAAGAGGAGGTGCAAAGGGACAGTCTATCTTCTGGTGGGCTTCAGACCCACAGGAATAGCAAACCTTTAGCCTCTTCCTACACTGCTCCCTGGAGTGTCCCAACTTTCTGCAGTAGGAACAACTGATCGTCTTCGGGTCCTGACCCCGATGCTGGTGCTGCACCTGCTGAACCATCACTGGTGCCCGGGTCTGCTAAATCTGAACATGAGGCCTCTTGGCCTGGCCTCCGCTGCTGCTACCACTCTGGAAGTCACGACCTCTCTTCAACTTCAACCCTAGGTCGTCCTCCGCTGCCATAGCCCCAGAAAATATCTCTACAAAGGTAGCGTTCCGGTCGCTCTTAGTCAGCGACCGAACCTCTCGAATCAAGCCTCGGTGGAACTTCCTCGCCTTCGTCTTCTCAGTCAAGTCGTCTATGAATCGGGCCAATCGGCAAAACTCTCCAGCGTACTCAGCTACTGTCTGGTTTCCCTGAACCAGACCCTCAAACTGTGCCTCTATGACTCCCAAGGCCACATCAGGAAAGAACTGTTCCTTGAACAGTTCCTTGAACTGGGCCCAAGTCTGGCCCTCAACTCCCACCCTGGGATCTGTCTGGTACCACGTACGGGCTAAGTCCTGTATCTGACTGCCTGCCGCCTCGATATGGAGTCGATCTGGTATCTTTGCTAGCCTGAATATCTCCTCGATATGCTCTATCCAGTCATCTGCATAATGAATGCCCTCCGTGCCCAGGAACTCTCTGGGGTGCATCTTCTGGAAGTCCTGTATATCATTCTCCTTCCGACGAGGCTGCTACTGCTCCCCCTGAGCAGTCACCATCTCTACTGTAGCACGAACCAGCTAGTGGGCCTCGTCAATCCCCTGACGATAATCGGCAGTCTGCTGCTGCTACTGCTGGTGAGACGCCAGAATCCTCTCCACGAAAGAAAATAGATGAGCAGCATCTACCATCCCCGCAGGTGGAGGCTGCTGCGGTGGAAGGATCTCGGGAAGCACCGGACTCTGCCTCCCAGCTGATGGAACACCCACCCCAGCTGATGGATCTCCGAAAGCTGCGGAAACATCCACCCCAGCTGGCATAACTGGGGCTGCGGTACCTGGGGCTGGCTGCTGAAGGTGAGAGGTGGCAGACCCCTCTGCAGCGGCTACTGTACCAGAGCGATGTGATCGTGTCTCCACCATCCTGAAGACAGATCGAAAAGGAAGTCAATACTGAGAAGGAATCGATAAAATCAAAGGTGGACAGTTTATTTCAAAGAAGACAATCAGTAAGATATGTAGATGGCATGAATTGAAGCAGAATTTTTCTTAACTGTGATTGAGCGCCTCTTCGTTAAAGCCTATCTCTCAATCCTATCGCAGGCTCGCGGCAGTACAACTAAGTCGCCGTACTACCACGATATCGCACTAACGCGACTCTCGACCTGCATGGGCCACCACTAAAAACGTGTCACGACCCGCACCCACTGTGAGGGTACGAGTACGTAACAGCGCCCAGCCTACGCCGCAGTGTCGGCGGTAGAACGCTGTTCTAAGTCTCTAACTAACCATCAACTCATGCAGTATATAATGTACTCATCATGATGAACTCCGAACGGAGGACAAGTATAAGATACAGTGTAACTCAATCACAGTCTAAGAACGATAAGATAACACCGAGTATAACTAAGAAATTTGAAGACAACAAAACTACTAATAAAAAAAATAACAACAAACTCAACAATCTCAAATATATCTCAAGTCTCAAATCTCTATATACAACTCCAGATCTAAACAGGAAAAACTAAAATAAGACAGACTAACTAAACTCCCGATCACTCCTGAGTGTCGGGGCCATAGGTAGCTAAGCCATCTCCTCAGTAAAATGTAGGGCATGTGTCCTCAGGGCAATCATCTGTAAAATTTTCAACAGGTCCAGTCAGGACAGGAACGAGTACAACTCATCAAAAAAACCCAAGTAAATGACGGGGAACTATAAAGCAGTTATAGACAGTTTTATTGATGAATATGGCAGTTTATATACAGGTGATGGTATAGAGAAACAGTAAGATACAAGGAAAGTAAAGTAACTAAACAAGAGAAGAATGATGGCAATGACGACTGTAAATAAATCTAGCTGAACTAAAGTAACATGATAAGTCCAGGCAGTAAATGTAAAACAAGTGTAAACTGCTATAAATCCAGTACGAGATGAATCTAATACAAGATGAATCCAGTACCAGATGATTCTAGGTAGTGATCAAGAATCCAGGTGAGTCCAGCTAATCTAATAGTGTGTTTTAAAATATCGAGATCGACATGTAAACGGCTGTGGGTAATCAGACACACCTCTCACTAATCAGGCAAGAGATGGCTATGCTTCCAGTAGATTCCAGTTGGAGATTCCAGATTTGGGGTATGTCTACATGTCTTACTCAATATTTCCCCGTCCCGTAAATAAGTGAATCCCGAATTCGACACGAGAATCGAGATGAGTCCAGCCAAAATATAATGATTCCAGAAATAGATTCTAGAATGATTCCAGTGATTCCAGTAATATAGGCCAGATAATATGGTGAGTGTGTCACATACATGAATCCAGAAATATCCATACGTGTGGTATCAGAGAATCACATAAAACTAAATAGAACTGAAATACAGTAACTGGCAAATAAATGAGAGAACTATCAGAGAATGTACTCGCCTGATACTCTAAAAAGAGTAGTGTAATGTCAGATGTCTGTACCGGAGTCACAATGTCCTAAATAGAACAGTACAGGTTATAATGTGTTTAAAACAAGGTAATTGATGTTTATGATGCAAACTACATGATTTCTAGGCCAATCTAGGTCAAAGTCAACTCTAAGTCAAACATGGTCAACTGTCTAGGTCAAACTAGGCCCAAGTCAAACTTGGTCAACTCTGGGTCAACCCAAGTCAATACTCTAGTCAAACTAGGTCAATTGGTCACATCTAGACTAATGTTGACTTTTGGTCAACTCTAGTCAACTTGGACCATTGGGTCAAACTTGGCCAAAAGTCTAATATTGGTCAACTCTCTAGTCTATCTAGGTATTACCCTATACCACATCTATATATCTACCTCATAATGTATATGCTTACATCTCAACACTTATAATACACTATCCCTATATGTGAAAGGAAAACTCAACCCCCATAGCCTATGGCTAAGCCTAACCTTCACCCTTAGCCTACTCAAGCCCAACACTATGGCCCATTACTACTTTATAAACTAACACAGCTCAACTTAAATACAGGAACATGTAGATAATGAAAACTTAGTATGCAACTATAACCTATAACAAGAACTTATAACTTCCTACACTACACTATCTACAACCAAACTTTCTCCTAACAACCTTGTACTAGCCTACTAACCAGTATCAACCCAAACAGAGCCACTACAACAGATACCAACCAACCCCTATAACATCTCTAATAGGCCACACAACATAGCCCTCCAAGTCTACCCCAATACCCTACCTGCCTACTGCTACCCTGGCTGCAATGTTGCTGCTGAAATGCAACCCAGGCCAAGCCAGGGCAATGCACCCCTGCTACTGGCCACTGCTCCTCCTACTGCTAATGCAGCTGCTACTCCCTGCCATTGCTGCAACCATGTTGCATTGCAATAAAACCAGGCCATGCCTACCTGCAAGTGCTTGCTGCTAGTGCAAATGCACCAATCGAGCAGCAGGGGACCTAGCCTAAGGAAGACCCCTCTACCTGAGCCTACCCTCTCCACATGTTCTGACACCAACCCCCAAACTGAAACACAATTCACATGAACCCCACTTATATATACACATATATATGTAGCTATAGGCATACAATATATAATCTCAGGAATCACAAACACACTTCTTAGGAACATATAGGAATGAATTCTCAGTGTTGCATGTGTGTGTGTCAATATACATTTAGTGTGTGATAGTTAGTGTCATGACTGGTTCAGAATTTCTCAGGAACATTCAGGATTATGTGTATGTGGGTGTACATGTCAAGGTGACAGTCCAATGTGATAGAAAAAAAAAAGTAGGGTGTCAAGGCATGAGTGTCATGTAGATGGTAGTGTCAAGTGGTGTCCAAGTGTCCAGAGATGTGTGTGTGGGTAGAGTGGTATCAGATGATAGTTATGATATCAAATCAGTTTTTAAAAAGGAAAAAAAAAACAAAGGACAATTAGGTTAGTGTTTGCATATCAAACCAAATTCGAACCATATCCTTTCCAACACTAATGAATCTAAAATAGGGTGTGAAATCAAAGCATACCAACAGTTTGAATAAGGTTAATTTCAGGAAATAAGAAAATGAACTGTAACAGTCCACTTGACAGTTCAATAAACAACCAAAACCTAATTTGAACTCCAAAAACCCATACAAATCAGTAAACAATCCCTGGATAGGTCTAATACACATGTGGGAAAACAATTTGGAAATTAAATATTACAAATCAGTTGAAAAAATGCAACCCAACTTAGAAAACTGAACATTGTACTGTTATCAGAAATAGGATAGTACATGACCTATCGAAATCTCATTCAAGGAGCAAAACTCGAATCCAACATGAAATACCCAACTAGCAGCATCAATTACACATGTAGGAATCAACTTAGTGATTCAAAACAACCACTAAAACAGATTAAACAGGAAATAAATTCAGAAATTTCGAAACAAGAACATGGTATCAGTAATATGGGAAGAACCAATTTCGAGTACCAAAATCATGTTAAATCTATGAATGAAAGGTTGGTAAACTAAGAGTCGAGTGTGCATGTGTCAACCAAAGCCTTCGTGTCCAACCCAGTGGACACAGGCGTGTCCAAGACACTCGAATACCCCATGATTGCACTGTGCACTGGCTGCGTCGTCGAGCGGTATCGAGCCCTTGTGCTCTCGACACAAAGCGACACGTGTCTCGTGCTCGAGCACGTGGGTTCGCCCAGGGTAGAGGAACGTGTCCCACAGCCTGCAATGAGTCCACATTGTGTCGTGTCCAAGAAAACAGTACGTATCAGACGAGTGTCTGTGCGTGTGTGCAACAGTGAGGAAATCAGTGCGGGTCGATTTTCTCCGTGCACACAAAACAAGGACCCACGAAATTTTGTAGGTGTCGGGTCAGACACCTGAGGAACGTGTTCATAAAATTTGGGGTCAAACCCTTGCGTGTCGTGTCCGCAAACAAGGTCGAGCAGCAGGACACAGCATAGGACCAGTGTGCAGTGTCGTGCACGACTTGCGTGTCCATTTTGGACACAAAAACCAATCCGATTCGTGCTCAGACATAAAAATATATAATCTACATATAAAGAGCTATCCAAATATATAGTTTGTTTCGAAAAAAAATAACATTTAATCCATAGAGGCATTTCATCGAACACCTAACATACCATATGACACGTGTCCGATACGGACACCAAACGGACACGAATTCCACCCAAAATTCAGGGACACCTAGGTGACTCCTAGATCTAGCCCTACATGCAAAGAAAACTGAAATTTAAATAAATTTAAAGGGTTTTACCTATAGGTGCAAATTGTATGGAAAGCTCCAAATGGGGGGTATTCTTCTTGATGGCCAAAAGCTCCAAATGGATCCAAAACTGAAATGGCTCTCCACCAACAGTCCATAAACACAATTTAGAACCCAATGCAAAAGACTAGGATGAAAAAGGAGATCAAATGAATAAAATGAGATTTTTTGGAAGGGGGAAACTTACCTTTCTTTTCTCCAAGTGTAGGAATAATAAAAAGAGGCAAGCCCTAATGAACAAGTGTTTAAATAGGGTGGGGATCCCTATGTGGCTGCTCATAGGTTCATTAATTAGGGTTAGGGTTCACTAAATGGCCCATGGGCTTAAGTCATGATCAATTAAACTATTTAGTCATAAGTCCTTTCATGACCATGACTTAAATTCACTAAACCAAATCCCTCATTCTAAAACTATTCTCTAGTGACTAAAATAGGTTAACACAAGTTAGGCTAGGGTCACCATGGCTAGGGTTAGGTTCTAGGCTAGTCCACTAGGTCTCAACAAGTCAAAGTCAACTAGAATTCACCAATTCAACAAATCACCAAATAATTCAAATAAGTCAAAATGACCAAAATACCCCTAGGCTAAAAATGATAATTAATCATGCTAATGACATGGTTAGGCTCTAGGTCATGCAGTCTCTCAGGTTTCACTGACAGCACATCAAAATCACCAGTCATGACTTAAACCAGTTTTAAAATAGTTTAAAATTTTATTAAAAATTACTAAAAATCATAATGTGAATCAAATATTAATAATTAATAATTAAAATTACAAAATTTCAAAATTACCCTCATCTGGAAAACTGGGCGTTACATAGCCTAGTGGTTAGACAGACGTTCCAGTACGGAGCGATAGAAATTGTGGAGGCACCACTCGTGAGTCTCGGTTGATATGCATGTATATCAATGACGCTTGAATATGTGCACGATCCAACTCGAGTGGTGATGGCGGGATTCGCTATCATGAGGCTCGGCTGAAATGCATGTATTTTGGGAACGCCTAAAATATGTGCACGATCCAACTAAGTGATATGTTGAATTCAAGTGAGACTTGAGGAATGGAAAAATGTCGAGTATTTTGAAATCATATTGAAGGAAAGATTGATAGTAGCACGAGCGTGGCTCAAATTTGAGAAATGCATAGGAGAAATGTGTGCAAGTGTCGTTGAACGTTCGAGTGATAGTCAATGAGTAAGTACTCAGTTAGTTTCGAGGACGAAACTTTTTCTGAGTGGTGTATGATGTAGTGCCCTGTCCCGCTCAGTCAATCGGAGGAATCGGAATGCCAATGGCGTTCGGACTTAGCCTTGCAACGGCTGCTCGAAGACATCGCTCGGTCGAGGCGACTTCTCGCTCAGGTGGGGTAGTTTCGGTGAACTTGACTCATCTTAGCCTTCACATAATAATTTGTATGTTTTCAACTTCCATAAGTAGGCTTAATAATAAAATAGATGAATCCACATAGCTAAGGGAATAATCTCGACGGGTCGAAATGAGTTAGAATATGGAAATGTCCAATGGTCGACTTAGATTTGGTGCACAGTGTGCTTTAAAAATAACACTCGATCCTTCGTCCCGTGGCTGGGAGAAGGAAAGTTGGTTGGGTAGGCGAAGTTATGAACGTAGCCTAAGTCATAGGCATCGCCCGCATGAATGCTTGATAAATCATGCACGATCCATTGTCCAAGGCTTGGCATAGCCTTTGCCCGCCCTATTGGTTGAGCTACATTGCATAGCTTGTGGCATAAGTCTAGGCAACCAAATAACTTATTTGTTCAAGCCGGACGTGCACGGCACGTTCCATCAAAGCAAAGCTTGACGCAGCCCTTGCTCGTTAAGTTGTTGCAAAGTTAAGTTAGGCAAGTTATGTTAGGCTATCGGAGTAGTAGCAAGCACGGTCCTACGAGTTCTATGGCTGGGTGTATCCACATAGTCTTATGGTCGCAAGGCCCGTCATATGGAGTATGACTTGGGCGTTGGTGTCGCATAGAGTTCAGTTGGCTTAAGGCACGATGCACGGACTTAGTGTTTAAGGCACGAGCTACGGTTGATTTCAAGTCGAGTTTAGAAAAAGGGCTATCAAATGGTCGTTCTGAGTTGAGTAAAATGATAGGGTAACATGGAAGAATGCTCGTGACTGTGGGTCGTCGAGACGGTCTCAAATAATAGAAGTCTTGATATTGGTTTTGATAGAGATGGTAACACTTAAAGAAGAATGACTGTGTGAGACGTCAGTTTGAGTTGAGTCTTGCATGGTCGTTGGAAAACTTGTCGACAAGGGCGAAAGTTTCCTCGAACGATAACCCGGGGCCATGGGATCGTTTTGGCCTAGGAGAAAACAGGGGTATAGCCGATCTGGGAGTACCGCTCAGGTTAGTCGGGGGATTTCAGCAGGGATCACTACTTACGCTGAAAGGTATCCCGAATAACAAAGCTAAGTCCAGGTATAGCTTATGGTGCTAGTGACCTCATATAGGTGGGTTGGCAAGGCGGCAATCCGCGTGTGGGCCTCTGGATTGAGTCTAGTTGAATGTGTGTACGGTTGGAATACGATATTTGGGCCTAAGATTGGTTGTAACGTAGGCGACGTACCTTGGCACGAGATGTAGCGTCGATTCTTAAGTGTTGGCATGTAAGTTGCATTGTAGGATTTTGGTCATTTCGAGTCTAAGTCAGGAATCGCCGTAAGGCAAAGTTGGTCGAGTGACACTAAGTTCACAAAGTCATGATTGGGTCAGTTGGTGATCAAAGTAGCAAGGGACGCGAGGCGATGATATGGTTAAGTCATACTGAGTTGCGAGGCATGGCACGATGGATTTGTAGCACGGTCACAAGAAAGTTGGGTCTTATCGTATAGTTGCGTCTCTGATTATGGGCCGAAAGGCAAGTACGACTTGATAGGTTAACGTTGTCGACGGGAGAAGGTTCTAGAGGCAAAGCATGAGTTGACGTTGTTGTTGCAAGCACGGGATGGTCTAGAGACACAAATTAGGCCAAGACATCGGTCCTAATACTGATCCTAAGACAAGAGTAGAAAGACAATCATAAAGGGGCTATGCTGCATAAAGTAAATCAAACGTGTCAGTTTTGTATAGGTGGGCGAGGAGCTCATTCCACCAGTACAGTTGAGTACTAACACCCACATAGTTTTCATGTGCAGGCACAGGTAGAAGCTCGTGGTGCGGAGCTCGCTTGGATACGTCGAGGCATGGAGTTCCTTGGCGATTCGTAGCGTGCGGCCGCATGGAGTCAAGACTTATACGGGACATAATTTATGGGTATCGCCTTCCAAAGCATCCGTTGGTTCAAGACATGTACTAAGAGATGAGAGAGAGCTGAGCGACTTATAATGTGAGAAGAGTGAGCTTGAGTGACTTGTAATCTTGGCCTTGCGCCTATTGTAATCCTTATTTCAATATCAATAAAATGCATCTTTTGAATGACTTGTATTTTTTTCTAAATTTCTGCTGCTATTATTCAATGTTTCTGCTTGGGACTTCTGTGCGACGACCCCATCGCAGCCACTGTAATCGGCTATTATGGAATCCGCCTTACACGAGCGCAATCTAGGCTCGTGCGACATCACGCATTAGTGAGGACGATCACTCCTACGGGAGCGGGGCGTGACAATATGGCCCACAAATTTTAAAAAAACAACCAGGAGAACCCTAGGCGAATTCGACCCGAATTCGGTCCGAATTCGGCCAGAGTTCTATTGGTGTTGTATGCTTTTTAAACCAGAACCCGAGGCCTTCTCCTCTTCATCACTTCCAAACCAATTTATCATCATCACAACAGCAGCTAAAGAACGCCCCAAACCCTAGCTATTCTCCACTCCTTTTCTTCCAATCTACGTGGAGATTTCCATACAAAATTTGGATTCGTGCAGAGAATCGCGTCCACTACAACATACTTGATTCTCGGAAGGTATAACTCCTTCTCTCCTCCACTTTCAAATTTTTAGGGTTTCTTAGTTTTGGAAAAGAATGCCTAAGGGATTCAATCCTTTCAAGAGGAAGAAGACCCATGCCAGTGAAGAGGCATCGTCTTCTAATCCGAACACGGATTCCATCTTTTCTTCGGTCCAATCGGGTGATGGCGTATCGGATGATTTTTACTTCAAAACTCATGACCAAGCATTGCTTTGGTTTACCGATTTTGCTATGCGTACTATATGCACCGGCGCTCCGATTAAGTGGACTATATTTCCTGATCACCATCCCTTGTTTGAGGCGTTAGGGTTACACATCTTGCTACTCTACAATTCCCTATAGCTACTAATGCCCTTAGATTGTTCTATTGTAACTTCGTATTAGACACTTTTACCGCAAGGACTCGTTTTGGCGGGATAGACATCGAGTTCGATGATGTGTTGTTAGCGGAAATCCTTGGTATTCCAAACGAAGGTGCCCCACTCGATGACATCACCGACTTCGATTTTCCCGAGGGCACGACTCTTGTTAGTTTCAAGAATGAGCTTTGTGTGCCCGCACATGCTCGTCTTGGAAAGTTCAAAGCCAATAACTTGAACTTGTTTAACTACGAGTTACATCGCATCATCTATTCCACTCTTCTTCCCAAATACACTTCAAAAGATGATGTCACTGCACTAGAACTTTCTGCCCTATATCACATTCTTAAGGGGATTCCTTTTTCTGCCCCTAAGACTATCATTCAGATGATGGGTAGATGTCGCGGAAGAGAGCGCAATCTCTCTTATGCGATGCTTGTCCCACGCATCCTTCAGCGTTTTGACATAGACTTATCCACTTGTGCTCTGGACCCTAAGCCCAAGTTTTTTTTAGATTTCTCGTCGTAGCATTGCCACTGCTCCTCCACCTCCTGCACCTGCTCCTACTGTACCTGTTCCTCCTCAGACTTACCTTATGACTTTTGAGGGTATTCATCAGCACCTTTCGGATCTGCAGACTTTCTTTGTTAACACTTCCAGGGAACATGAGTTCCGTGACGTGACTCGGTTCCAGGCTATTACCAACTCTTTTGCCGATCTCAGATTTGCTCAGATGGGTCACTCTGCTAGCTCTCTTCCTAGAGACCGTTCTGTATCTGGTTACCGCATTGATGATGAGACGATCCACTCTCTGTTCCAGCCATAGAACGCTTACGATTGGTATCGTACTTCTGGTGCTACTCGACACACCTCTGGAGCTGGTCCATCTGGACATGCTGGATATGCTGGCACTGCAGATAATGACGATGAGGATGATTTTTGAGTTGTCATACTTTTGAGACTGATGATTTTGTCTTTTGTTTACTTAGAAATGCTCTGACATTCCAAGATAGTATCAGTACTTTTATTAGTTATGTGGTTATGATTTATGACTTTTTGGTGGACATGTTTTATGCTTCAGTTTAACATTTTATTCAGTTCAACTTTTCTTATAGCATTATCTTTTATTTATGCTTCTATTTACACTGCCTGTGACATATTCTATGCTTATTTTATACCATCCATGTGATAAATATTTTTTTTATATATCCATATTTTTGTGTTTCTTTACTGATTATTACTTATGTATCTATTGCGGGGGAGCTTTCTCTTTTCCAATTATTTTGCTAAGTGACAACGGAGGAGAAATAAGATCTAACATCTTCATGAATACAGGTTATGAACAATTTACAGGAACAATTTTTTTGGTACATTATATCGGTACAATTTTGATTTGATAAAGACCAAAGATGTTATATCGGTCAAAGTTTATCAATTGTCAAAATAGGGGAGATTGTTGGCCCATTGGTCATGGTCAAACCTGATTTTAATAATTGATCAAACTATGTCTCGATATACTGCACAATTCAGATGATCACTCAAGATGTTTTGGACACTGCTCAAGAGACCGAAGCTATGTTTGCCACTCGAGTTTGTATTTCCTTATGCTATGTAATTTTTTATTTTTATTGAGTCTAGGAATACATTGTACACCAAGTTGTACTGGCAAATAGGCTATCCAAAATTATTTTTCAAAATTGATCTATCGTTTTCAAAATTGACCTATCGTTTTCAAAATTGACCTATGTTTTGAAAAATATATATTATTTACAAAAGCTTCTGAAGGATTTCAAAAAGTCCAAAATATTTTTCATTAAATAAACCTGACCAACCCTGACAGAACTCGGCCAGAGTTCGGCCAAGGTGAACGTTATGTGAACGTTAGTTTTTGAACTTGGTCTCCCTTCAGTTGCGGTTTGTTACAAAAAGTTCTGTCTGAATTCTTCCTGAATTCTGCCAGAGTTTTGTCTTTGGAAAAACTATAAATAGAGAGAAATTCTGATCATTTCAAACACCCTCATTCACTTTCATATCTTCTCTTCTAAAGCTTACGTTTCTTCCAAAGAGTTTTCAAAAAGCTTCCATTTTTAAATCCCAAGCCAATTACAATTCTCTAGTCAACTTGCCGGTATGGTGCGGTCTAGAGATTTCAGAAAAATTGTAATCAGAGGCTTGATTGAAGAAAGACTCTTCAAAACTGAAGTTAGTCGAGTTCTTCGTATCAAAGCTCACGTCTGTAGAAGTTGCAAGGACTTTGTACGAAAACTTGCAGGATTTTTCAATAGTGGATTCAACTGGAAGCTAGAGTTCTTCCGACTGGACTAGTCCACACAAGAGAAAAACCAGTATAAATCTCTGTGTTTGCGTTTGCCTTCTGAACTTTTTTATTTACAGTTATTACTTTGTGATTATTATTATTAAATAAACTGACCGGCGACCCCGACCGACCGTACCAGCCCGTCGGACGCCCAGGCCAGCCCCAGTCGATCCGACACCCCAATTGTTGCCCGCGCTAGCAACTGCCAGCACTTCCGCCGGCGCTCGCCGGCCGTCCGTCGTCGCCAGCGGCGCCCCCTTGCGCTCGCCCGCACGTGCATGTGTTCCGCGACCCGCGTACGCGCTCCATGTGCGTTCCGAGTCCGAGGCCTCCCCTCGGTACTCCGTCATCAACCAACCGATATGCCCCTGACCTCTTTCTGTACATTTCACATAATACCATACCCTTTTCTGCTTCCGACCGGAATTGACAGAAAAAAAAGCTCTGTCAGTTCCGGAATAGTTTAGTGTAGTTTCCTAATTAGGTTTTGTAATAATGTTAGTATCTTTATTTCTATGATAGTTAAATTATCATTAGGTTGCTTAGTAGTTAATTAGAGTTAACCATTTACGTTTAAGCACGAGTAACGTAGAAATAACGTTTTTTTAATTATTATTAGGATCATTGCCATTAACTTATGATTTACTATTAATTGTTAAATTAGTTTCAAAACAAATAGTTACATACAAATATGCTTTTAATATAGAAATTAGTGATTTAAGTCAAATATACAAATTTATGTGTTTTTGGATAAAAAGATTATTTTCGTAAATTAACCATTAATTGATTAGTAACCTTATCGTATTATATAAAAAAGAATAAGATGTTTTTAGCATTTTCTAATAAAAACCATAATTTTTACTAAAATATGGATTTTTGTATTTTAGTATTAAAATTTTTATTTCTTATTTAAAGAAAATAATTATTATAAATATTTCGTAAAATTTTATATAAATAAATACTAATTAGATTTCGAATATTTTCAAGTTTAAATAATATTTCTATTATAATAATTTACGATAAAACTGCTACTATTTTATTAATAACCAAATATAAGAATTTTTGCTTTATCCATAAAATACTAGTTTCGGCAACAAATTGTTTTACCATTTATTATTATTATATGTAACTAGGGTAATAAATAACTATTTTATTATTTCTCAAATAAAAAGAAGTTGTTTATAACTAAACGTTGTTATTGTGATTAGTGGCATTATTAGTTAAACCTTTGGAATAATTTCTAAAATGGAATATTAACTAATGTAGGTTCAGATTCCGGACCCTAGCCGACACCTTCCTGTTGTTACCTTCAATATCGAGGAAAATCCAAGGCAAGTTTCATATCATTCATGTCAATGTTTTATTTAATAGTTAAATGTGCTGCATCAGTAGGATCATGTATATTGTAGCGACACTGATTCGCAGGGGATCCTCTCGGACCCTATATTGATTGAATGATTGATTGACTCATTGACTCGGGAATTGGGGGAGTAGTATAGCATCTTTGACCAAAGCCATTGTTACTGAATATTGCCTCTCTCGTGCTAGCCCCTATTGCACAGGAGGTTGATCCGTACCTTATACTATCGTTTGGCTAAAATGCTAGTATACACATTGAATCTACCAGCCGGTCACAGATCTGCTATATACTCAAAATTACTAATGACTCATTATAGATTGCATCATTGTAGCACTGAGATTCATTGCCTATTGCTTTCTTTACTATTATCTAGAAAAATATATAATGCTTTTAAATTGTCTTGCATCATTTATTATTATTTAGAATGTTAGATGTGGATATATGTTCTTGCTCCTATCCTGACTGGAGATCAACATTTTTAGGTGACTGCGACGACGAAGATCTTGCTTTTAGTTCCTTCTACGTACCCGATTCGAGTCCTGACGAGGTAGCTGAACCTGACCAAGGAGCCCCAGACTAATAGTTGTGTCGTGGTTTAGTTTATTTTTTTCCCAGTTGTAATAAGAACCAATGTAGTAACAGAATGTTTATTTGCTTTGTGGTATTTCATCTAGACTCTTAGTTTAATTTCAAGATTCAATAAAATGTTATTTCTTTCTCGCTTTTAGATATTATCTGCTGGTATTCTCACTCTTGATACAGCTTACTGTCGTCGTCTCACAACGATGTAGGCTGGGCATGATTCGACTGGACCCAGTATATTGGGTGTAGTTTCGAGTCCCGCTCAGTCAATCGGAGGAATCGAACACCGACGACGGTCGAACTTAGCCTTGCAACGGCTGCTCAGAGAACCGCTCGGTCGAAGCGACTCCTCGCTCAGGTGGGGTAGTTTAGGTGAACTTGTCTCATCTTAGCCTTCACATAATAAATCGTATGTTTTCAACTTGCACAAATTACACTTGACAATAAAAGAGATGCATCCACATAGCTAAGAAAATAATCCCGACGGGTCGGAATGTGTTAGAACATGGAAAAAGGTCCCACGGTCTGCTTAGAAGTTTGCTCAGCGTGCTTTTAAAATGACACTCGATCCTTCGTCCCGTGGCTTGGAAGAAGGAAAGCTGGTTTAAGTTGCCACGAAGTTAGGAACTTAGCCTAAGTCATAGACGTCGCCCGCATGAATGCTTGATAAAGCATGCATGGTCCCATCGTCCAAGGCTTGGCATTGCCTTGCTCGTCCCACGGGTTAAGTTACAGTGCACGTTACATTGCACGGCTTGCGGCATAAGTCTAGACACCTTAAGAACTTGTTTGTTCAAGTCGAATGCGTGCATGGCACGTTCTCTCGATGCAAAGCTTGGCATAGCCTTTGCTCGTCAAGTCATTGCCCGAATAAGATAAACAAGAGTTTTGCTGGGCTATCGAAGTCATAGCAAGCACTATCCCTATTGTCTGCAGTTGTCAAGTCACATAGTCCTACGAGAACAAGGCTCATCATATAAAGTATGTGACTTGAGCGATAGTGTCGCCTAGAGAACAAGGTCTTTCCAAGGCACGAGCCACGGTTGGTTTAGGGAGAAGCATGCCACGGACAAAGGAACACGTTACTTTCAAGTTAAGCTCGAAGACTACTTACTAGTCGTTCCCTAGGTTCAAAGGCATGGGACTGGTTGTCGCCGAGATTGGTCCTGCTACTTGGGTGTCTCGATAAGGAAGTCACGAGATCGGTCCCTCTACTTGGGAGTCTCTATAAGAAAGTACACGAGATCGGTCCCGCTACTTGGGAGTCTCGATAAGGAAGTTCATGAGATCGGTCCAGCTACTTGGGAGTCTCGATAGAAAGTTGGAAAGCATGGTCATGATTAAGGAAGGACTTGGAGTCTTGCATGGTCATTGGGCAACTTGCGTGCAAGGTGAATTCCTCGAACGATCCCGGGGTGCCAGGTTAGCCTAGGAGGAATTACAGATATTGTATGGCCTTCATCGACGGTACGACTCGATTGAAGTGAACCGTTACAATATAGGTTGCAGGTGATTCGGTGGGAGCTCGTACCTCGTACGCGAATGGTCACTATATGCAAATATCCAGTATAGCTTGACATTGCTAGTGACAACTCATATAGATGGGTCGGCATAAGACTGGCTATCCGCACGTATGGCTTTGAATTGCGTCGAGTACTAGCATGTTATGAGTTGGGTTAACAAGGTATAATTATAGCAAGTGCTAACCTTGGATTGGCATGGGCTCAGTGTGCACTGTTGCAACACCATTTTGGAGCCTAATAACTGGTTATAGTAAGGACACGTATTTCGTCATGAATGTGGCATCGTCATCGAGTCGTCTCGAGTTAAGTCAGGAAGGGTCGTAGGGCAAGTTGGTTAATTCCGGGTGATCCTTAGAGGCACGGCCTCGATATTAAGGCACGATCAAAGTCGATTGGCACGACCAGCACGAGTCGTCCCATGACATCATTGGTACGAGAATGGTCTAGAGGCACATAAAACAAGTGAAAGTCTTGGCACGGTCGAGTTTGCATAAGTTTCTACTTGGCGAGGTACTTCCTCGAATATATTGAAGCCACGAATAGAGTATAGCATGACCCTGTCGTTGCGTTGCCACGTATAGGCCAAGGTGTCTATGTCCTAAAATTGATCCTAAGGCAAGACTAGAAAGACAATCAAAAGGGATTAAGCTGCACAAAGTAAATGAACGTGTCAATTTTGTATGGGTGGGCGAGGAGCTCACTACACCAGTGTCATGCCCCGACCCTGAATCACCCGAATCATCGTCCTCGCAGGGGGCGTGATGCCGCACGAGCCGGAAGTTGCGCTCGTGCAAGGCAAGATGACAAGTTCTCAAATGGTTATCTTTGATTTGATATTAACAACGAAATGAAAACAGAGTATACGAAACAATTCTCTTTATTGATATTCAAACTGAGATTAAAAAGGCTTTCAATAGCCTAACTAAATTTGCCAGGTTGGCTACAACACTCAGGTTCTCTCTTACCCACAAAGGATTTTGCCGTTCCATGCATCATGCCTTCTATATCTCGGCCGCATCAATCCTGTTGCAAGTTCGAACGTCAATGCAGTCGCATGCCTCAATACGCTTCGGCATTTCAAGCCTCAACGCGTTCAAGCGAAGCTCCGCCGCGAGCAATCCATTCCCTTCACCCTGCATGAAAGCTGATGGGGGATCAGTACGTTCATCCTCGCATGTACTGACGAAAAGACCAACTTTCTAAACCGACATTTTAGTATTTATGTTGAATCATGCAACTTAGCTTATGATCTTGCTATATTCTCCTTAGGATGGATTTTATGGCATATTCGAAAGCGTAAAGCATGTTATCATGGTAAGCATGTTACTCGAATTGAATAGGCAAGTAGACAAGCAATCTCGTATTTGTTTCGTGGCGCGACTTACCAGCGTAGATGCACTCGCCCTTGCACTGACGTAAGGTGAATACGCCACATTCCTTCCCTGTCATGTTATAAGTACTCTCTAAGAAGGATCTATGTATGCGGGACACATACGTGCCTGCACTTTCGACCCATCGTTCCTTAACTATATGAAGGTCTTGGCGTATCCGCACCAGAATGGACTAAAGGCGTTTCTCTTTTTCTTTTCTTTTCTTTCTTTCTTTTCTCTTTTTCTTTTCTTTTCTTTCTTTTCTTTCTCGAATAGGATAGCTCGGTGCCTCTCGTAGTGGGTTGTTGTCCCAATTACAGAGATCTACAGTTGCATACCATCATTTGCATCTTTTCACATCTCGCTAAGCGGTCGCTAATCGTCTTACGGATGTGCGTCCATCAAAGATTATATCACTTCTAGGCCGAACGGTCCCGGTGCCCATGAGCAGCCCGTTCAGAGGGAACGTTCCGTGCACGAAAGATTTTCACAATTATCTCAAGTCCATTCGACCATGCAACACCCTATTATTCAAACAACCAAACATAGTCTTGAGTCCGAGGCTCAGACTTTATCAAACAACCAAACATAGTCTTGAGTCCGAGACTCAGACTTTATCATCTCGTATTTCTTCCATTAACTTTCTATGTTCTTACATTTTATACTTTATTTCAATGTTCAATGGCATCATGCTTCAACTCAATGTTCGTCAACCGAACGACCCGAAGGTCCCGAACACCTTTTGAGGCATCATGTTATATTTGACAGTTCTGCCACATTCATGCCACAACTGTATTCTTTTGCAACGAAGCCATCTTTTATGATCTCGTGCACGTAGGCACGTTTCGACACACTTATCATCTTTTTCCTCGCGTCGTGCACTTGGTGCACGCATCGAAGCCGTATTTCCATGTTCTATGACTTAGTGTTCAATGTTCGTGGCTTGCACGCTAGGGCGCTCGTCTATTGTCTTTCAATGTGCTAGCCTTTCTAACTCGTGCGCGAAGGCATGGAATGGATCGTACACGAAGGCACTCACCGAATACAGTTATCCTATGTTTTTGCGACTTGCGCACCGAGGCGCTCTCCTTTGCAATATTCAATGTTCCACAGCGACTCGTGCATTTGATGTACGTTTTATTTTAATTGTTCTAACTAGTGTTCGACACACACTACGATTTATCTCCCGATCGGACCACGCCCGTGGCGTCGATAGGTTAACTTAGCATACAATAATATATTCTGACATAGGCATGAAGGAGTAAAAAGAAGAGTCAATCCTCCCACCTTGAGTCGATACGCCTTGTCGTTTCGCCGAGCCGATAAGGCTCGATTTCATAACATCGTTGCACGGCCAACTCTCCTGACTTAGCCATTCGAGTACTTTGTGCTTCATTGAATTATACATCCGACTTGGCTTACTGTGCCAACACCTCAGTCCGTCACAAGGTGACGATTGGTTTCGCGGACCTGTTTCTGGATAAGGCAAAATGTCGACATCTAATATTTCAACGTAAATGGATAGCCTGCACATGAATCTAACTAAAATCAATACTTGCATCGATTCAGACTTGCGCCTTGGTCGATTCGATTTCTTAGAATCTTCGAACCGACTCAACACACTTATCCTTCGGGACAATACGGCACTTCGCATCAATTCAACTCGATGCATTTCTTTGGGACAATGCAACTCTATGCATCGACTTAGTTCAATGCGTTGCTCGGGACAACGTAACTCTCGTATCGATTCGTATCGATACATTTCATTTGGTCAATACGGCTCGTTGAGTCAACGCTTCAGCGTAATGCGCCGTACAGAGCGGGGCATTACAGAATATACCACTCAAAACAAGGTTCGTCCTCGAACAAAAACCAACACTCCGATTAAGTATTTTATAGATCGTTTTACGATCTCGTCCCTCCAATGTTGTTCAATTTTACACTATCTTGCAAGCTTTTCATTAACATTCTAAGTCTTTCCTGCAGCTCAATTTGAATTTTGTATACAACTCGATTTGGAGCCGTACCTATATTCAAGGCGTCCCAAAGATATATGTATTTCGACCAATTCCAGTGGTAGCAAATTAGAACAAAGCTGACAGGTAAATTTCAATCCTATGCTTGCCATCTCGTACTCCCTATCAGAATTATCCTTAGCAATTGTTCTCAAAATTTTATCGCGTACGTATATTCGATACATACGTGATTCATTCAGTAAAGTCACTGCACGCGAAGCGATTCAAAATTGCATTTCTCATTTCGTATGTTTTGTATGGACTATCAATCTTATACGTTGCATCGAGTCATCGCACATCCGATCGTAACGATCCTCTGCAATGCCTTGCGTTCGAATTCGCCACCCAACTATTTTCGAAGTTTGGCTATGCAACTTATCTCGATACGATTTCCTTATCAACATTCGGGAATCGATTTGGAGCGGTACCTATATTCAAGGCGTCCCAAAGATATATATATTTCGACCAAGTCCAGTGGTAGCAAATTAGAACAAAGCTGACAGGTAAATTTCAATCCTATGCTTGCCATCTCGTACTCCCTATCAGAATTATCCTTAGCAATTGTTCTCAAAATTTTATCGCGTACGTATATTCGATACATACGTGATTCATTCAGTAAAGTCACTGCACGCGAAGCGATTCAAAATTGCATTTCTCATTTCGTATGTTTTATATGGACTATCAATCTTATACGTTGCGTCGAGTCGTCTCACATCCGATCGCAACGATCCTCTGCAATGCCTTGCGTTCGAATTCGCCACCCAACTATTTTCGAAGTTTGGCTATGCAACTTATCTTGATACGATTTCCTTATCAGCATTCGGGACTACGCCCGCTAGGTTACTTACCTAAACACCGTGCTTAGATTCTCCCGACGCAACTTTAAATTGACGTTGCACAAAGGCCACAATCTATCCGACACAAAAGTTTACATCGAGGCGACGGTGCCCAAGGCGACAATCGTTTTGACTCACGGTCTCTACGATGCATCTTACGTTCGATTTCTAACAAGTAGGAATTCACTTGTCAAATTTCCAACTTATCCGTCTCGCGACATCGAATATAAGTTCGATCTACGCAAGCTCAATTGCAAGGTGAATCCAATTCTAATGATATAACTCGTAAGTCATTCTCTTACCACTCGCGCTCGTGCCTAGCACGATTCTCAAATTCGCCTAGACTTATCATCAACATGCACCACATTTTTCTTTTTTGATGCAATTCTATATACGACATCGCATGGGTCACTTATGGGTCTGCAACATTCGATTTGATTTGACGGTCAAGTCTTCTAGGGTCAGCTGTCCCGAAGGTACGCTCGATAATTATGGATCATCATCGAAGGACAGTTTACTATGAACCATGCTATATCTTATTTCGGAGCCAAATCATGTTCCGACGATTTCTATGCGACTATCCAATTTCGGACAAAATCGTTTCTATCGGCACAAATGATGCACAACTATCCTCCGAGTAGAGTCATGCACTACCATCGATGATTCTGCTATTCACGAAGCATCTCCTCGCATTGAGTTCGAGTTTATCTTATTTGCGGTCGACACACGAGATGCTATACGCATCGAACAATCATCGATGACTTATAGTCTCGTCTTGATCAATCACAAGTTCATGATCAACCAATATGTTCATTCTTGTATTGTTATTTAAAAAAAATTTGATAGCACAAGGCACACTCCATTTTGTACTCTCACGTCGTTATTACGTTTTCTTATGTATCGATCTCGATACGTTGTATCAATTTTGATAGCGTAAGGGTCAACTTTGATTCTGTTTTAACGTCGACAACTTGTATTGCATACATCCAAGTTCTCCAAAAATATTTTCGTACGTCTCGAATCGTTTCTCGATTCGTTGCATTCCGTTATACTTTGATCGTGTAACCGAGTTACCGATTATCCAACATCGAACCCTCAAGTCATACGATGTTGCCCTCTAAGTTTTGCATATTTTTCAGTCATACTCAAATGAGTTTCGCTGCAACGTAACCAACTATCTCTTAGGTACTATTTATCTGCATCAACCAACTCTTCACCGAAGTCGCACATCGTACGATCCGATTATAATTCGCCTCATACAACATTTCTGTCGAGATCGCAAGTCGTGCGATTCGATTCGCCTCGTCCAACATTTCTATCAAGATCGCAAGTCGTGCGATTCGATTCGTAAGTTCGAGTTTTTTCCTTTCCCGTCGATCCGATTATTGTTTCAAGGCATAATCGTTCCGCTAGTCTCGGTCGTCCGATCGACTTATAATTTCCTTCCGACGTATCATTCATTGATACGAGTCTCGCCTTATCGTCCCAACCGATTTTCGAAGAACACTTGCATCAACATAGCATCATACAAATTCCTAATTGAGTCTCGGTACTCTCCCGTCCGTTATGACAAACCTTCCACAATTCTCACAATACGTCGATGCAATTCATCGCACAAGTGGTATTATCATATACCACTCAGAATTGAGTCATTCATCGCATACGTGGTATGGCATATACCACTCGAAAATCAAGTTATTTTCCTCACATTATACAAAGTATGAACAACAATCTCTTCCGACTCACGATTTCCGTAGTGATCATGCTTGATCACAACCGTAACTTTGATTAAATCAAAATCCGACACAACTCGGCTAATGTTTGCATTTGTCGACACAAGTTCGGTGTGCAACCGAACGATTTATTCTATCGATCTATGATTTCAGTTCCTTCCGTTGCATCTTGCGCAACGATTTATTTCCAATCTTATTTGCACTCCGTATAACGATTACTTTTGATATGCGTTGCACCACGTACAACAATTTACTTCCGACACGCATTGTACATCTTGCAATGACTTATTTTTGACACTCATTGTACCTCCTGCAACGATTTATTTTTAACATTCTGTTGCACCTCGTGCAACAATTTATTTTCGACATTCAAAGTCAATACTCAAATCCATTCAACACATTCGATATTGACTTATCGCTTTCATTGCAATACATTGTTTAAGTTTCCACATTGGTGCAACCAATATTCACAACCCATCGCACTTCGTGCATCATTTTATTTCTCATTCAACATGTTACATTGCAACAACAATATCTCAACTCGCATTTCACAATTTGTTGCACTTGCAACAACTAACATTTCACGTCTCGTGCATTCAATGCAACGAAACGTTTCACGACTTTATCCGCAACATCAAGTAAATTCGAAGTACTTGCGGTAGCGTTACCCGACTTTGTATTAGACTTATTGTATGGAACATCCAGTGCGGCATCGAGTAGAGCCAAGAGTGATTTCAATTGGTGGTGGAAAACTCTTTGGAATTGAAACAAAGCAAACGTCCTGAGAAAATTGAGCCTAGAGCTCTGATACCAATCTGTCACGTCCCAACCCGGAATCACCCAAATCATCATCCTCGTAGGGGGCATGATGCCGTACGAGCCTGGAGTTGCGCTCGTGCAAGGCAAGATGACAAGTTCTCAAATAGTTATCTTTGATTTGATATTAACAATAAAAGGAAAACAGAGTATACGAAACAATTCTCTTTATTGATATTCAAACTGAGATTACAAAGGCTTTCAATAGCCTAACTAAATTTGCCAGGTTGGCTACAACACTCAAGTTCTCTCTTGCCCACAAAGGATTTCACCATTCCATACATCATGTATTCTATATCTCGACCGTATTAATCCGGTTGTAAGTCCGAGCGTCAATGCGGTCGCATGCCTCAATATGCTTCGGCATTTCAAGCCTCAACGCGTTCAAGCGAAGCTCCGCCGCGAGCAATCCATTCCCTTCACCCTGCATGAAATCTGATGGAGGATCAGTACGTTCGTCCTCGCATGTACTGACGAAAAGACCAACTTTCTAAACCGACATTTTAGTGTTTATATTGAATCATACAACTTAGTTTATGATCTTGCTATATTCTCCTTAGGATCGATTTCATGGCATATTCGAAAGCGTAAAGCATGTTATCATGGCAAGCATGTTATTCGAATTGAATAGACAAGCAGACAAGCAATCTCGTGTTTGTATCGTGGCACGACTTACCAGCGTAGACTCACTCGCCCTTGGACTGACGCAAGGTGAGTACGCACCATTCCTTCCCTGTCATGTTATAAGTGCTCTCTAAGCAGGATCTATGTGTACGGGACACATACGTGCCTGTACTTTCGACCCATCGTTTCTTAACTATATGATGGTCTTGGCGTATCCGCGCCAGAACGGACTAAAGGTGTTTCTTTTTTCTTTTCTTTCTTTCTTTTCTCTTTTTATTTTCTTTCTTTCTTTTCTTTCTCGAATTGGGTAGCCCGACGCCTCTCGTAGTGGGTTGTTGTCCCAACTACGGAGATCTACCGCTGTATACCATCATTGGTGGCTTTGCACATCTTGCTAGTGGTCGCTAATCGTCTTACGGATGTGCGCCCATCAAAGATTATATCCCTCCTAGGCCGAACGGTTCCGGTGTCCCGGAGCAGCCCGTTCGGAGGGAACGTTCCGTGCACGGAAGATTTTCACAATTATCTCAAGTCCATTCAACCATGCAACGTCCTATTATTCAAACAACCAAACATAGTCTTGAGTCCGAGGCTCAGACTTTATCAAACAACCAAACATAGTCTTGAGTCTGAGACTTAGACTTTATCATCTTGCATTTCTTCCATTAACTTTCTATGTTCTGATATTTCATACTTCGTGTCAATATTCAATGGCATCATGCCTCAACTCAATGTTCGTCAACCGAACGACCCGAAGGTCCCGAACACCCTTCGAGGCATCATGTTATATCCGACAGTTCTGCCACATTCATGCCACAACTGTATTCTTTCGTAACAAAGCCATCTTTTATGATCTCGTACATGTAGGCACGTTTCGACACATTTATCATCTTTTCCCTTGCATCGTGCACTTGGCATACGCATCGAAGCCATATTTCCATGTTCTATGACTTAGTGTTCAATGTTCGTGGCTTGCACGCTAGGGCGTTCGTCTATTGTCTTTCAATGTGCTAGCCTTTCTAACTCGTGCGCGAAGGCACAGAATGGCTCGTGCACGAAGGCACTCGCCGAATACAGTTATCCCATGTTTTTGCGGCTTGCGTACCGAGGCGCTCGCCTTTGCGATATTCAATGTTCCACAGCGACTCGTACATTTGATGCACGTTTCATTTCAATTGTTCTAACTAGTGTTCGACATACACTATGATTTATCTTCCGATCGGACCACGCCCGTGGCGTCGATAGGTTAACTTAGCATACAATAATATATTCTGACTTAGGCATAAAGAAGTAAAAAGAAGAGTCAATCCTCCCACCTTGAGTCGATACGCCTTGTCGTTTCGTCGAGCCGATATGACTCGATTTCATAACTTCGTTGCACGGCCAAATCTCCTGACTTAGCCATTCGAGCACTTCGTGCTTCATTGAATTATACGTCCGACTTGGCTTACCGTGCCAACGCCTCAGTCCGTCGCAAGGCGACGATTGGTTTCGCGGACCCGTTTCTGAATAAGGTAAAATGTCGACCTCTAATATTTTAGCGTAAATGGATAGCCTGCACATGAAACCAACTAAAATCAATACTTGCATCGATTCAGACTTGCACCTTCATCGATTCGATATCTTAGAATATTCGATCCGACTCAACACACTTATCCTTCAGGGCAATGCGGCGCTTCGCATCGATTCAACTTGATGCATTTCTTTGGGACAATGCAACTCTTCGCATCGACTTAGTTCGATGCGTTGCTCGGGACAACGTAACTCTCGTATCGATTGACATCGATACATTTCATTCGGTCAATGCGACTCGTTGAGTCAATGCTTCAACGTAATGCGCAGTGTGGAGCGGGACATTACAACCAGTACCGTTGAGTACTGACACCCATAAAGTTTTCATGTGCAGGCACAGGTAGAAGCCCGATGGCACGGAGCTCGCTTGGATGCGTCGAGGCACGGAGTTCCTTGGCGTTTTGAGGCATGCGGCCGTATGGAGTCATGACTTATACGGGACATAATGTATGTACATCGCCATTCTGTAGAATCTGCTACTCGTCGCCTTAAAGCTTGTATTGAGA
This sequence comes from Iris pallida, assembly GCA_029216955.1. Classification (NCBI taxonomy): domain Eukaryota; kingdom Viridiplantae; phylum Streptophyta; class Magnoliopsida; order Asparagales; family Iridaceae; genus Iris; species Iris pallida. Next base: position 32,172,469 of record JANAVB010003398.1, read on the forward strand.
AATAAGAGAGAGCAGAGTGACTTGTAATATGAGAGAAAAGTAAGCTGAGAGACTTGTAATTTGGCCTAGTGTCCACATTGTTATCTTTGTTCAATATCAATAAAAGAGTATTTTGAATGACTTGTGTTTTGCTTTCAAATTTCTGCTGCTGACTATTCAATATTTCTGCTTGGGACTTCTGTGCGACGACCCCCGTCGCTTAGCCTGTAATCGGTCGTTATGGACCTGCCTTGCGTGAGCGCAAATCTAGGCTCACGCGGCATCACACCTTAGCGAGGACGATCGCTCCTACGGGAGCGGAGCGTTGCATAATGGTATCAGAGCACGGCTTTATGTCCTTTGACCTTCGATTGAATTTTTTAACTCGAATGTTTTCGTAAACTCTGAAGGGTTGCTTTCGTAAATTGATTTCATTCATGTTCCCTCTCTCAAATTTCCTACGACATGTCCATACAGTAAGTCTAAATATTTTACAAAATCGTATGAAAGAAATTTGGTTGAACAAAAGTTCAAGTGTAGAACGGTTGGCTATGTCGGGCTAGGCTTATACCCCAAGAACCGTGTCGACCTTAGCAAAGTCGCGTACGGGATACAAATTGTGTCAAACAAGAATGAGTTAGACTCGATCCATAGAATATGGGATAACTATAAAAGTGCTATTGAACGACAATATCGTCGATACGATATAAGAAGATCGTGATTGAAATTGGAGGAATGGCTTGAACGGGGAATCGAAGTAATCGGTTGTGATTCATAACTTGTTTCGAGGATATTTCAAATGACTTCATCCCTGAGTGGTGTATAGGATAGCATTGGGAACGTTAGTCGATTGAGGATACGGGGTGCCAATGAGTCTATCAGCAAACGTCGCATGCATGCAAAGCCTTAGATCGAGTATCATTGAGTAAGTTATAATCTTGAATATTTTGATGATTTGCTTCGAACGAAATTATAGTCGATGCACATGGGATTGGAATTTGCATTGAGCGCAAAATGCAAGTGATAAGAAAAAGAATAGATTGAAATCGAAGAAAAGTTAAGGTGTACGAACGGCCGACTTGATCGAGAAAATCGATATGAATCATATATAAAAAGTTAGCACGATTGGACATAGCGTGCATGTAAGTGATTCGAATATTTGAGAATGACTCTAAGGATTCGAATTGATGTTGCTCGAAGATTTGAGTTAGCATAGATCAGTGCGACTTGATAAAATTCGTTGACTTAAGATAGTCGAATGAATGTACGTGATTTTGGATTTGAACGATTCGAACATGTTACTAGTTTGGGAGATAATGATCGAACTTGATCTTGACTGTCGAGGAGATTATCCAGTTCGTAAGATAGCATCAGTCGCACAACTCGAAATTCGTTGCTAATGAAGATCGACAGGTTACGTATATCATTAATGGTATTGAGGCGTATCAAAGATCGATATGCGATAACTCGGGGGTACTCTGATTCGAGGAATGACGATCGTGCGGAATGTTATCGTTTCGATGGATGATATGCTTGGGATTTTGACGAAACAAATGTTGGATGAAAATGATCGTATCTTGATGGTTACGCCGATAACCATAATATCGACGTTCTTGTCTTGTGCGAGCGGAACTCCAGCCTCGTATATGCATCACATCGGATTTGGGGACGATCGTTCCGCGTGAGCGCGGACATGGTGATTCATGTCGCGGAAATGATCAAACTCAGGAAATCAAGATGTGGCAATTTGAATTGCTTCGACTTGTGGTTTGATACGAAGGTGAATTCGAGGATTGTACAGTTTAGTGATTGATGATTAAGTGAACTTGAGGATTGAGTTGATCCAATCTGCGTATCGAGAATGACTTAGTCTGGGCTCAAGCAAGAGTTACGCCCCGATGAGGATGATTATCCTGCAGTAGCGTGCGTGGTGATTTCATGCCCACCGCGGATAATCAAATTTGCGTGAGATTGGGGCGTATCATATTGTTAAAGTCAGATGACTTTGTGATCGATTACGTGAATTGCGATAAATAACTTAAGGAATATGAAATGAGAATTATGGTTTAGCGACAAGTCATGTGGTAACGTGCTTGACTTGGGAGGAATAGATAGGCGGATTATATCGAATATGTTTGAAAAGATAGACTATACAAGTTGCTTGTTGGATGAACGATATTGATATGTCAAGGAAATGGTTGAACATGACTCAGTGTAGGATGGCTTTGCTGAATGATTCGGACCCCTTGGACTAAGTGTTGCAAGTGCGAATAGGATATATATATATATATATATATGCTAGATGTTTATAAATCTGAGTGATACAAGCTTGGGTAGAAAACCCTATACGATCAACTTGGTTTGACCCTAGGATTGGGGTCAGTGTTGGCATTATTGGTTAGGAACTATGATTCCAATCCTGACATTGACTTTAGCCTTGAGAAATGGCCTAACAGGTAGGCGAGACGTCCATATTATAAGAGTGAGCATTGGAATGATTGATCTTGAGGATTAGTATGGATGGATAGAATGATTCTAGAACATGAAAATACCCCTAACGAGACTCGACTGACATGCATATATCTCAGGGTCGCCTGAATATGTGCACGATGCGACTCGAGTGAGAATGACGAATTCTCTGTCATACGGCTTGGCTGAAATGCATGTATTTTGGGGACGCCTGGGATATATGCACGATACAACCAAGTGATACGTTGAATTCAAATGAGACTTGAGGAATGAAAAAGTATCAAGAATTTTGAAATCGTGTTTTAAAGGAAAGAATGACGGTAGTGCGAGCGTGGCTCGGATTGCAGAAATGCATAGGCGTAGCGTGGACGAGAGTTATAGAATGTTGAATAAAGTGATAAGTCGATGAGTAAGTACTCAGTTAGTTTCGAGTATAAAATTATTCTGAGTGGTATATGATGTAGTGCCCCGTCCCGCTCAGTCAATCGGAGGAATCGAACACCGACGGCGTTCGAACTTAGCTTTACAACGGCTGCTCAGAGAACCGCTCGGTCGAGACGACTCCTCGCTCAAGTGGGGTAGTTTCGGTAAACTTGCCTCATCTTAGCCTTCACATAATAAATCGCATGTTTTCAACTTGCACAAGTTAGGCTTGATAATAAAATAGACGCATCCACATAGCTAAGGGAATAATCCCGACGGGTCGAAATGTGTTAGAACATGAAAAAAGGTCCCACGGTCTGCTTAGAAGTTTGCTAAGCGTACTTTTAAAATGACACTCGAACCTTCATCCCTTGGCTTGGTAGAAGGAAAGCTGGTTTAAGTTGCCACGAAGTTAAGAACTTAGCCTAAGTCATAGACGTCTCCTGCATGAATGCTTGAAAAAGCATGCATGGTCCCATCGTCCAGGGCTTGGCATTGCCTTGCTCGTCCCATGGGTTAAGTTACAGTGACGGCTTGTGGCGTAAGTCTAGGCACCTTAAGAACTTATTTGTTTAAGTCGAACGCGTGCACAACACGTTCCCTCGATGCGAAGCTTGGCGTAGCCTTTGCTCGTTAAGTCGTTGCCTAAATAAGTTAGACAAGAGTTTTGCTGGGCTATCGAAGTCATAGAAAGCACTATCCCTTATTGTCTGCGGTTGTCAAGTCACATAGTCCCATGAAAACAAGGCTCGTCATATAAAGTATGTGACTTGAGCGATAGTGTCGTCTAGAGAACAAGGTCTGTCTAAGGCACGAGCCACGTTTGTTTAGGGAGAAGCATGCCACGGACAAAGGAATACGTTACATTCAAGTTAAGCGGGAAGACTACTTAGTAGTCATTTTTTGGGTTCAAAGGCACGCGACTGGTTGTAGCCGAGATCTGTACCGCTACTTGGGAGTCTCGATAAGGAAGTCACGAGATCGGTCCTGCTACTTGGGAGTCTCGATAAGGAAGTACACAAGATCGATCCCGCTACTTGGGAGTCTCGATAAGGAAGTTCACGAAATCGGTCCCGCTACTTGGGAGTCTCGATAGAAAGTTGGAAAGCATGGTCATGATTAAGGAAGGACTTGGTAGATCGAGTTGAGTCTTGCATGATCATTGGACAACTTGTGCACAAGGTGAATTCCTCGAACGATCCCGGGGAGCCGGGTTCGTGTCGGCCTAGGAGGAATTGCAGATATTATACGACCTTCATCGACGGTACGACTCGATTGAAGTGAACCATTACAATATAGGCTACGGGTCATTCGGTGGGAGCTTGTACCTCGCACACGATTGGTCACCATATAATCCAGTATAGCTTGACATTGCTAGTGACCACTCATATAGATGGGTCGGCATAAGAGCGGCTATCCGCGTGTATGCCTTTGGATTGCGTCAAGTACTAGCATGTTACGAGTTGGGTTAACAAGGTATATTTATAGCAAGCACTAACCTTGGATTGGCACGGGCTAGGTGTGCACGGTTGCAACACCATTCTGGAGCCTAAGAATTGCCTATAGCAAGGACACGTGTTTCGGCATGAATGTGGCGTCGTCATCGAGTCATCTTGAGTTAAGTCAGGAAGGGCCGTAGGGCAAGTTGGTTAAGTCTGGGTGATCCTTGGGAGGCACGGCCTCGATCTTAAGGCACGATCAAAGTCGATTGGCACGTCCGAGTTTGCATAAGTTTCTACTTGGCGAGGCACTGCCTCGAATATATTGAAGCCATTAATAGAGTATAGCACGACCCTGTCATTGCGTTGCCAAGTATAGGCCAAGGTGTCTATGTCCTAAAATTGATCCTAAGGCAAGACAAGAAAGACAATCAAAAGGGATTAAGCCGCACAAAGTAAATGAACGTGTTGGTTTTGTATGGGTGGGCGAGGAGCTCACTCTACCAGTACAGTTGAGTACTGACACCCACAAAGTTTTCATGTGTAGGCACAGGTAGAAGCCCGATGGTCCGGAGCTCGCTTGGATGCGTCGAGGCATGGAGTTCCTTGGCGTTTCGAGGCGTGCAGCCATATGGATTCATGACTTATACGGGACATAATGTATGTATATCGTCATTCCGCAAAATCTGCCACTCGTCGCCTTGAAGCTTGTATTGAAAAATGAGAGAGAGCAGAGTGACCTGTAATATGAGAGAAAAGTGAGTTGAGAGACTTGTAATTTAGCCTAGTGCCCACATTGTAATCTTTGTTCAATATCAATAAAAGAGTATTTTGAATAACTTGTGTTTTGCTTTCAAATTTTCGCTATTGACTATTCAATGTTTCTGCTTGGGACTTCTGTGCGACGACCCCCGTCGCTTAGCCTGTAATCGGTCGTTATGGACCTGCCTTCTTTTAGCACAAATCTAGGCTCACGCGACATCACGCTTTAGCGAGGACGATCGCTCACGCCTTAGCGAGGATGATCGCTCCTACGGGAGCGGGACGTGACATTAGGATCAGGTCATGACACCCTAACACATGGATTTTCAGTCCTTCACTCCAACAAGTGGAAAGACAAAGGGAGAGGACATAGCGAGTGCCTGATCTCGGTGCACAATCATTGAATGAAGGACATATTTGATTTAGCAAAACCTAATTCAATATTTTTATATAATTGGGAAAGTCTAGCATCCTGTCCAGATAAGAAATTCCCATAGGACGATTGATAAGGAGTTGGTAAGTGCATTGACTTGAGCTCTCCTCCACGAAATCTGTTTGTGGCAGCCATAGCCATATATGCTATTATTTAATTCTTCTTATCTTGCATACTTCTTATCTTGTAGAGTAGAAAGGCTATTATGAGCCTTTTTATAGAGTATAGAGATAGTGTCAAATAATATCGCAATATAAGAACCTACAAGCGGATGCGCAATCTTGCTACAATTACCTCTCTCATGGTCACCACGGAGTGGGCTCCCTAACGCTCTCCGTTCTTGTTCATCAATTCAGGATCTAGTCAAACTGGGCACTACGGTGAGACGTGAAGACACCCTATCCCATTCCGACCTTACCGTGGCTAAAGCTCTACAGGAAATGTCATCATGTACTAAAGATTGTTAAAAATAAGTCTATATCTAATAATAAAAAAATTAATCTTTCAAAACCAGGATCAAGAGTTCCACTTTGTGGCATGTAATTCTAAGAAATAGGGAGGTATAAAACCTAGGAGATTCCTGTGTAGCTATGAACTTGTTTTCTTCTTATAATACTCTGCATCTTTGAACATGATGAAAAATATGTTATTCCCGAAATAGATCTAGATGGAAGAATTGTTAGAGACAGAGACTTCAAAGTGCAAATAAATTTGCTCTCTGTTCTGAATAGAAAGATCAGAGACAGATACTTCAATGTGCAAATAAATTTGCTCTATTTTCTGATTTTGTAGAATTTCGGAGACTTCCTTGCAAACAAGCTTTCTCACCTAATTTTTTGAAGTTGGGACTTCGGAGATTCCTGCAAACAAGTTTGCTCTCCAGAAGTACCTGAACTGAGTTTCAGCACTTTGGAGATTCCGGCGAGTGAATTCGCTCTCCAAAAGTACATGAACTGAGTTTTAGAATTTTAAAAATTCCACGAACGAGTTCGCTCTCCAAAATATCCTGCAACCAGCCAAGAAGAAGAAGAAGAAAGATAGAGAAGATTTCAATAGCCCTATTGGGGTGATGAAAATCACCGTTGCTCAAAGCAAGATTCGCCTATATACGATCCGCTTCCAGGAACCAGCAAGTTCTCGAAGAACCTCTAGAACGCTCGCTAGTCAACTTTTTGTAACTCGAACGGGCTCCCTGAACTCAACAGGCTCCATTTACTTTCTTATTTGGTGCATCTTACAAAGGAGGCCAGGGGGCTCTATTTATAGTATGGAGTGAGACTTCACTTCTTTGGGACTAAAATACTAATACTCAAAAATAGAATTTGATATTTTATATCATCCCGTAATCAGCATAGTTGTATGTCAGTCCACGCCTACCCCCCTCCAGTTCACGCCCCTACATGCAGAAGCACCCTGGAGCCCGTGTCCGAGTTGGAGTCTGAACGACAAAAAGCAACATGTTTCCTTGTTGGAGTTAATCATTTTTTCTTTTAAAAAAAACCCCACATGGCACCCACATATGCCCTACCACACCTCAACACATGTAAAGCATTATAGTGAGATGCCCACTTGGTGGTGTAGCCGATGGGGGACAATTTTATACTAGTCCAAAGATAAAAAAAATACCAACAATTCCCCACATATCTCAATAAATGTGGTTGAGCGTTCCTCGCAGTGACTGTCCATTATGCATAAGGATATATGTTGCTTCGACTTAAATCTTTCCACATGGTTCAAGCAACAATTATAAGAATAGACTAAGCCTTGAATTATAAACCATAGCTGTAATTCTCCCCACCAACACAATGACAACAGCTGTGCTTCCGTTTGCATATTACAGGCCATGTGCCCACCTAGTTTTGGTGTATGTATATTAGGTGCCTACAAGTTTACCCTTAGAGACGACCTATATCTCTTTCATACACTCTAGGTGATTTCCTTTAAAGAGTCATGGTATGAAGCATGTCACTTCCTTGCGGTGCTACGCCGCCATGACATGGCCCAAAGCCGAGGTTATACCTCATCTTGGTGTCATACTACTGTAACATGAGGACTCAGCCTCTTTGTAGTGCCAAACTATCCAGCATGAAGCCTTTTGCTTTCTTGTGGTGTTACATCGCTGTGACATAGCTCGCACAGCCGAGACTTTACCCTCTTTAGGTACCTTTTGGTGGTGTCATACCACTGTAACATGAGGTCACCGGCTTTTCTTTGTAGTACCGCCTATCATTCTTCATTATTCAGCATTAGGCCACTTGCCTATGTGCGATGCAATGCCGCTGTGACATGGCCCGAAGCCGAGGCTTACCCTTTCGAGGTACCTCTTGGTAGTGTCACCCCACTGTAGCATGAAGTACTACGCTCTTTTGTAGTGATGTGCTACAAGTGCTTCTTGTAAAGCACGCCAGACATTCTAAATGCCCGAGAACTCATTAAGGTGACTAAGCCATTCTCCCACGGGACTTAGTTCTATTTAAAGAACAAACAATAGACAACATTAGTTCTGGGTTCATAATTCCTCAAAGTTTTAAAGGACTACCAACTGCTCCTAATATTCTTCCAGTCAATGGTCATCCCTTGAACCAAAAGCTAGATGCCTGGTAGATTTTTCTTTGAACCAATCAGCATAAAATTTTATGGTAGGATTGCAGAGACATAATATCAGAGGTCCGTCAAGCCCATTTTTTTGCCAGTGTTCGACTAGCTAGCGCTTGAGGCCTTAGTAAATGGATCCGTCGGATTCTCCTGACTCCGAACACCAACTACTGTAATGATCCACGCTTGATACACTCATTCAGTTCCCTGTGCCCCAGTGGCACAATCCTTTTTTTTATTATTGAAGAGATCATCCGATGCCACTGCTGCAGCCACATGGTTGTCGCAATACATCGACATCACCCAGATTTGTGCACCAACCACAGGAAGATCATGTCCGGTTGTCGCAATACAACGGCATCATCCAGATTTGCGTACCAACCATAGAAAAATCGTTCCTGAGCTCCCAAAACTATTATGCTTCATACCCGAAGCAATTCGACTTCATCCGCTACAGTTGATAGAACACAGATTCTATAGTGAGAGAAATGTCTGCTTCTTTGACTTCCTCGATATAGCAGCACTACCTATGGATCTACTTCTTCGACTTCCTCGTTATAGCAGATCTACTCATTTAGAAGATGTTATTTCTTTTTTTCTCCTTCTGAGAACCAACTGGCATCACTGAAGCCTTCTACCCCTGCAGGGTAACCGTTGTAGCGCATCCTTCTGAGTTCCTGAGAGATATTGCATTACTCTCTTCACATCTTTCCAAATTTTAACACTTGGATTGCTCATGAACCGACTCGGCATGCCTACAGCAAAAGTTATATCATGTCTGGTGATACTTGTAGCTTACATCAAACTCTAAATGATACTCAAGTACACCAACTTCCACACTCTTCTCCAGGATTTGGCTTCAACTTTTGATAACAACTGTAAGGAGTATCAATACCTGAAAGATCCTGATATCCATAGCATGTGAGCAACTTTCCACGTAGTGAGCTTGTAACAGAGCAAGCTCAACATTCGTCCAGATTATTTAAATCCTTAAGATGACATCTTATCTTCCATGTCCTTCATACTGAATCTGGACGTGAGTAACATCTTTGTTCTAGTAACACATTATTATGTCGTCCACATAGAGACAAATGATGACTCCACTATCATTAGCGAACTTCGTGTAATCACATTTAACAGTCTCGTTGACCCTGTAGACTTTTGGCCTAATAACCTGGTCAACCTTCTCGAGCCACATATTGGGAGCGTACTTTAAACTGTACATAGAATTCATCGACTTGCAGACTTTGTCTTCAGGACCCTAAACGACAAATCTATCTGGCTGTTGTATGTGAATCTCTATTGTCATTTTTTTATCCAAAAATACAGTTTAGACATCCATCTGATGATAGAACAACTTATAAATAGCAGCCACGACAATCGTCATCCTGATAGTTGACATCTTAGCTATTAGAGCATATGTGTCAATCTTACCAATCTCCTATTCTTGAGCAAATCCTCCTGGCAACCAGCCTAGCTTCGAACTCATCATCAGTTCCTTCGGCTTTCGTCTTCTTCTTCTCGAAGATTCAACAGCTTTAGCTCCTTCAGACAGATTAACTAACACCCTCTTGTAATTGGATATAATGGAGTCAATCTTACCATTGACTCACTTCCCCCAGAAGATCGCATCTCTAGTCTTCATCGCCTCATCAGCCATCATGTGATAGGTAATAAAGTCATCTCCGAAGTCTTTCGACATTTTCACTCACTTTGCTAACTACTTAGCGAATACTGGTTCAAGTGTTGTCTCATCAATGACAACCACATTCTGTACTACTACTTCTTTGGAAGTACTTTGCTTCTTCGGTACCAACAATGTTCTCTGGAACATCTGTGAAAAAAATATTCTTGTCCCTAGCAAACTTATCTTCAAAGAATTCCACATCGCGAGACTCAATGATTTGATTGATACCATATCAAAGAATCTCCGAGCATTAACAACTTATCCATAAAAAATGTGTAACTCCACTATCCTATTTTTGAGAAATTAAAATAATTTTTCTAATAATAAAATTTTAGCTTTAAAAAAAATATTTTAATTTATGATTTTGGAGGGAAATTAGTTAGAGCAGGAATTATTATAAATTTTTTTTGAAAGTTTGTTGTAACAAACTTTGGGGCCTACCATTTGATTGCTAACTAATTTTTAACAGATTTTTGTAAATAATAGAAAGGAAGGGGTGTTTTCTGAAAAATTTATTTGAATGGAGGGGCTAGGTTGTAAATTATGAAAAGGGAGAGGGCTCCATTGTAAGAGTGCCAAAGGTGGAGGGACTTTATTGTTGAAGTCCCATTTCTCTTTATATCAGAACAGAGGGAGAGAATGAGTGAATCACCCACTCATTTCTTACCAAATTTCTGAGTCTCTCCTCCTCTCCAGTTCGGTCGGGCATGAACTCATGGCGGCGACGGCAGCGACGGCGGCGACGGCGGCGATGGCGACGATCACTCTGGCGACAAGCCTCCACCCTGCAGCTACAGCGTCTAAGCGAGTTCATCACCGGCAGTAGCGTCTCGAACGACGGCTAGCGGAGGACGATCCCCTCTGCTAGAGGCAGCTTCCTTCTCCGGCGTGAGCGACGGTCGAATTCCCTCCTTTCCGACGAACAGAGATGGCGAGCGAGGTGATTTACCTAGGCGTTGCTTCAGGCAGCAGACCCGATCCTCCCACCACGAGCTCGCCGTCCTCCATTCCAACTACAGCAAGAGTTCCTTCAGCGAGTTCGGCATCCTCTTTGTGCAGTCAACTCCGATTTGCACTTTCAACCGATCGGATCATTCATAGATCGGTCAATCATGCGAGGAACAATCGAGATCGGTAAGTTGAGACTAACACTTTTGATTTATGGATTGTTCTTTCGAAATTTGGGAATTTAGTATTGAGAATTGATTCGAGGATGGTTTTTCCTGTTCGTACAATGGTTGTGTTTGTTGGTATCCAGCAGAGAACCTTGGGTTGCAGTCAGACACAGGAAGGCTGGGTCCGACCCCTTTCGGAACATGTCTGTACGTATATAATTGGTGTCCAATCTAGTAAATCAGTAGCTCGATTTCCTTGTCGTAGGACTCATTGCTTTATTTCTATTTGATTCGATGATCCGCTGGATCTGGACAGGGCTTTGGTCGACTATGATTTGAGTTCAGGATCAGGATTCTTGATTGGATCACTTGACGGGGACACTGACTAGTGTCAGACCGAAATCTCCTACAGGTATATACTGTCTCCTCCTTGATTTTAAGTTTTCGTGTAAATTTGAGATGAACTTATTTAGCTTCGTATGTTCGATGTCAGGATCGATAGGTTGGGGTGGTGTATTGCTTGTGTCGCGTGTAGGGATACGATTGTGTGTCCGGGATGTTGTGTGCGTGTACCAAGACCTGTAGCTATGTCCCATTACCGATCGTGTTTTGATGGTTCGTGTCCTATTGTGTTCCTTAAAATTGGAGTGTGTGTGTTCGATTCTGGAATTGGGTTCAGAACCTCCCAAGTTGGAGATCAATGACGAATTTTTTCTCTTCTTATTTTAATTCATTCAAGTTGTATAACTTTTTATTGAAGAATTAGTTCTGTGTATGTTTCTTTCATAAAATTGGTTTCTCTGATTTAGCTGTAACTATTTTGAGTATTGGTTTGAATCTATTTGTATAAATTCTTATTGAGTTTCTGCGGATTGTGTGTGATAATATTTTGTGTATGAAGTTTTCTTGATTCAACAGTACATATGGTGTTTTATTTTGAGATGTGTTGGGGTGGTTGATGCAGTAAGTTGAGCACACATACTTGGTGAATTAGTTTGGTTTGGAATGGTTGCACTGTGACAGTGGAGGAGCATTCAAATTCTATTTTTCTAAAACTAATTTATCTTGCAGTCGTGTGCACTAAATCCTGAGTGTAATTCTTATTGAATTTGGCAGCTGGGATTTAGTATATGGAGAGTAAGGATGAGCTGAGCTACTCTTAAACTTAAGGTTGGACTTTATGTTTAAATTTCAAGGTTGCTGGGTGGGAATTATAGTCATAACTTGAAATGGTGTTATTAAATAAACTACCTTAAGATAATATTTTTCTTTATCGACCCTATATTTTCAATAAGATTTTATGAGTATTCAAATTATATATAATAAATGTTTTTTATTAAATTCTAGCTAAAGGAAATTATGGTTTGGCCAAATGTTGATTATTAATTGTAAGCCCCCTCATTTTTTGATCTTATTTATTTATTTCATATAGATATTTTAATTTATTAAAGTCAATAATGACTATGTTAGTAGTTTGTTGTAACTTTAATTTTGGAAGCACAACAAATATTGTTTTCTCAAATCCAGTTCCATATTTGAATTCTAGACTCATCCACCTTGACTCCACCTTGACTTTGATATATCATGTCCCATCCAATTTTTCTTTTCAACATTCCTTTGACTTTGCGCAATTTCGGGCCAACTTAGGCCAATTTGAGCCATTGACGTAATTTTAAGCCAACTTCCAATTTGCTTTTGGGACTTGACATAGATCGAAACGGTATGACCCAATATAAGGTTTGATCCATTTTGAGTCTATAATGCACATGCCTAGGGTGTACCATCCAATCGAGTTTTTATGTGCTACTTATTTGTAAATGGCACATGAGACTCATTAAATTGATTTTCGGGTCCAATTTGACTAGTAGTACTATTCGGACTCTAACCTAGTCAACCCTACTAGTCAGAACCTAACTAGGAGTACCAAAACCAAGTATACATATATTTAAGTGAATTTTAGAGATTTAATTGCAGCCATATGCAATATTCCCTTATATATTTGGCTTGGTCAAACATCTAACCAAAATAGGAAACCTATTAATAATAGTATTATTTGGAGAACCAAATCATATCCAAATTAGATCAAACCAAATCCCATGTCCAAATAGTATAAATACAAACCAACCCTAATCTTTTTCTCTCTCTTCATAACCATCCACTACTCCACAAATTCTTCCAAACCTAGCGGCCACCACTCCAAACCCGAAACCCTAGCCGACCCCCTTTCTTCATAAAATAAAATTTCTCCTCGATTTCTCCACCAACCACCACCACTTGGATGTCCCTCTCAACATCCTCTTCCACCTTACCAACTATAGGAGCAACCTTGCGGCCGTTAGAAAGGTGCACGACGCGCTACTTGGGTCGAAACTCCGTCGAATCGAAGTCTAAAACGTCACAGCAGGTTAGTCGAATTGTAGATGATGTTTCACCCACTTTTTCTCATTTTTTCTCCTCAAACCAAATCTGAGAGTTACCTTTATGTGTCTAGTCCAACCTCTGATCGCCAGATCCCCTAGTTCCAAGCGGTTTGCCCGTGGCATTGATTCTACGACAGGGTATCCAGAACTGACGAATTCTGTTGCAGGCCAGTTTTCGCCTATCTAAGTTCAGTTTATAACCTTTTAATATTTTTATTCAGAATCTAGACATTGATACCTTTCCAACGCATATCTGAAAGTTAAGTTTTGCATCCGTTTGCTATTTTTAAAAATTCATGACATTTGTCATGTCACCGAACTCCGAAAAATTTAGTTTCCCTTGTGTCCAAAAGTGTCAAAACTCCATGAATCCATACTAAACTTTATGTTGTGCAAGCTTTAACATTATAAATACTATTTTAAATAATTTCTGGAATTTTTATAGAATTTATTATTTTTATTTAATCGTTGTTTTGGGAGTAAATTAATGGGTCGATTTGAGGAAGTCATATGTGGCATTGACATAAGACCTTTTGTGAAAGGGTTTTTCTATTGAAAATAGCATTATATCAATATATAAATATTTATAGATAAATTTCAGAATTTAAATATATTATTTTGTTATAATTGTAAAATATTTACGAAAGGATTTGGTACCTATATGTACTTATATAATAGATGTAGTATCGTAGCAACGTTATGACAACTAGGAGTCATAAATACTCATATAATTTATATGCGGTATGTTGATATAGAATATTAAATATAGTGTATTATTATAGGTGAGCTTGAGAGGATCGACAAGGACACCGGAGTTGGACAGGCCTACCCGCAGATAGCAGTTACAGGCAAGCGTGCCTTGCCATCGTTACAGATCTTCTTCTTTTTTGTCTTATTATTTTTTTTATTAGCATTGCATGACGTAGGATGTTGATACTTAGTGTCCGTTTATAGACGGGTACCGATGTCATGATAGTGACATCGAGTATTGACATTAGGCATTACGTACATACTGATGTGTCCATTGACACGATTGACCACAGGACACCGACACATTCATGATGCGAGGTTTACATGACTATTCGTGGTATTGACCTCGTGTTAGCATTCTAGATTTCTTTATCAGGATTGTTTTTACTTTCGAGATGACTGTACAGACTTGACATTGCTAGATTCTAGACATGGAAATTGGGGAGAACTTGACTACAATATCAGACCTATTGTCGTGTGGCCCATTGTTTAGTGACCTTTATCTCTGTAGCAGAGTAAAGGATTATCACTGTCGAGAATTGATTGTCCTTGGTGCCACAACACAGGTACTGGGGACAATACCCTGTTGAGGTGCTAGTGAGCCTTAGTGGAAGGGGTCTGGTATTCTAGAAAAGTATCTCACTTGCATAGCACATAGACGGATACAGTAGATTGCCTTAGTTCATATTTTTATTTTTGTACCTTAGTATGTATATTATGCACCTTGCTAGTCCTCTGAGGACCTGGCTATTTCCCAGGCTTAGACGAAGCTGAAGGCTACCCAGAGGTTTAAGGATCGGGAGCTGAGACCAGAGGCGTACCGGCACGGGAGGACGAGATAGTGCCAGAGGATTTTTCGTGATCATGTTATAATCATATTTAGTCTTGCTACATTATCTCCTTTTTTTTCATCAGACTTATAGTTGATTTGTACTTTCTTTCTATTTCTATGATTTCGGGATGTTTTACCCGCACAGACTTTATTACTTTTATTGTTAGATATTTGAGATATTTTCTTATTTATTCTTGATCTCTTTGTGGACTCTGTGGATATGATTAGATTATATACATGTGGACTATGTTATATTTCTTGGTGTTATCATGATTTACAGCTTAAGTATTTTGCTAATGGGCTTGTTGTATAGCTTAGCCCATTAGTGAAGTGCTGCTGGCATGTATTCGTATTCCTGGTCCTACGTATTTTGGGACTAGGGCGTTACATTAATTAAAAAAAAATTCTAAATACCTAGAAATAGTCTATGATAACTAGATTATATACATTTTAGATTATACAAAAACAAAACCAGCTAGGTAATTTGTTTAGCATATCTAACAATTGATTGTTTAGACTTTAATCAACTCGTACCAATTAAACAGGAGGATATCCAGATCTACTACCCTTACTTGATCACCCGGAGCAAGGCAAGTATACTCCTCGAATTTGTTCATTTTCTCATGTCTTGTATATTCACGATGTATCACGGGATTGTCTTGTTTCATGTTCTCTTGAGTTTACTTGTGTCTGGGAGGGAAAATACTACAGACGTGTGATCAAACCCTGTTACTATTCATATGAATAGCTTAGGCCCCGCATCGTGCACGCGGGACCCAAGCCGTACCATTTCATGTTCATTGAATCTACCCAAGCTGATCACACACTCTGGATGTATTTCAATATTGCACATTTCAGGATTCAGGTTGTATTTTATGTTCAGGTTGTATTTCATGTTCCGGACTCATATCATGTTCCCTGTATTAACTTTCAGTTTTCAGGTTCAGTTTCATATCTTGTTCTCATTTCTCGTACTGTACATATATTTCCTGTTTCTTGTTCATACCATGATGTTCATGTTCAGTTCCTTGGATATACTTAGCTCCGCTCCTCACTAGGATATGTTGCAGGTGTACTTGCAGGGTATTGTTCTACTTTATGGGCCAGAGCCCAGGATATTAGCTGAGCAGGATGAGACTTAGCTTGAGGCTTCAGGTTTAGACTGATTTGCTTTACTCCTAGATATTGTTCTTAGAATTCACAGTGTAGTTCATTCTTGTTGTCTCTAGTACTTTTATGATATTATGATCGGTGGATTACGGTGATCATTCTGGAAACGTTTTATAGATGCTGTGATTATATATATTCATGTTTATCTGGTTAGATTTCCTTAGAGATTGGTACAGCTTACTTCTTCGTGTCTAATGATGAAGGCTGGGCGTGTCCGAGTCGTGTCCGATTATTCGGGAGCGGATCGTGACATGTTTTTAGTGGTGGCCCATACAGGTCTATCCTAATAGTACCTAGGCATTAGTGTACTATTGAGGGACTTATTAAACTAGGGAAACTTGATCACAGCATAGGAAATCGGGTACATCGGGTATATTGATATTCTATAAACACTTGTTGCTTTTAGGTTTAGGACATTTTAACAGTTTTCTATTTTTCAGATAATTCAAGCACGCAAAACCGGAACGGTTGATCCACCTACACTTGAGATTTTTTAGCCCCTCTACTTTCTATCACTCTACTATCCCCATGGGTAGTACGTAGTTGACGGAGACGTTTGAAGAGTCCCTTGACAACCAGAGGGAGCATACCATCCTTTCCAAGTCAGACTTGTGGATACACTCTCCGAGCCAGGAAGGACTTCTGATTTCCAGACTCTTGGATCTTTGGGCTTCCCCGACATCGAGCGCATATCTTATACCAAGAAGCAGATCGAGAACCTGGAGCCGCCACTGAAGATTATCCAAGTCTTGGAGGATCCGACTCCTCTGAAGACTGGAGCCACTAGCCAGGAGATCCAGAATATAACACAGACAAAGGAACGAGATGAAAAGCTGAAGCACATAAGAGACACAAAGAATTATGATGAAGACAGCAACTACCCTGAACCCGCAAAGCGTTTCCATACTCGAACATTGCTTCTTCAGCCGCATCATCAGATTCAGACAATGACCAATTGTAATTTCTACCGCCATCCAGGACATCGCTTCGAGGAGTGCCGCAAAAGACGGAGGCTATGCTTGTTCTACGGATCATTTGCCCATCAAGTCAAGGATTGTCCGGAGATCGTTGATCGCACTGCCCAAGGACAAGCACCAGGAGCATCAGGACTACAGCAAGGGGACCAACCTCTTCAGATTCGACAATCACGTGGAGCATTACTGTATGGACCAGTCTACGTCAGGACTGTTGAAGAAGTTGAAGTGATTTCAGTCCCGGAGGAATACTGAAGACAGATTGAAGACAGAAGGTTTCTTTTTCCTGGTTGGAAAAACCATGTATCTTGATTCGCAATCCAGCCTTCCCTTAAATTACTTGAAGCACCTATATCATTTCTTGAAACTTCTTATTTGAAACCTTGGTTGATGTCGAAACTTACTCCGAGATATTGTTTCTTATTTTGGTAAACTTGTTTCAGATCCATAATTTGATAATTGTTTGAAATCTATTATTCGATATTGTTTGCATATTCATCATCCCTGACCTTGTTTCCTAGTGATGGCTCCTATTTGCAAATTTTGTCCCTTTATCAAACTTCGTGTTAATTGATATTTTATCGCTTCTCGAGATTTCATTTTGAAACCTTGTTCCTCATTCGAAGCCTTGTTTAAACTTCGTCCTATTCAGGACATTGTTGAAGTTTCCTTTGAAGATTTTGAAGATTTTGTTTCCTAATTGAGATTTGACTCATTCTCTGTATGAGATTTTGCTTTCTATTCGTGACTTTGTTTCCATTTTAAGAATTGTTCTCTATTCATGACTGTGCTTCGACTATTTTGATTTGCTTGTATTCACGTTCAGAATCTTGTTCCTATTCGTTGATTGGTACTCCTCCATTCACTCTTCATAACCTTGTTTCATATTCGAAATTCTATTCAAGATTTTACTTCCTATTCACAGCTTTGTTGATGTTGATTTTCTATCTGAGAATTGTTTCCTATTGAAATTTCTTTCAATGTATTGTTCGAGACTTTGTTGCCAATTGAGATTTTGTTATACTTTGATTCATGTACAAGGTTTCTGGTCCTCAATTCGAGACTCTGTCTTGTATCTGATAATTTGCTTCTATGCCATCTTTGAGATTTCATTACCATCCCGGATTTCATTTGATATTTTGATTACTATTTGAACTTCGATTCCCTGTTCAAGATTCTAAATTTCCCTGGTTGCCCTTTTGTACTCACTACTCTTTGACTGGATTTCGTGTTGCTTCATAGTACCTAATAAACCCTTGTATTCTAACAGACAGGTAACCTCACCATTTTCGTGACTTGGACTATTGAAACTTATTTTGATTCTTTAAAATTTTCTATGGATAAAGTTCAAAGACTATTCGATGACCTACTAGGGTGTGGCAGTGCGCGCTGCAGCTGTTATCTGGATTGTGGAGACCGAAAGTTCACTGCAGCCAGCAGCGCACTGGCGAGGCAGGAACTCTAAGTTGAAGTGATTTCAGACATTCATAGGTTTTCAAGTATTATTGAGACTTTATCTTATTTTTCATACCTTTGATATCTTGGGTGGTTTCGACAATGATTGTTGAAAAATGGATAAGGTTGACATAATATTTGATGACATATTGTTATTTGAGTCACGGAGTCGAAAGTCCACTGCAGTCAGATATATACTGGCGGGGTAGGGATTCTAAGCAAAGTGATTTCAAATACCTATATGTTCTTGGATATCAGGGAGACTATATTCCATTTTCATATAATTATTGGTTTTCGAGAATCACAAATCCTTGTACGTTTATCCTGATTTGATACTGTATCTCCTGAATATTTCGTACGTTTCCTCAATCAACTCTTGCTAACTTCCCTCTAGCATTTTACCGTTAGATCATTGAATTCCTCAAAATTATACATTGCCATATTTTGATTCCATACTTCGTTTGTGTCTTGCCTAAATTTTGATCGTAAATCATGTCTATCTGACCATGATTTTCCTATCTTGTCCTAGTCCACTTGTGTAAAACTATTGATTTTGATCGTACTTAATAGTTGTGTCTTCATGATTTTGCTCCTCTAAGTTATAATTGAAACTTCATTTTATCTCGTGCCTATTTTGATTCTTGATTATTGTTAGATCATGTTATTCCAACTTCTTGTGTGTAATTATTGTACATGGTCTCAAGGCTCAGAGAGCGTCTCAGAGTTGCACAGGATCGGCAGAAGTACTGGACAGATAGCAGCACACGGCCACTGGAGTTTGCAGTTGGGATAGAGTGTTGCTGAAGATCTCGCCGACCCGAGACGTCCTTCGTTTCGACAGAGGCGGGAAGCTCAGTCCGAGATTCATCAGGCCTTTCGACGTGATGGCGCGGATTGGTGAGGTGGTATATTGACTAGCGCTTACAGCTAACTTGGAGGGAGTGCATGATATTTTCCATGTGTCTCAGCTTCGACGCTACAATTCAGACCCGAGCCATGTGGTGGACTACTCAGAGCTAGAGGTGGGTCCGAGCTTGACCTACGAGGAGCAGCCAGTGGAGATCCCTGATCGGAGGGAGAAGCGCCTGCGGAACCAGACTATACCGCTTGTTCGAGTCATGTGGAGACACTACTCTCCGGGAGAGTCCACATGGGAGCACGAAGACGAGATGCGAGAGCGCTATCCTAGCATGTTTGCTTGATTGTATTCTTGTGTTCGAAAATTCTATTTTCAATAAATGACTTGTGTTTGAATCTTTTTGTGATTTTGAGATTTACTTTGTGGGTCTTCGAATTTTGAGGACGAAACTTTTCAAGGGGAAGAGATTTGTAACTCCACTATCCTATTTTTGAGAAATTAAAATAATTTTTCTAATAATAAAAGTTTAGCTTTAATAATAAATATTTTGATTTATGATTTTGGAGGGAAATTAGTTAGAGCAGGAAATATTATTAAAAAATTTTAAAAGTTTGTTGTAACAAACTTTGGGGCCCACCATTTGATTGCTAACTAATTTTTAACAGATTTTTGTAAATAATAGAAAGGAAGGGGTGTTTTCTGAAAACTTTATTTGAATGGAGGGGCTAGGTTGTAAATTACGAAAAGGGGGAGGGCTCCATTGTAAGAGTGTCATAGGTGGAGGGACTTTATTGTAAAAGTCCCATTTCTTTTTATATCAGAATAGAGAGAGAGAATGAGTGAATCACTCACTCATTTCTTACCAAATTTTCGAGTCTCTCCTCCTCTCCAGTTCGGCCGGTGTAACGACCCGCTCCGTCCTAGCGGAACGCCGATTCAAACGACAAGTGCAACGACTCAAACGAGCCGTCGACCCGAAGAGTTGGCATCGACCTGATGAAGAATCGATGCAAGGCTTACATTGGCCCATCAATATGAATCCAGACTTAGACTTTCAAAGGCGCGCTCGGAGTATCGCTTGGCCGATGCGAACATCGCTAAGGTGGGTGGCTCCGATGAACCCGTCTTTGCTTAGCCTAGACACTTAACAATACGGACACTATCACGAGAATCGCTAGGCGATAACCCCGCGTATGCTAATAAATGAATGACTCAACGCACCTAGCTAAGGGAATAATCCCATCTTGTATGCTTGTATAGAATATGGAAAGGAACTTGGAAAATGTGAACTCTCGCACCGCGCTCCACGCTCGTGCTAAGGCACAAGCTACGTTCAAGTCCCTTATGCATTCAACAATGAAACAATGAATGGTTTACAACAATGAAATGGAAAGACTATCAACATAGTCGTTCCGAGTAGAGTATAGCAACATTGAAAGACTATGGGACCGATGGGTCGCCAAGGCGACTCCCGCACTGGGAGTTGCGTAACGAATGAATGAATGAATCAACGAATGAATGAATGAATACGTGAATGAATCAATGAACGAACGAACAAGTGAAAAAAAGAAGGAAAAGAAAGAACACATGAAAGATAAGAAAGGAAAGAATGGTTAGCGACAGGTGTGTCGGGCACGTGCAACGGAGCTCGCTACCCGCGCTGCACGGACGCCAACCTGGTCGATAACGCATTTTGGCTAAAGGGTTAGCCTACGGCTCGGAGATAACCGTTAAGTTAAAATGACAAGACAATACGAAATGGTCGTGGACAAACGGTACGGGCGATGGAGGGGAATACCGTGGCCGTCATGAGAAAGAATTCTGCGGCACGGGCGATGGGAGGAAACCGTGGCCGGCCTAGGCGGAATCAAAAACGGGGCTTACGGGCTGCCTGGGTACGGGCTTGGCTTCCCAGGAGACGTAAGTGCAGGGTATTTCAAGAGACTTAACGGGGTGTGCCAGCCAACACCCTACGCTAAGTTGAGAAATACCAAGGGGAAAATGTCCAAAATGGCTTGTAAAGCCAGCGACCCATGTATGTAGATTAAGTGGACTATGCTGGTGGCAATCCACGTGCAAGTCCTTGCATTGAAACAAGTAGTCTAAGTTAACTAAATGAAGTGCCTTCTGAACATGCCTGAAATGTAAATCTCTGAACATGCCTGAAATGTAACACTCTGAACATGCCTACGACGTGCTAAAACATGCCTACGACAGGTTAGATAACGTGCCCACGACGTGCTAGAACTTGAGGAAGGGACACGCCCTTAACATTGAATGTTTATATGAATCGCGTTAAATTACTACATGTGAATTATGACTAACTTGGTTCACCTTGGACATGGAAGGCCGGACGGTAAGTATGGGTAAGTCTTACATGTATTTTCATGCGACACTTGAATTCGGCAACACGAGATACGTTACGAAATATGCCATGAAACTGATCCTAAGGCAAGATTAGAAAGACAATGAATGCTAGACGGTGCACAAAAGTAAATGGGACGTGTTTGGTAATGATAGCATTGTGGGCGAGCTAGCCTCCCCACCAGTGCATAACAATGTACTGATAACCCCACAGTCTGCTTGTAGGATGCAGGATACGTCATCGGGTGCGGAGCTTCCCTCGAACGTGCTAAGGCGCGGAGCTATCTCTGGAGCCTTGGAGCGTTGCAAGAAGCTGAAGCACCATATACAGGACATAATGTATCGGAACGTCGCCATGTATCATTCCATCTTGTAAGCCACTTGGCACGCCTTTTATGTTTCAGAGAGAGAGCTTGAGCGATTGGTAATATCGGCCTAGCGCCGCTTATAAACTTCTTGAATATCAATAAAGAGTTGAATTCGCTTGTACTTGTGTTCATTTACTTTCCGCTGCAATGGGGACACTGTGTGCGACTCTGTGGCCTAGCTCAAATCGGCCGTTTCTGGACTTGGCCTTGCACGGGCGCAACCTAGGCCCGTGCGGCATCACGCCTTAGCAAGGACGATCGCTCCTACAGAAGCGGGGCTCGACAGATTGGTATCAGAGCACGGCTTTACGTCCTTGGACTTCACGTCGAATTCTCAGTTTTGAAAGCTCATCGTTGGAAGAAGAAGTGTACGCTCTCTCTCATTGTGCCTTGGGATGTTCCATACAATAAGTCTAATATTTTTAAAAGCTCATTCAGGCGTTCAATCGAACGCATTAGTAGGCAATCGCCGAATGCATCGGTAGGCCTTTGTGCCGAACGGTGTCAACTTGTCTTGAATGAAAACGCGTGCTAAAGTTAACATGTCGCGTGCATGCCTAACTAGTCCTACGATGACCCTAGCAATTGAGTGTGCAAACTCGGAATATAGTCCACACGAGATGGTTATGCGGCACAACTTAGTTCGCGTGTCGCGCACCTCGACTTTTGGGTGCCATCGGGTTGCGAGCGATATCAAGTATCGCTCGATCGAGAACGGAGATACACTTTGAGTGTCTATCGATAGGAATGCTATCGAGTTAACGCTTAGGCGTACCCGAAAGATTGGCTTGGATTTTGAGGATTAGTGCGAACGACTTAGTACGTCGAGGCGACGTGAGCGATTACACTAGAGATTCGTCGAACGAATCTGAAGGATGTCTTAGCGCATGACGCGAACGTGATTGAGGACTAGATCGTATGGCTTGAATCCGAGTGGTGTATGTGATAGGTTCGGAGAAGAATAAGAATGAGTGTCGACGACTAGTCGAGTGGCTCGAACCCTGAGTGGTGTATGGACGTCATAGAAATTGTTCGAGCGAGACTGAAGGATTTACGGATCGTATGAGTATGTCGGCAAGAGATGCAATCGCGCAAAGCCTTAAAACGTGTCACGCTTAGTTGACCGTGACTTCAAAAGTCCCGAACATGATGTCGCTGGACAACTTGTCAATGGGCAACGCGAGTTAGAAAATGGTTCGGAACGATGAATGAAAATGAAAGGTCTTGATCGAGGAAACTTAGAGGATCGCGCGTACGATTTTGGATTGATTCAAATGAATTGTGACTTGAGTTGAACAACGATCTTGAAACTAGCTTGAGGAATAACAGTTAAACTTGATCTTGAATATTAAATGAAATTGTGGAATATCCAACTCGGACAACAGCATCAACGTACGACTCGAAATCGGTTGTAAAGGAAGATCGTCAGGTTACGCATATCGTCGATGGTATTGAGGCGTATAAAAATCGATATACGATAACTGGGGGGTACTCTGACTTGGCGAATGACGATCATACAAATGTCATTGTTCCGTTGGATGATTTACTTGGGATGTTAAAAAATGTATCGAGGAAAAGATAGACTTGGCTCGAGAATTTTCTAGTTGAACGCATGACGGTCAGACTGTCGAATTGATTTGGCTTGGATGAAAATGAGAATGCTTGGATTTGCTTTGTTGACAACCACAACGTTGATGTTCTTGTCTTATGCGAGCGCAGCTCCAGCCTCGCACATGCGTCGCGTCGGATTAGGATGATCACTCCGCGTGAGCACTGATATGGTGATTCATACAGCAGGAGTGATTGAACTTGGATGGCGTGGCAATTTGTGTGCTTCGACTTGTGGTGACACGAAGGTGAACTTGAGAATGACTTGGTGTGCTTGATGATTGAGCTTGAGGATTGCATAGGTCCAATCCGCATATCGAGAATGAATTAGTCAAGACGCAAGCAAGAGTTACGCCCCGATGAGAATGATTATTCCGCGGGAGCGTTGCATGGTGATTCATGAACCACCGTGGATAATCGAACTCGCGTGAGATTGGGGCGCAACGTATTGTCAAAAGTTAGACGACCTCGTGATCGAATACATGAATTGGTTAGAATTGGTGAATTGAATGGAATCGAATATGTGCAACAATGTCTTGATGCGAATTAGGTGATCGTGCTCGATGTTTATAAATCTGAGTGACGCGAGCTTGGGTAGAAAATCCCGTACTATCGACTTTGGTTTGATCCTAGGATTGGGGTCAGTGTTGGCATTATTGTTGGGGAACTATGATTCCAATCCTGACATTGACTTAGCCTTGAGAAATGGCCTAGCGGTTAGGCGAGACGTCCTGTTTCAAGTGTTAGCAATCAAAAGATTGATCTTGAGGATTGACATGGATGGATTGAATGATACAAGAATAGGATACCCTACTCACGAGACTCGGCTGACATGCATATATTTCAGGGACGCCGGAGTATGTGCACGATACGACTCGAGTGAGAATGATGAATTCTCTATCACGCGGTTTGGTGAATGCATGTATTTTGGGGACGCTGGAATGCGTGCACGATCCAACCAAGTGACACGTTGAATTCCAAACGAGACTTGAGGAATAGAAAGTGTCGAGAACATGAGATCATATTAAAAGAAAGGAATAATACTAGTACGAGCGTGGCTCGGAATCAAAGAAACGTGTGAGCGGAATATGCGTGAACGACAACGGGATTGGCCCTAAACAAGTGAATGATATAGAATCGATATTATGCAAGAAAAAGTTGGTATAACGAATTGAACCATTGATAGGAAGATATGCTCGAGGATAGTGCAATACTTAGTCTTGAATCGGACGAAAATTACTTAGACTTGGTCGACCCCGCTAAGAAGAAATCATACTGATTTTGTGGACAAGAACGCTTGAAAAGCGAATCGGGTCATCTCAATGACCGAGATAAACGAAAGTGAGTTTGCCTCGACCTACGACCCTCGTATTTGACGAAGTACAACGTGCCTCGCGCGACTATTTCAGTTCCATGACACGAAGAAATAGCAACCAAGACGAAGAAACACATGATACCAATCTGTCACGCCCCGCTCCCGTAGGAGCGATCGTCCTCGCTAAGGCGTGATGCCGCACGGGCCTAGGTTGCGCCCGTGCAAGGCCAAGTCCAGAAATGGCCGATTTGACCTAGGCCACAGAGTCGCACAGAGTGTCCCCATTTGCAGCGAAAAGTAAATGAACATAAATTGAAGCGAATTCAAACTCTTTATTGATATTCAAGAAGTTTACAAGCGGCGCTAGGCCGAGTTTACAAGTCGCTCAAGCTCTCTCTCTCTGAAACATAAAAGGCATACCAAGTGGCTTACAAGATGGAATGATTCACGGCGATGTTCCGATACATTATGTCCTGTATAGGGTGCTTCAGCTTCTTGCAACGTTCCAAGGCCCCATAGTTGGCTCCGTGCCTTAACACGTTCGATGGAAGCTCCGCACCCGCCGCGTCTCCTGCATCCTGCAAACAGAATGTGGGGTTATCAGTACATTGTTATGCACTGGTGGGGAGGCTAGCTCGCCCACAATGCTATCATTACCAAACACGTTCCATTTACTTTCGTGCACCGTCTATCATTCATTGTCTTTCTAATCTTGCCTTAGGATCAGTTTCATGGCATATTCCAAACCTATCTCGTGTTGTCGAATTCAAGTGTCGTATAAAAATACATGCACGACTTACCCATATTTACCGTCCGGCCTTCCGTGTCCAAAGTAAACCAAGTTAGCCAACAATTCATAAGTAATAACTTAACGTGTCTCATGTAAACTTTCGATATCAAGGGCGTGTCCCTGCCTCGGGTTCTAGCACGTCGTGGGTGCGTCATCTAACTCACTTGCATGAATTACTCCTTATCATTTGGTGTGTTACATTTTAAGCATGTTCAGAGTGTTATATCTCAGGCATGTTCAGAGTGTTACATTTCAAGCATATTCAAGAGGCACTTCATTTAGTTAACTTAGACTACTTGTTTCAATACAAGGACTTGCACGTGGATTGCCACCAGCATAGTCCACTTAATCTACATGCATGGGTCGCTGGCTTTACAAGCCATTTTGGACATTTTTCCCTTGGTATTTCTTAACTTAGCGTAGGGTGTTGGCTGGCACACCCCGTTAAGTCTCTTGAAATACCCTGCACTTACGTCTCCTGGGAAGCCAAGCCCGCACCCAGGCAGCCCGTAAGCCCCGTTTTGATTCCGCCAAGGCCGGCCACGGTTTCCCCCCATCGCCCGTGTCGTTTGTCCACGACCATTTCGTATTATCTTATCATTTTAACTTAGCGGCTATCTCCGAGCCGTAGGCTAACCCTTAGCCATAATGTGTTATCGACCAGGTTGGCGTCCGTGCAGCGCGGGTAGCGAGCCCCGTTGCACGTGTCTGTCACACCTGTCGCTAACCATTCTTTCCTTTCTTATCTTTCATGTGTTCTTTTTTTTTCTTCTTTCTTTCACTTGTTCGTTCGTTCATTGATTCATTTACGTATTCATTCATTCATTCGTTGATTCATTCATTCATTCGTTACGCAACTCCTAGTGCGGGAGTCGCCTTGGCGACCCATCGGTCCCATAGTCTTTCAATGTTGCTATACTCTACTCGAAACGACTATGTTGATAGTCTTCCCATTTCATTTTTGTAAACCATTCATTGTTTCATTGTTGAACGCATCAGGGACTTGATCGTAGCTTGTGCCTTAGCACGAGCGTGGAGCGCGGTACGAGAGTTTATATTTTCCAAGTTCCTTTCAATATTCTATACAAGCATAAAAGATGGGATTATTCCCTTAGCTAGGTGCGTTGAGTCATTCATTTATTAGCATACGCGGGGTTATCGCCTAGCGATTCTCGTGATAGTGTCCGTATTGTTAAGTGTCTAGGCTAAGCAAAGACGGGTTCATCGGAGCCACCCACCTTAGCGATGTTCGTATCGGTCGAGCGATACTCCGAGCGCGCCTTTGAAAGTCTAAGTCTGGATTCATCTTGACGGGCCAATGTAAGCCTTGCATCGATTCTTCATCAGGTCGATGCCAACTCTTCGGGTCGACGGCTCGTTTGAGTCGTTGCACTTGCCGTTTGAATCGACGTTCCGCTAGGGCGGAGCGGGTCATTACATAATACACCACTCAAAATAAGTCTCGTCCTCGAGACTTCCTGAGTGCAGGTCATCCTACCATTCCTTAACTCGTGTCGTCGTATTTCTCAGACAATCCCTATCGAACGGCTTTACCGCTCGATGGCACCGAACTATACTCGATACCTTTCCAAGTCCCGTGTTTGTATACGTTTTGGTAGATTTTTATTGAATAACTTTTCATTCATTTTAGAGTTGATGTTTCTTCAACTTCCTATTTCGACGTGTCATGGGACTGAAATGGTCGTACGAGGCACGTTGTAATTCGTTAAATGCGAGGGCCGTTGGCTGAGGCAAACTCACTTTTGTTTATCTCGGTCATTGAGATGACCCGATTCGCTTCTCAAGCGTTCTTGTCCACGAAATCAGTATGATTTCTTCTTAGCGATGTCGACCAAGTCTAAGTAATTTTCGTCCAATTCAAGACAAAGTATTGTATATCGTCGAGCATATCTTCCTATCAATGGTTCAACTCGTTATACCAACTTTTACTTTCACGATATCGATTCCATATCATTCGCTTGTTTAGGGCCAATCTTGGTGTCGTTCACGCACACTCCGCTCACACGTTTTTTCGATTCCGAGCCACGCTCGTACTAGTATCATTCCTTTCTTTTAACACGATTCCAAGTTCTCGACACTTTTCCATTCCTCAAGTCTCGTTTGGAATTCAATGTGTCACTTGGTTAGATCGTGCACACATTCCAGGCGTTCCCAAAATACATGCATTCACCAAACCGCGTGATAGAGAATTCATCATTCTCACTCGAGTCGCATCGTGTACATACTCCGGCGTCCCTGAAATATATGCATGTCAGCCGAGTCTCGTGAGCAGGGTTTCCTATATTCGTGATTCGTGCTATCCATCCATGCCAATCCTCAAGATCAATCTTTTGATTGCTAACAATTAAAACAGGGCGTCTCGCCTAACCGCTAGGCTATTTCTTTTCGAGGCTAAGTCAATGTCAGGATTGGAATCATAGTTCCCCAACAATAATGCCAATACTGACCCCAATCCTAGGGTCAAACCAAAGTCGGTAGTACGGGGGGTTTTCTACCCAAGCTCGCGTCACTCAGATTTCTAAACATCGAGCACGATCACCTATTCGCATCAATGTATTCGTTGTGTATATTCGAATCCATTCAAATCACCCAATCGACATACTTCACATATCCATTCTAACCAATTCATGTATTCGATCACGAGGTCATCCAGCTCGACAATACATTGCGTCCCAATCTCACGCGAGTCTGATCATCCACGGTGGTTCATGAATCACCATGCAACGCTCCCGCGGAATAATCATTCTCATCGGGGAGTAACTCTTGTTTGAGTTTAGACTAACTCATTCTTGATACGCGGATTGGACCTATTCAATCCTCAAGTTCAATCATCAAACACACTGATTCATTCTCGAGTTTACCTTCACGTCAAACCATAAGTCGAAGCAATCAAATTGCCACGCCATCCAAGTTCAATCACTCCCGCTGTATGAATCACCATATCAGCGCTCACGCGGAGTGATCGTCCTAATCCGACACGACGCATGTGCGAGGCTGGAGTTGCGCTCGCATAAGACAAAAACGTCAACGTTGTGGTTGTCAACGAAGCAAATCCAAGCATTCTCATTTTCATCCAAGCCAAATCAATTCGACAGTCTAACCGTCATGCGTTCAACTAGAAAATACTCGAGCCAAGTCTATCTTTTCCTCGACACATTTTTAACATCCCAAGTATAGCATCCAACGGAACAATGACATTTGCACGATCGTCATTCGTCGAGTCAGATTACCCCCGAGTTATCGCATATCGATCTTTGATACGCCTCAATGCCATCGACGATATGCGTAACCTGACGATCTTCCTTTGCAACCGATTTCGAGTCGTACGTTGATGCTGTTGTCCGAGTTGGATATTCCACAATTTCATTTAATATTCAAGATCAAGTTCAACTGCTATTCCTCAAGCTAGTTTCAAGATCGTTGTTCAAACTCAAGTCACAATGCATTTGAATCAATCCGAAATCGTACGCGCGATCCTCTAAGTTTTCTCGATCAAGACCATTCATTTTCATTCATCGTTCCGAACCATTTTCTAACTCGCGTTGTCCATTGACAAGTTGTCTAGCGACATCTCGTTCGGGACTTTTGAAGTCACGGCCAACTAAGCGTGACACGTTCTAAGGCTTTGCGTGATTGTCGCTTGCCGACATACTCGTACGATCCGTAAATCCTTTAGTCTCGCTCGAACAATTTCTATGACGTCCATACACCACTCAGGATTCGAGCCACTCGACTAGTCGTCGACACTCATTCTTATTCTTCTCCGAACGTATCACATACACCACTCGGATTCAAGCCATACGATCTAGTCCTCAATCACGTTCGCATCATACGCTAAGACAGCCTTCAGATTCGTTCGACGAATCTCTAGCGTAATCGCTCACGTCGCCTCGACGTACTAAGTCGTTCGCACTAATCCTCAAAATCCAAGCCAATCTTTTGGGTACGCCTAAGCGTTAACTCGATAGCGTTCCTATCGAGACGTTGCATGGTGATTCATGAACCACCGTGGATAATCGGACTCGCGTGGACGACCTCGTGATCGAATACATGAATTGGTTAGAATTGGTAAATTGAATGGAATCGAATATGTGCAACGATGTCTTGATACGAATTAGGTGATCGTGCTCGATGTTTAGAAATCTGAGTGACGCGAGCTTGGGTAGAAAATCCCGTACTATCAATTTTGGTTTGACCCTAGGATTGGGGTCAGTATTGGCATTATTGTTGGAGAACTATGATTCCAATCCTGACATTGTCTTAGCCTTGAGAAATGGCCTAGCGGTTAGGCGAGACGTCATGTTTCAAGTGTTAGCAATCAAAAGATTGATCTTGAGGATTGACATAGATGGATTGAATGATACAAGAATAGGATACCCTACTCACGAGACTCGGCTGACATGTATATATTTCAGGGATGCCGGAGTATGTGCACGAGACGACTCGAGTGAGAATGATGAATTCTCTATCACGCGGTTTGGTGAATGCATGTATTTTGGGGACGCCTGGAATGCGTGCACGATCCAACCAAGTGACATGTTGAATTCCAAACGAGACTTGAGGAATAGAAAGTGTCGAGAACATGAGATCATGTTAAAAGAAAGGAATAATACTAGTACGAGCGTGGCTCGGAATCAAAGAAACGTGTGAGCGGAATGTGCGTGAACGACAACGGGATTGGCCCTAAACAAGTGAATGATATGGAATCGATATTGTGCAAGCAAAAGTTGGTATAACGAATTGAACCATTGATAGGAAGATATGCTCGAGGATAGTACAATACTTAGTCTTGAATCGGACGAAAATTACTTAGACTTGGTCGACCCCGCTAAGAAGAAATCATACTGATTTCGTGGACAAGAACGCTTGAGAAGCGAATCGGGTCATCTCAATGACCGAGATAAATGAAAGTGAGTCTGCCTCGCCCTACGACCCTCGTATTTGACGAAATACAACGTGCCTTGCACGACTATTTCAGTTCCATGACACGAAGAAATAGCAACCAAGACGAAGAAACACATGAATTGAATAAGTACCATCAACTCTAAAATGAATGAAAAGTTATTCAATAAAATCGACCAAACGTAGGCGACACGGAACTTAGAAAGGGATCGAGTATAGTTCGATGCCATCGAGCGGTAAAGCCATTCGATAGAGATTGTCTAAGATACGTACACGACATGGGTTAAGGAATGGTAGGATGACCTACACTCAGGAAGTCTCGAGGACGAGACTTATTTTGAGTGGTGTATTATGTAACGACCCGCTCCGCCCTAGCGGAACGCCGATTCAAACGGCAAGTGCAACAACTCAAACGAGTCGTCGACCCGAAGGCAACGACTCAAACGAGCCGTCGACCCGAAGAGTTGGCATCGACCTGATGAAGAATCGATGCAAGGCTTACATTGGCCCGTCAAGATGAATCCAAACTTAGACTTTCAAAGCCGCGCTCGGAGTATCGCTCGGCCGATGCGAACATCGCTAAGGTGGGTGGCTCCGATGAACCCATCTTTGCTTAGCCTAGACACTTAACAATACGGACACTATCACGAGAATCGCTAGGCGATAACCCCGCGTATACTAATAAATGAATGACTCAACACACCTAGCTAAGGAAATAATCCCATTTTGTATGCTTGTATAGAATATGGAAAGGAACTTGGAAAATGTGAACTCTCGCACCGCGCTCCACGTTCGTGCTAAGGCACAATCTACGTTCAAGTCCCTTATGCATTCAACAATGAATGGTTTACAACAATGAAATGGGAAGACTATCAATATAGTCGTTCCGAGTAGAGTATAGCAACATTGAAAGACTATGGGACCGATGGCTCCGTGCCTTAGCACGTTCGAGGGAAGCTCCGCACCCGATGACGTCTCCTGCATCCTGCAAGCAGACTGTGGGGTTTTCAGTACATTGTTATGCACTGGTGGGGAGGCTAGCTCGCCCACAATACTATCATTACCAAACACGTCCCATTTACTTTTGTGCACCGTCTATCATTCATTGTCTTTCTAATCTTGCCTTAGGATCAGTTTCATGGCATATTTTGTAACCTATCTCGTGTTGCCGAATTCAAGTGTCGCATGAAAATACATCTACGACTTACCCATACCTACCGTCCGGCCTTCCCTGTCCAAGGTAAACCAAGTTAGTCACAATTCACATGTAGTAATTTAACGTGATTCATGTAAACATTCAATGTTAAGGGCGTGTCCCTGGCTCAAGTTCTAGCACGTCGTGGGCACGTTATCTAACATGTCGTAGGCATGTTTTAGCATGTCGTAGGCATGTTCAGAGTGTTACATTTCAGGCATGTTCAGAGTGTTACATTTCAGGCATGTTCAGAAGGCACTTCATTTAGTTAACTTAGACTACTTGTTTCAATACAAGGACTTGCACGTGGATTGCCACCAGCATAGTCCACTTAATCTACATGCATGGGTCGCTGGCTTTACAAGCCATTTTGGACATTTTTCCCTTGGTATTTCTCAACTTAGCATAGGGTGTTGGCTGGCACACCCCGTTAAGTCTCTTGAAATACCCTGTACTTACGTCTCCTGGGAAGCCAAGCCCGCACCCAGGCAGCCCGTAAGCCCCTTTTTTGATTCCGTCTAGGCTGGCCACGGTTTTCCCCCCATCGCCCGTGCCGCAGAATCCTTCCTCATGACGGCCACGGTATTACCCCCATCGCCCGTGCCGTTTGTCCACGACCATTTCGTATTGTCTTGTCATTTTAACTTAACGGCTATCTCCGAGCCGTAGGCTAACCCTTAGCCATAATGCGTTATCGACCAGGTTGGCATCCGTGGAGCGCAGGTAACGAGCCCCGTTGCACGTACTCGTCACACCTGTCGCTAACCATTCTTTCCTTTCTTATCTTTCATGTGTTCTTTCTTTTCCTTCTTTTTTTCACTTGTTCGTTCGTTTATTGATTCATTCACGTATTCATTCATTCATTCGTTGATTCATTCATTCATTCGTTACGCAACTTCCAGTGTGGGATTCGCCTTGGCGATCCATCGGTCCCATAGTCTTTCAATGTTGCTATACTCTACTCGGAACGACTATGTTGATAGTCTTCCCATTTCATTGTTGTAAACCATTCATTGTTTCATTGTTGAATGCATAAGGGACTTGAACGTAGCTTGTGCCTTAGCACGAGCGCGGTACGAGAGTTCACATTTTCCAAGTTCTTTTCCATATTCTATACAAGCATACAAGATGGGATTATTCCCTTAGCTAGGTGCGTTGAGTCATTCATTTATTAGCATACGCGGGGTTATCGCCTAGCGATTCTCGTGATAGTGTCCGTATTGTTAAGTGTCTAGGCTAAGCAAAGACGGGTTCATTGGAGCCACCCACCTTAGCGATGTTCGCATCGGTCGAGCGATACTCCGAGCGCGCCTTTGAAAGTCTAAGTCTGGATTCATCTTGACGGGCCAATGTAAGCCTTGCATCGATTCTTCATCAGGTCGATGCCAACTCTTCGGGTCGACGGCTCGTTTGAATCGTTGCACTTGTCGTTTGAATCGGCGTTCCACTAGGGCGGAGCGGGTCGTTACATAATACACCACTCAAAATAAGTCTCGTCCTCGAGACTTCCTGAGTGCTGGTCATCCTACCATTCCTTAACCCATGTCGTGTACGTATCTTAGACAATCTCTATCGAATGGCTTTACCGCTCGATGGCATCGAACTATACTCGATCCCTTTCTAAGTTCCGTGTCGCCTACGTTTGGTCGATTTTATTGAATAAGTACCATCAACTCTAAAATGAATGAAAAGTTATTCAATAAAATCGACCAAACGTAGGCGACACGGAACTTAGAAAGGGATCGAGTATAGTTCGATGCCATCGAGCGGTAAAGCCATTCGATAGAGATTGTCTAAGATACGTACACGATATGGGTTAAGAAATGGTAGGATGACCTGCACTCAGGAAGTCTCGAGGACGAGACTTATTTTGAGTGGTGTATTATGTAACGACCCGCTCCGCCCTAGCGGAACACCGATTCAAACGGCAAGTGCAATGACTCAAACGAGCCGTCGACCCGAAGAGTTGGCATCGACCTGATGAAGAATCGATGCAAGGCTTACATTGGCCCGTCAAGATGAATCCAGACTTAGACTTTCAAAGGCGCGCTCGGAGTATCGCTCGGCCGATGCGAACATCACTAAGGTGGGTGGCTCCGATGAACCCGTCTTTGCTTAGCCTAGACACTTAACAATACGGACACTATCACGAGAATCGCTAGGCGATAACCCCGCGTATGCTAAAAATGAATGACTCAACGCACCTAGCTAAGGGAATAATCCCATCTTGTATGCTTGTATAGAATATGGAAAGGAACTTGGAAAATGTGAACTCTCGCACCGCGCTCCATGCTCATGCTAAGGCACAAGCTACGTTCAAGTCCCTTATGTATTCAATAATGAAACAATGAATGGTTTACAACAATAAAATGGGAAGACTATCAACATAGTCGTTCCGAGTAGAGTATAGCAACATTGAAAGACTATGGGACCGATGGGTCGCCAAGGCGACTCCCACACTGGGAGTTGCGTAACGAATGAATGAATGAGTCAACGAATGAATGAATGAATACGTGAATGAATCAATGAACGAACGAACAAGTAAAAAAAAGAAGGAAAAGAAAGAACACATGAAAGATAAGAAAGGAAAGAATGGTTAGCGACAGGTGTGACGAGCACGTGCAACGGGGCTCACTACCCGTGCTGCACGGACGCCAACCTGGTCGATAACGTATTATGGCTAAGGGTTAGCCTACGGCTCGGAGATAGCCGTTAAGTTAAAATGACAAGACAATACGAAATGGTCGTGGACAAACGGCACGGGCGATGGGTGGGAATACCGTGGCCGTCATGAGGAAGGATTCTGCGGCACGGGCGATGGAGGAGAAAACCGTGGTCGGCCTAGGCGGAATAAAAAACGGGGCTTACGGGCTGCCTGGGTGCGGGCTTGGCTTCCCAGAAGACGTAAGTGCAGGGTATTTCAAGAGACTTAACGGGGTGTGTCAGCTAACACCCTACGCTAAGTTGAGAAATACCAAGGGGAAAATGTCCAAAATGGCTTGTAAAGCCAGCGACCCATGCATGTAGATTAAGTGGACTATGCTGGTGGCAATCCACGTGCAAGTCCTTGCATTGAAACAAGTAGTCTAAGTTAACTAAATGAAGTGCCTTCTGAACATGCCTGAAATGTAACACTCTGAACATGCCTGAAATGTAAGACTCTGAACATGCCTACGACGTGCTAACGTATGCCTACGACCTGTTAGATAACGTGCCCACGGCGTGCTAGAACTTGAGGCAGGAACACGCTCTTAACATTGAATGTTTACATGAATCACGTTAAATTACTACATATGAATTGTGACTAACTTGGTTTACCTTGGATAGGGAAGGCCGGACGGTAAGTATGGGTAAGTCGTACATGTATTTTCATGCGACACTTGAATTCGGCAACACGAGATAGGTTACGAAATATGCCATAAAACTGATCCTAAGGCAAGATTAGAAAGACAGTGAATGATAGACGGTGCACAAAAGTAAATGGGACGTGTTTGGTAATGATAGCATTGTGGGCGAGCTAGCCTCCCACCAGTGCATAACAATGTACTGATAACCCCACAGTCTGCTTGCAGGATGCAGGAGACGTCATCGGGTGCGGAGCTTCCCTCGAACGTGCTAAGGCGCGGAGCTATCTCTGGAGCCTTGGAGCGTTGCAAGAAGCTGAAGCACCATATACAGGACATAATGTATCGGAACATCGCCATGTATCATTCCATCTTGTAAGCCACTTGGCACGCCTTTTATGTTTCAGAGAGAGAGCTTGAGCGATTGGTAATATCGGCTAGCGCCGCTTGTAAACTTCTTGAATATCAATAAAGAGTTGAATTCGCTTCTACTTGTGTTCATTTACTTTCCGATGCAATGGGGACACTGTGTGCGACTCTGTGGCCTAGCTCAAATCGGCCGTTTCTGGACTTGGCCTTGCACGGGCGCAACCTAGGCCCGTGCGGCATCACACCTTAGCGAGGACGATCGCTCCTATGGGAGCGGGGCGCGACAGCCGGGAACGAACTCATGGCGACGACGGCGGCGATGGCGGCAATCACTCCGGCGACAAGCCTCCACCCCACGGCTACAGCGCCTAGGAGAGTTCATCACCGGCAGTAGGGTCTCGAACGACGGCTAGCGAAGGACGATCCCCTCTGCTAGAGGCAGCTTCCTTCTCCGGCGTGAGCGACGGTCGGATTCCCTCCTTTCCGGCGAACGGCGATGGCGAACGAGGTGATTTACCTAGGCGTTGCTTCAGGTAGCAGACCCGATCCTCCCACCACGAGCTCGCCGTCCTCTATTCCGGCTACAGCAAGAGTTCCTTTAGCGAGTTCGACATCCTCTTTGTGCAGTCAACTCCGATTTGCACTTTCAACCGATCGGATCATTCACAGATCGGTCGATCATGCGAGGAACAATCGAGATTGGTAAATTGAGACTAACACTTTTGGTTTATGGACTGTTCTTTCGAAATTCGAGAATTTAGTATTGAGAATTGATTCGAGGATGGTTTTCCCTGTTCGTGCAATGGTTGTGTTTGTTGGTATCTAGCAGAGAACCTTGGGTTACAGTCGGACACAGGAAGGCTGGGTCCGACCCCTTTTGGAACATGTCTGTACGTATACAATTGGTGTCCAATCTAGTAAATCAGTAGCTCGATTTCCTTATCGTAGAACTCATTGCTTTATTTCCATTTGATTCGATGATTCGCTGGATCTGGACAGGGCTTTGGTCGACTATGATTTGAGTTCAGGATCAGGATTCTTGAGTGGATCACTTGATGGGGACACTGACTAGTATCAGACCGAAATCTCCTACAGGTATATACTGTCTCCTCCTTGATTTTAAGTTTTTATGTAAATTTGAGATGAACTTATTTAGCTTCGTATGTTCGATGTCAGGATCGATAGGTTTGGGTGGTGTATTGCTTGTGTCGCGTGTAGGGATGCGGTTATGTTTCCGGGCTGTTGTGTGCGTGTACCAAGACCTGTAGCTATGTCCCATTACCGATCGTGTATTGATGGTTCGTGTCCTATTGCGTTCTTTCAAATTGGAGTGTGTGTGTTCGATTCTAGAATTGGGTTCAGAACCTCCCAAGTTGGAGATCAATGACGAATTTTTTCTCTTCTTATTTTAATTCATTCAAGTTGTATAACTTTTCATTGAAGAATTAGTTCTGTGTATGTTTCTTTTATAAAATTGGTTTCTCTAATTTAGCTGTAACTATTTTGAGTATTGGTTTGAATCTATTTGTATAAATATTTTGTATAAATTCCTACTGAGTTTCTACGGATTGTGTGTGATAATATTTTGTGTATGAAGCTTTCTTGATTCAACAGTACATATGGCATTTTGTTTTGAGATGTGTCGGGGTGGTTGATGCAGTAAGTTGAGCACACATACTTGGTGAATTAGTTTGGTTTGGAATGGTTGCACTGTGACAGTGGAGGAGCATTCAAATTCTATTTTTCTAAAACTAATTTATTTTGCAGCCGTGTGCACTAAATCCTGAGTGGAATTCTTATTGAATTCGACAGCTGGGATTTAGTATATGGAGAGTAAGGATGAGCTGAGCTACTCTTAAACTTAAGGTTGGACTTTTTGTTTAAATTTCAAGGTTGCTGGGTGGGAATTATAGTCATAACTTGAAATGGTGTTATAAATAAACTACCTTAAGATAATATTTTTCTCTATCGACCCTATATTTTCAATAAGATTTTATGAGTGTTCAAATTATATATAATAAATGTTTTTATTAAATTCTAGCTAAAGGAAATTATGGTTTGGCCAAATGTTGATTATTAATTAAAAAAAAAGAGAATTTCTAAATACCTAGAAATAGTCTATGATAACTAGAATATATACATTTTAGATTGTACAAAAAAAAAACCAGATAGGTAATTGGTTAGCATATCTAACAATTGATTGTTTAGACTTTAATCAACTTGTACCAATTAAACAGGAGGATATCCAGATCTACTACCCTTACTTGATCACCCGGAGCAAGGCAAGTATACTCCTCGAATTTGTTCATTTTCTCATGTCTTGTATATTCATTCATGTATCACCTGGTTGAAACGATGTATCACGGGATTGTCTTGTTTCATGTTCTCTTGAGTTTATTTGTGTCTGGGAGGGAAAATACTACAGACGTGTGATCAAACCCTGTTACTATTCATGTGAATAGCTTAGGCCCCGCATAATGCACGCGGGACCCAAGCCGTACCATTTCATGTTTATTGAATCTACCCAAGCCGATCACACACTCTGGATGTATTTCAATATTGCACATTTCAGGATTCAGGTTGTATTTCATGTTCAGGTTGTATTTCATGTTCAGGACTCATATCATGTTCCCTGTATTTACTTTCAGTTTTTATGTTCAGTTTTATATCTTGTTCTCATTTCTCGTACTGTACATATATTTCCTTTTTCTTGGTCATACCATGATGTTCATGTTTATTTCCTTGGATATACTTAGCTCCGCTCCTGACTAGGATATGTTGCAGGTGTACTTGCAGGGTATTATTCTACTTTATGGGCCAGAGCCCAGGATATTAGCTGAGCAGGATGAGACTTAGCTTGAGGCTTCAGGTTTAGACTGATTTGCTTTACTCCTAGATATTGTTCTTAGAATTCACAGTGTAGTTCATTTTTGTTGTCTCTAATACCTTTATGATATCATGATCGGTGGATTACGGTGATCATTCTGGAAACGTTTTATAGATGCTGTGATTATATATATTCATGTTTATCTGGTTAGATTTCCTTAGAGATTGGTACAGCTTACTTCTTCGTGTCTAACAATGAAGGCTGGGCGTGTCCGACTCGTGTCCGATTATTCGGGAACGGGTCGTGACAAAATGTCATCTTGGTCCTCGTCCATGGCTTCTAAATCTTGTTATCCAGAAGTTTCACGTACATCAGACACTCCCACACTTGAATGATATTCAAGTCAGGTTTAATCTTGAACCAGTGTTTGTGAGAAGCAATGACAGATGTGGTAAACGGTACTTTACTTGGAAATAAACGTAGTCGCAAGCACAATCTATCCCCAGAAGTGTATTGAAAGATCTGTAATAAAGATATCATCATCTCTGACAGCGTACTGATCTTCCTTTCTAAAACCCCATTGGATTAGCGATACTACGGAGCAGTTGTTTCATAGCCAATTCTATGTTCATAGCAGAACCATGCGAATCCAAGAAAATGATACTCTCCGCCTTGATTAATCCTGAGTATATAACGAGACTACCGAGCAGTCGTTTCATAGCCAATTCCATGTTCATTGCAGAACAATGTGAATCCAAGAAAACGATACTCT
Organism: Iris pallida; assembly: GCA_029216955.1. Lineage (NCBI taxonomy): Eukaryota > Viridiplantae > Streptophyta > Magnoliopsida > Asparagales > Iridaceae > Iris > Iris pallida. The sequence goes on from JANAVB010003398.1 coordinate 32,211,706, forward strand.
CCGTCTCAATCACTTCTGAGCTACTTAAGTTGTCAACCGGCTAGACAGCTTCGCCCCTGAAGTCCTTGAACTTCTCGAATGCTCCATCATCCGATACGAGTCCATTGAGAAATCGTCTAAGAATGTATTAATACACTTCAATCCGGTTTATGTGGAAAGTTGATGAAAATCACAGATTTTTGAGTGTACCAACTCCTGAAAATTTGTACTTTTAGTATAATCGTCTGAGCAGCCTCCTGACAATCTTTATCCCGTGCACAGAATCCATAATCCTCCATTCTTTACCCCCATATTCTAGAGATAAGCTTTAGACTAGACATCTTGAGTCTGCTATTACATAGCACATGTTCTAGTCCATTCGTCACATCAATTAAGAAACTGCATCATCAACAGAAGTTCGAAGATTTGCTTGATACTGAACATCTTTCCAAAGCATGTTCCTGGCCAAGAATCCACCATTATGCCAGCATGAATGTCCATCTTCAAGTCCGTATCAAACAACAGACTTTCTAAGATTATGTTCTCAGAAATAACTGGTACGTGCTACACGTACACCAGTGTCAGCGATTTTCTGAAAATCTAAGACTATGATCCCGATCCCAAGTTTTCTATTAGCAATATGTTCGCCATCGAGGCCTTCATCACAGCTAAGCTCGTCTAAGGTAAACAGCTCCTTACACGTGTGGCTAGATGCACCAGTGTTCACCCACTAGTCAGCTACCACACTAGATGACTCAACCAAATTTAGCGTTACCCTGCTATTTTGGTTTTGTAATTCTCCTTCAAATGATCATCCAATTCACAGTCGTAACTAACCCCACCAAGATAAAACTATCTTCATATATGGTTATTGGAAAACTTTTGCACTTATACAGTCGAAACCATGCGCATATTGAAGCAAAACCTATGCACCAATCCATGCGCATCATTCGGGCTGTTCCATGCGCCTCATCCGAGCAGACCCATGCGCCAAGATATGCAGCACCCTACGTGCATATACAGATAGCTCATATGCAGTTATGCGTAGACTACCATGCACATATGCTGTCATGTGCCGAGATCACCATGCACTACCATGCTTATTGTTGGAGCAAAACTCATGTGTCATGCCGAGCAGAATCCATGCGCACACATATGCATGATCTGAATAAAACCTATGCGCATCATCTGAGCAGACACATGCGCATACATACGCATAATCTGAACAGATCTTATGCGCATAAATACCTTGGTCTTCTTCTCATATTTGTCTTGAGATGCTCCTTGAGAGACTTCTCGTCCGCTCTAGCACAAGTTGTAATCTCTATGCACTATCGGCAAATCTGATCTGCCATGTAATGTGCATCCTCCTCCTTAGATAGTTAGGTCCAACACTCATCCAACCACATGACAAAGAACTTTTCTTATCCAAATGTTGGAAGTATTTTTCGTCAATCTTCTCAAGTTTGTTAAAACTTGTATCGAAAAGGATTGTACAACAGTTCTCCATCTGATGCAGATCTTGTTTTGAGATTGTTATTTCCGAAACAGATATAGATGGAAGAACAGTCAGAGATAGAGACTTCAATGTGCAAATAAATTTTTCTCTGTTCTGAGTAGAATGATCAGAGATAGAGACTTCAATGTGCAAATAAATTTGCTCT
>JANAVB010003398.1:32218348-32303348 GCA_029216955.1 Iris pallida
TGGGTGTTTTCAATAAATTAAAAGGAAGGGCAAAATGGTCATTTGGAACCCGCTTTGGATAAGTTTCTCTCATTCTGGGCACGCGATGAAAGTTTTTTTAGTGGTGGGTTTTACATAAATTTTTTTTAGTTTTTGGACATTTCATAAATTCTCCCTATATATATATATATATATGGAAAAAAAAAAGAGTGAAATTATTTTTTGAGGTTGGGGTGCAGCCCACCCTAGCATATAGCTGGATCCGCCCTTGTACACCAAGGTTTCGTTTGATTTGCGGAATTATCGGGTTGGGAAAGAAGGTGATTACTTTCCTATGTTTGGGTGTGAATTGAGGAGGAAAGAAAAGTGATTCCCAATGGAAGAATTAGAGAAAAAAAATAATTTCATCCATCCAAACAAGAAATCACTTTTTCATATTAAAGTATTAACTTTCATTTTCAAATTTCTTGACATTTTGAAACATTAAAAAAAATTATAATTTTTCGAAAGAAAGAAAATGCCAAATAATTGATTTCCTTTTCCTTTCCTTCCGCGAACCAAAAGAGGCGTAAAGGGTACAATGCTACTTACCTCCAGGGAGAGCAGCAGCCAACATAAGTGGATAAGGAGCCACAGAGTCCTACTCTGTTCTTCTTCTCCATTTCCTCCCATATTATCTACTTCCTCCTCCCATGCATCATCTTCTTCTTCGTCTTCACCTATTTCGAAGCGACTGTTCTTTATTCCAACAGCAGCTGCTGCAGCAAGAAATGGAGCAGGAAGAAGAAGAACATGGCAAGGACTGCTGCTCCTTCCAACCAAAATGGGGTGCAGTGGTTTCAGCTGTAGTCTGGGTCTCCGTAGAGGAGAGGCAGCAGAGAATCCTTGTGGTTGGATGGTCGAGCAGCTTGTGGCAAGCATGCTCATTTTGATCGAGGAAGTGTGGCTTGGACTTTGTGCTTAAGATCAGGAGACTATATAGAATTAGGTAGGGGTGTGCATCGGTCGGTGGTCGACCTATTTGGTCCCAACCGAAGTCGAACCGAAGTTAATCGGTTTGAAAATAAACAAAACCGAACCAAACCAACCAAATGGTCGGTTCGGTTTTGAAACCGACCGACTTGGTTCGGTTTGGATCGGTTCGACTTGGTCGGTTTTGATCACATAAAAAATGGACTGTATGCTTTTTTTTTGTGAAACCTCAGTTAACTTGTACTTTGCAACAGTAAATACAATTCAGTAGGTTCAATTCAACTTGTGCTTTGTAAGTGGAGAAAAATGTCAATTATACATATAAAAAAAATTATATACATTCAACCAAAAGTCCCTTTCATGTGCACAGGAGCAATTAGAAAATAATATGAGCCGCAAGCACTCCTCTGTGAGACTAGAGAGAGAGAGCTCTTTCAATTTCTACTTGATAAATGGCTGTGGTGTGAATAAATGAACCAAACCGGTATAATACAACCCAATGAACCCATACCCAACTGGCCAACCCTAATTATTTAAGAAGGATTTGGTTCGGTTCGGTTCGATTTAGACGGTTTTTTGCATAACTAAACCGTGAACCGAGCCGAATCGGTCGGTTTTGAAAAAATTGAAGTCGAACCAAACCAACTGAAACATCGATTCGGTTTAAAACCAATCGGTTCGGTTTGGCTTGGTTCGATTTGGTCGGTTTGACTTAATTGTGCACAGCCCTAGAATTAGGGGTATGCATCGGTCGGTGGTCGACCTATTTGGTCCCAACCGAAGTCGAACCGAAGTTAATCGGTTTGAAAATAAACAAAACCGAACCAAACCAACCAAATGGTCAGATCGGTTTTAAAACCGACCGACTTGTTTCGGTTTGGATCGGTTCGATTTGGTCAGTTTTGATCACATAAAAAATGGACTGTATGTTTTTTTCTTTTGTGAAACCTCAGTCAACTTCCACTTTGCAACAGTAAATACAATTCAGCAGTTTCAATCCAACTTGTGCTTTCCAGGTGGAGAAAAATGTCAATTATACATGAAAAAAATCATATACATTCAACCAAATGCCCTTTCATGTGCACATGAGCAATTAGAAAAGAATAGGAGCCGACAGCACTCATCTTTGAGACGAGAGAGAGAGAGAGAGAGAGAGAGAGAGAGAAAGAGAGAGCTCTGTCAACTTTAACTTGATAAATGGTTGTGATGTGAATAAATGAACCAAACCTGTATAATACAACCCAATGAACCCATACCCAACCGGCCAATCCTAATTATTTAACAAGGATTTGGTTCGGTTCGGTTTAGACAGTTTTTGGCATAACCAAACCGTGAACCGAATCGAACCGGTCGGTTTTGAAAAAGTTGAACCCGAACCAAATCAACCGAACCATCGGTTCGGTTTAAAACCAATCGGTTCAATTTGGCTTGGTTCGATTTGGTCGGTTTGACTTAATTGTGCACAGCCCTATATAGAATAGATAGATATACGGACTATAAGGGGGCGTTTGATACGCGGTATTTTTTTTATTTCCGGAAAAATTTAAGATGAAAATCTATTACCACGTTTGTTTAGCTTATAAAAAATTTATTCTCGGGAATTATAAATACCCGGGTAAATAGTTTACCCACAAAACATGAAAATTCTATCCCTTGAGAATAGGTGGATTTTTTTTTTTTTGCCCGGGCAAAAAAAAAATTGTCCAAAATTTGTTTCTTCTTTTTTGATCAATTTTGATTAGTTTTGAACATTTTATCTTTTTTTGTCGTTTTTATGTCATTTTTTGTCGTTTTTACCCATTTTTTGTCTTTTGTCACTTTTTGATTATTTTTTGTCGTTTTTACCCAATTTTTGTCCTTATTGTCTTTTTTTGTCAATTTTGTCGTTTTAAGCGATTTTTTGTCATTTTTTAGCTTTTTTTTGTTGTTTTTTACCGATTTTTTAGTCATTTTTTGTCGCTTTTTGGTCATTTTTACTGATTTTATGTCGTTTTTTGTCATTTGTGTCGTTTTAACCGATTTTTTGTCGTTTTAACCGATTTTTGTCCTTTTTGTCGTTTTTATCGATTATTTTTCGTTTTTGTCGCTTTTTAGTTACTTTTTGTCGTTTTAACCGATTTTTTTTTTGTTTTTAACCGATTTTTTTTTCGTTTTAATCGATTTTTTGTCGTTTTTAAACGATTTTTTTTTGTTATTTTTGACGTTTTTGCCGCATTTTAGTTTTTTGTCGTTTTTACCGATTTTATGTCGTTTTTGTCGTGTTTTGGTTATTTTTGTCGTTTTTACCCTTTTTTTGTTATTTTTTGTCGTTTATACATTTTTTGTCGCTTTTTGGTCATTTTTGTCGTTTTAATCGATTTTTTTTTGTCGTTTTTCATCGTTTTTGTCGTTTTTTGTTATTTCGTCGTTTTTACCGATTTTTTGTCGTTTTTACCATTTTTTTTCGTTTTAACCGATTTTTTGTCGTTTTTTACAGGTTTTTTTATATTTGTTCATTTTTTTTCGTTATTATTTTTTTATTTTTTTTGGAAATATTTATATTGTCACCAAACATGGGAATGTAATTTTTCAGGAAATTTAATTCCTTGAAATTTGATTCCCGGGAATATAGAATTTTCGGATATATAGTATCATACATACCAAACGCCTCCTAACTGATAAACGACATGGGATAAGCTAGCGGGTAGGGATTAAGGTTTGAGATAACTAGAAGAGTTATGAGCTAAGCCTTTTTTGCCAAGAAGGAGTGAACTAGATGAATGACATGTAATTAACAAGTGAGTCTACTGCTGATGTTGGGATGGTCCTAACCCTTGTTAGCAATCACCCTAATAAAACTTGTATTATTCGCAAATATTTTTGTATCTTTCATAAACGTATAATATTTGCGTACTTTTGTATAATTTGAATCAGCATGTAAATTTTAAGCATTCGAAGTTGTAAAACGTGTTCCATATACCTTATTGAAAAATTGGCACACAAAACGTGGTGAAAATCTATTTAATTAACCAAATTTAACAACATAAATTTTTTAACCTCAATATTTTTATATTTTAAATATTTGACCGAATTTTAACATATTTTATTTGTACTGAGCCGATTTATACGTACTTTTTCCGTCCCGAATATTTTCTTTCTGCACAATTGCTAACAATAGTCATAACCCATGTTGGTGCTACTGAGCCCACTCTCCTTAGCATGCAAATTGTTCAGAACCATTGGGCACCAAAGGATTTTGGATTTGGATAGTGCCCAAACTATGCCATGATGCAACCCATGTAGCAATTCCATAAAAGATTTCACACAATACCTGACTATATGTCAGAATTTCAGCTGGCCCTCTGCTTGGTCCTTGTATTTACATGAAGAGTTTTTTTTTTTTTTTTTTTTTACATGAAGAGTTCAATAGTCACAAGCTTGTGTAATACATTTTACTAGGGGTGAGCATTATTCGGTTATGGATTGAAAACCGGAATCCGTCCAACTGCATAAGAGATCCGATTATGGTTGGAATATTTTTTTGGTTCAATTTCGATTTTAAAAATACTATAAAAAAATTATTCAGTTTCAGTCCAAAACCGAAAACCAATTAAGACTTATGCAATTATATAAATACCTCAAATATTTTAAAACTTTGGTAATTTAACTACTAGTCCAATTTTATATGAACTTTGAAATACAACAATTGTATGTATAAAAATCGTATTCTTTAATATAATTTATCCATAATTTTAACATTGTGTCCGATCTATCAAGTATTAAATATAAAATAGTCCAACAGAACAAATCAAATTGATTATATCATTTCAATTTCGGTTATTGTTAATTTCGGTCGGTTTGAGTTTGCATTACTAAAATTTTAGTTTATTCGCTTTAGAGTATTTCGAATCGGTTGAACAAATAAACCGAACGCTCGCCGTTTTATTTTACTAAAACACTCTTCGAGGACGAGTGCTTCTCCTGGCCCTGCATCCCAGTCCCCTTTTAACCTGTTCAACAAATATTTGAATAACAATAGTTGCTGGATACAATTGAGACATCACATATTAAGTTAGCTTGAAATGAAAATGCCAAGTGAAAAAGCTGGCAATCATTTTGGGGGGCCTCTCAGGTTCCGGAATGGACAAACACTACAATACCATATTAGCTGAAACATCCAAAGAGTTGATATTGCAACATCCAACAAGCATTCCATGGAGTAAACCCCAGAAAACCCCAGAAAACTAGAATTAAAGAACATAGAGTAATGGGATTTGAGATACATTACTGCACGTTCAAGCATTCTGTAGAGAAAACCGCAGAAAACTAGAATTAAAGAACATAGAGTAATGGGATTCGAGACACGAGAACGAACGATGACTTTAGAATATATTTCAAATGTCACAATAGATTTAATGTTATTGCCGGGTGTTATTGCCGGAAATGCCGGGGCACGCTTTTCGATGAAAAATACAGAAACTGAAATAGTTGTAAAGACAACGTTTCAAATGCAATTCCTTAAAGAAGGTTTTGCAACAGAGATCCAGAAGGATTCTGCAAATTACGAGATCTAAAAAGATATCGTAATTCACGAATAATCTAAAGAAATTTTCGTGATCGTAGCAAACTGGCAGTAGTGCCTTCTAAAAAGAAGATACTGACAGAACTGCTAAAGGCAACAGAAGGGTGACAGGCGAGAAGATGGAATTGCTGGGGTGAATTATCACCGTTGCTCAAAGCTTTATTCGCCCTCTGCGAACAGCTTCCAGGAACCAGCAAGGTTGACGGAAAACCTTGGAACACTCCTGCTCTTCTGACTCCTCGGAAGACGGCGAACTCCTCTGGCAATGGCTCTACTCTTCTCTCTCTGTTTCTGAAATAACCGAACCCACGCGCTAGTGTTTGTGTTAAAAAACACGCTCACTACTCTGTTGTGTTAAAGAACACTTAGAGTTTTCTTTTCTCTCTGGAATTCTGATTTTTTCAACCCTGAGAGAGAGGAGAGAACCTGCATATATAGCCCACGGGACGGTTGCCAAGCAGTTGCCTGAACTTCAGGGTAGTGGCTGAACCACTCCTGAATGTGCAGCAACTGCTGCAACCGTTCCCGCTCTAATATGCAGCCAGCCACACGCACACTACGCACTCTACGCACATTGCGTACGCTGCGCACACTGCGCACTCTACGTACGCTGCGTACGCTGCGCACTCTACGCACGCTGCGTACGCTGCGCACACTGCGCGTACTGGGCTGCGTAACTGGGCCAGCGTAACGGGCCGCGCAACGTGGTCGCGCAAGTGGCTCGCGCAACGAGCGCAACTTAAGCGCACTATGCGCCTAGCGACGATGCTGACGTGCTAAGTGCAAAGTGCGCCAACAAAATGCCACATTACGCCTCATGAGCCCTTGAGCCCGAGTCCGAGCCCGAGCCCGAGTCCGAGTCCGAGTCCGAGTCCGAGTCGCTAAGCTCCTACGGAGCTTAGCTCCATGAAAATAAATTTCCAAGAGCAAAAAGCTTACAGCTTTTTAATTGTTGATTAAGCCTTTATACCATTAATAATTAATCCCACATGGCACACACCCATGTGCACTACATGTGCATCTCCATAAAGAGTAAAGACTCATATATATGGAGATAAACATTCCTTTCTAGCCGATGTGGGACTAAAAACCAAAACAAAGGCTAAAAAACCCAACAATCCCCCACATATCTCTATATATATGAGTACGAGTGTTCCCCACAGTAACTGTCCATTATGCTTTTAGGATAGATGCCACTTAAGACTTGAATCTTTCCACGTGAGTCAAAAATCAAACTATAATACAAGAATAGACTAAGCCTTGAATTCTGCATCATAGCTGAAATTCTTTCCACTCACATAATGTAGTTACATGTGCTTCTGGCTGCACATTTAAGGCCGTGTGCCAGCCTGGTTTCAGTGTATAATATTGGGCGTCTACAAGTTTACCCTCAAGAGACGGCCTGATATCTCTTTGTCCATACACTATAGGTGAGTTCTTTATTAAAGAGACATGGCATGAAGCGTCCAACGCTTCCTTTGCGGTGCTACGCCGCTATGACATGGCCTTAAGCCGAGGACCTTACCCCGAATCACCGGGAACCTCATCGTAGTGTCATACTACCCGTAGCATGAGGTCTAGCCCCTTTGTAGTGCCAAACTACCCAGCATGAAGCCTTACGCTTCTGTGCGGTGTTACGCCGCTACGACATGGCTTGCAAGGCCGAGGCTTTATCCCTAGCCGGGTTTACCTCATTGTGGTGTCGTGCCACCCGTAACATGAGGAACACCTCCTCTTTGTAGTGCTGACTACATCCCTCTTTAATTCAATATACAGCATTAGGCCAACTGCCTATTTGCGGTGCTATGCCGCTGTGACTTGGCTAACATAGCCGAGGCTTTACCTCCTTCGAGAATCTCATGGCGGAGTCACCGCCACACATAGCATAGAGTCACACTCCTTGTAGTGCTGTACTACCATGCTTTCTGTAAAGCATACCAGACATTCCAAATGCCTGAGAACTCATTAAGGCATTTAAGCCAACCTCCCACAGGACCTGTTTTCTGCAGAAAACAACAGTAGACAACAGTGGTTATAGGTCGGTAACCTCTCCATGCCCAATAGAACAAGTACCCACCGTTCCTGATATTCTTCCGATTAGTGGTCCTCCCTTGAACCAAAAGCTAGATGCCTAGTAGATAAATCTTTGAACTAATAGCATAAAACTTTATGGTAGGAATACAATAATACAATATCAGAATGCCTTCAAGCCCATTTTACAAGCTGTGTCATCGACCAGCTGGTGCTTGAGGCCCTTGGTGAACGGATCCGCCAGGTTCTCCTGACTCCGAACATCAATTACTGCAATAACACCTCTCTTGATAAGATCGTGTACTGCCCTGTGCTTTAACCGCACAGTCCTCTTCTTCCCGTTGAAAAGGTTATTTGATGCCACCGCCGCAGTCGCCTGGTTGTCGCAGTATATCGGTATTGCCGGTATTTGCGCCCCAACCACTGGAAGATCATACATGAGCTCCCGAAGCCATTCTGCTTCCTCGGCTGCGGTATCAAGTGCAAAGAACTCAGATTCCATGGATGACCGCGAGAGCATAGTCTGCTTCTTCGACTTCCACGATATAGCAGCTTCACCCATTGTGAAAATGTATCCACCTGTGGACCTCTCGCTCTCCACCTCTGAGCACCAACTGGCATCACTGAAGCCTTCCACTACCGGAGGATCTCCGCTGTAGTACAGTGCATATGTCTGAGTCTTCTTGAGATATCTCATAACCCGTTCCACAGCTTTCCAGTGTTCAACACCTGGATTGCTCGTAAAACGACTCAGCATTCCCACGGCGAAAGCTATGTCAGGCCTTGTGGCAGTAGTAGCATACATCAAACTCCCGATTACGCTTGCATACTCCAGCTGCCTGACGCTTTCCCCTGAATTAGGCTTCAGCTTCAGATCACACCTGTACGGTGTATCGATCCCTGGAAGATCCCGATACCCATAACGAGTGATCATTTTCTCAATATAATGAGGCTGTGACAGCGCTAGTCCAGTGTCTGTCCGGATGATCTTGATCCCTAAGATCACATCAGCTTCCTCCAAGTCCTTCATACTGAACTTGCTTGAGATGAATTTCTTTGTCTCCGTGACACATCTAATATCCGTACCTAGGATAAGCATGTCGTCCACGTACAGACAAACGATCACACCTCTTCCATCAGCGAACTTCGTGTAAACACACTTGTCCGTATCGCTGACCATGTAGCCATTTGACCTTATAACTTTGTCAAATTTTTCATGCCACATCTTGGGAGCCAGTTTAAGACCATACAAGGATTTCACCAACTTGCAGACTTTGTCTTCAAGACCTCTGATGACAAATCCCTATGGCTGTTGCATGTAAATCTCTTCGGTCAGCTCGCCATTTAGGAAAGCCGTATTCACATCCATCTGATGTATCACCATCTTATTTATTGCTGCGAGAGCAATCAACATTCTGATGGTGGTCATCCGGGCTACTGGAGCATATGTGTCAAAGTAGTCAATCCCCTGCTTCTGAGAAAACCCCTTGGCTACCAACCTAGCCTTGAACTTGTCAATAGTTCCGTCTGCTTTCATCTTCTTTTTGAAGATCCATTTGCATCCGATGGGTTTCGCTCCTTCAGGAAGATCAACCAACACCCAAGTGTTATTTGAGATGATGGAATCAATTTCATTGTCAATCGCCTCCTTCCAGAAAACTGCGTCTCTGGTCTTCATTGCCTCATCATAGGTAAGTGGATCTGCTTCCACATGATAGGTGACAAAGTCACTTCCGAAGTCCTTCGGCCTCCTCACACGTTTAGCTGACGGCTCAGCTTGTTCTGGTTCAATCGTTGTATCAACAACAATATCTTCTTGGACCACATCTTCATTGAAGACTTCAGTCTCTTGTGCACCCTCATTATTCTCCGGAACATCCGGAAGAATAATATTCTTGTGCCTTGCAAACTTGTCTTCAAAATATTCTGCATCGCGAGATTCAATGATATAATTTGACTCAATATCAAGAAATCTTCGAGCATCACTCTTCTCGGCATACCCCAAGAAGATCGTCTTTGTAGTCCTTGTCCCAAGCTTCTGAATCTTCAGATCTGGAAGCTTGACATATGCCAGACACCCCCACATTCGAATAACATTCAAGTTAGGTCTGACTTTGAACCAGAGTTCATGAGGAGTAATATCAGAAGTTGCATGAGGCACTCTATTTAGAATAAAAGTGGCCGTCAATGCAGCTTCTCCCCAGTAGCATTTTGGAAGGCCAGCAGTCAACAATATTGAATTTATCATTTCTGTCAATGTCCTGTTCTTCCTCTCAGCTACTCCGTTTGATTGAGGAGAGTACGGAGCCGTAGTCTCATTAACAATTCCATGTTCCTTACAGAACGATGCGAATACATGAGACCTGTACTCTCCACCTCGATCACTTCTTATCCTTTTGAGTTGTTGTCCAGTCTGCCGCTCAGCTTCGGCTCTGAACTCCTTGAACTTCTCGAATGCTTCGTCTTTAGCCTTCAGCAAGTAGACGAACGCATACTTTGAGAAGTCGTCGATGAAGGTTATGAAATACTTCATCCCGGCCTTTGTAGAGAACTGTTTGAAGTCACAGATATCTGAGTGTACCAACTCCACAAGATCTGTACTTTGATTAATCCGAGGAAAGGGTTTCCTTGTGATCTTTGTTTGAGCACAAACTTCACATTTCTCTACCTTACCCCCACACTTGGAGATAAGTCCTAGACTAGACATTCTGTTTATTCGTTTACAATGAACATGTCCTAGCCTATTATGCCACAACTCAAGAGTATAAGCAGAAGGAGAGATTTCATTAATTACATTAATTACATTGGACTGATTTACAAGCTGAATCTTGAACATTCCTTCGGTATAAAAAGCTTTCCCGAAATATGTTCCCTTGATAGACATCACCATCTGGCCAGCATTGATGTCCATTCTGAGGCCTATATTACAGAGTAAACCTTCCGAGATCAGGTTCTTGGCAATAGCAGGTACGTGCTTCACGCCTTGAAGCGTCAGAGACTTGCCAGAAGTCAGCTTCAGAATAACCGTCCCGATCCCTAGAACTTCAGCTTGTGCTTGGTTCGCCATCACAACCGCTTCAGAAGTGGGTGTGTAGGTGGTGAACCACTCCTTACTGGAGCAGACATGGCAGGTGGCTCCAGTATCTACCCACCAGTCTGAATCAGATCCTACAGCATCAACATGTCCAATCATAGCAATTACATCAGTAATCATTGAGACTTTGCTAGGCTCACCTTGCTCTGATTTCTTGGCCGGTGCTGTACATTCACTTTTGAAATGGCCCAACTGGCCACACTTGAAACAAGGCATCTTTGCCTTAGATTTCTTTGACTTGAAAGAAGTTCCCTTAACATTCAAGTTGTTAGGGTTCTTCTTCTTCTTCTGGAAATCTGCACGTTTTTCCTTTCCCTTTGGTTCCTTGGTCTGAACCAGATTGGCGTTAGCCAATTGCTTGGAAAGCGTGTCAACCTTATGTTGAGCCCTCATCTGGTCTTCAACATAAATTTCCTGCAGGAGATCTTCAAGGGTGATCTCCAGCTTCTTCCTATGCATGTTTGCATAGAACTTACTCCATCCAGCGGGGAGCTTTGAGACAATCCCTCCAACAACAAACTTGTCGGGGAGGGGCATCGCCTCGTCTTCCAACTTCTGTCGCAGCTTCAGAAATTCTTTGACCTGCGGCAGCATGGACTTCTCGTCCTCAAAGAGCCATTTGTGATATTTTTCAACCACATATATTTTGCTCCTGTTCTTGTCTTCTTCGTAGAGTTTTTCTAGAGACTCCCATATGTCTCTAGCGATATCCTTCTTAGAATATGATTCTGCTAGGGAATCCTCCATAGCATTCAGGATAAGCAACCTGCAATTGCTATTCTCCCTTCTCCACTTGGCCTGAAGTTTAGTAGCCGCAGTGATTGCGGCAGCAGACCCAGTATCTGGAACAGTAGGTTCCTCTTCAAGCAATACGTGATCCACGTCTCTGAGTTGAAGAGTGAGATAAACCTTCCTCTTCCAGACTTGATAATGCTCAACATCAAACTTCTCTAACTTACAGAAGTCAGTGTTTAGGAGTGAAGCATTAATATTTTCCATCGCAGCAATAAAGCTTTGAGATTGTTATTGCCGGGAATGCGGGGCACGCTTTTCGATGGAAAATACAGAAACTGAAACAGTTGTAAAGACAACGTTTCAAATGCAATTCCTTAAAGAAGGTTTTGCAACAGAGATCCAGAAGGATTCTGCAAATTACGAGATCTAAAAAGATATCGTAATTCACGAATAATCTAAAGAGATTTTCGTGATCATAGCAAACTAGAAGTAGTGCCTTCTAAAAAGAAGATACTGACAGAACTGCTAAAGGCAACAGAAGGGTGACATGCAAGAAGATGGAATTGCTGGGGTGAATTATCACCGTTGCTCAAAGCTTTATTCGCCCTCTGCGAACAGCTTCCAGGAACCAGCAAGGTTGACGGAAAACCTTGGAACACTCCTGCTCTTCTGACTCCTCGGAAGACGGCGAACTCCTCTGGCAATGGCTCTACTCTTCTCTCTCTGTTTCTGAAATAACAGAACCCACGCGCTAGTGTTTGTGTTAAAAAACACGCTCACTACTCTGTTGTGTTAAAGAACACTTAGAGTTTTCTTTTCTCTCTGGAATTCTGATTTTTTCAACCCTGAGAGAGAGGAGAGAACCTGCATATATAGCCCACGGGACGGTTGCCAAGCAGTTGCCTGAACTTCAGGGTAGTGGCTGAACCACTCCTGAATGTGCAGCAACTGCTGCAACCGTTCCCGCTCTAATATGCAGCCAGCCATACGCACACTGCATACGCTGCGCACACTGCGCACTCTACGCACGCTGCGTACGCCGCACACACTACGCGTACTGGGCGTACTGGGCTGCGTACTGGGCTGCGCACACTGCGCACTCTACGCACGCTGCGTACGCCGCACACACTACGCGTACTGGGCGTACTGGGCTGCGTACTGGGCTGCGTAACTGGGCCAGCGTAACTGGGCTCGCGTAACGGACCGCACAACGTGGTCGCGCAAGTGGCTCGCGCAACGAGCGCAACTTAAGCGCACTATGCGCCTAGCGACGATGCTGACGTGCTAAGTACAAAGTGCGCCAATAAAATGCCACATTACGCCTCATGAGCCCTTGAGCCCGAGTCCGAGCCCGAGCCCGAGTCCGAGTCCGAGTCCGAGTCCGAGTCCGAGTCCGAGTCGCTAAGCCCCAACGGGGCTTAGCTCCTATGGAAATAAATTTCTTAAGAGCAAAAAGCTTACAGCTTCTTAATTGTTGATTAAGCCTTTATACCATTAATAATTAATCCCACATGGCACACACCCATGTGCACTACATGTGCATCTCCATAAAGAGAAAAGACTCATATATGTGGAGATACACATTCCTTTCTAGCCGATGTGGGACTAAAAACCAAAACAAAAGGCTACAAACCCAACAATCCTCCACATATTTCTATATATATGAGTACGAGTGTTCCCCACAGTAACTGTCCATTATGCTTTTAGGATAGATGCCACTTAAGACTTGAATCTTCCCACGTGAGTCAAAAATCAAACTATAATACAAGAATGGACTAAGCCTTGAATTCTGCATCATAGCTGAAATTCTTTCCACTCACATAATGTAGTTACATGTGCTTCTGGCTACACATTAAAGGCCCTGTGCCATCCTTGTTTCAGTGTATAATTTTGGGTGTCTACAAGTTTACCCTCAAGAGACGGCCTGATATCTCTGTCATACACTATAGGTGAGTTCATTATAAAGAGACATGGCATGAAGCGCTTTGCGCTTCCCTTGCGGTGCTACGCCGCTATGACATGGCATAAAGCCGAGGCCTTACCCCGTACCGGGAACCTCATCGTAGTGTCATACTACAGTAGCATGAGGCAACTGCCTCTTTGTAGTGCCAAACTACCCAGCATGAAGCCTTAGGCTCCCTTGCGGTGTTACGCCGCAACGACATGGCTTGCAAGGCCGAGGCTTTATCCCTAACTGGGTACCTCATGGTGGTGTCGTGCCACTGTAACATGAGGAACTCCTCCTCTTTGTAGTACTGACTGTCACGCCCCGAGTCGACAAACCGTTCGTCCCCGGTGTTACCTTGCCGATTCGATCGTCCTTGCTAAGGCGTGATGCCGCACGAGCCTGGAGTTGCGCTCGTGCAAGGCAAGATGACAAGTTCTCAAATGGTTATCTTTTTATTTTGATATTAATACGTCAAGTCAAAACTTCACAATTTACATCAGAATATAAGACGCAGTATAGGAAGATAGAAATACTTTTCATTCATAGCTTGCAACGAAGTGCAAGTCGTAATTACATTGGATGCCGTTGCGGCTACATTGATTGAAAACATAAAGAGAATACATTCGACAAGTTGCCTGAACTACGCTTGTCGTCCCATACATTCGCCCCTTTATACAAAGCCGTCGACTTGAATTGGCTTCAAAATACTTCAGCATAGGAAGAGCTTCAAAATGCCTTTCCGTACTCCAGCTCCAGTTTAGTTGGGCGCGCCCGTCGCACCTGGGAAAATTGGGGGAATGGGATTAGCACACTTGCTAAGTGGACGAGACGAACCCACTCGTCTAAACCGACTCTGATTGTTAGGGTAGGCATGCTTTAGAGTTCTCTTTCTATTAGAACTAAATGAATTCAATTCATATTCGATAGCCATCTTTGCGTAATAAAGCATACAGCGAACCATAGCAGTTTATCACATTTCTTACCACGGCCGTGCTCGTCCCTGCATAAAAACAGAGATAATATTTACACCTGCATAAGACAATAGGTGAGCATGCTACTATCTTATATGCGGTCACTGATGTTACACATCACATGGGACTATCTCAATGGTATTTCGGCCCGCTCAGTCTAGGTTGCAAGCCTGACAGACGGTCCGAAATGCATCAGTGCCGAAGCACGATTAATCATTCCCCCTAGGTCGAGTCGATTCCGATGCCCCGGATATCGATTCGAGGAAAATATCAACTTGTGCACAAGCTGTCCATGACCATGCCAATGCGTGAACAGTTTATATATGCAACTAGTTTTGTATAGCGTGGACAGTATTAAACGACATTATCATTTCCCCCAACTCATGCAACGTTTCATTTCCCCAAGCCGTACTCCGATTTAGCTTCCCGTAGGCACCAAATTGTCCGAGGCATCATAATCTACGATCGACGTTTCATAATATTTTGCAGCACGTAAAATAGTCTATCTTTTTACTAGAACCTTAAACTTTCTGGTTTATGTGATAGACTTGTATTTTCAGAGTAAATTTCTCTAAATCGATACGTTTTCCCGAGTTCTTGGACTTAGTGGATTGGCATGCAATTAACTTGGCATCGTTCGATTTGAATGAATTCGAAGTAAGGAATAAGTTTGCGGGACAGAGTAGAAAAGAAGGGGCCGAATCACCCACCGATTACTTTGCTTTGTGCAGGTCGTCGAAGCGCTACGCAACGTCAATCCTTAGTTACGCGAGCTCCTGCAATGGCACCAACACTTTGTTAGATTTCCTTCTTTTCTCCTTACATCGAAATTTGTAATTGCATCCATAAAAACGACGTGAAAGCACTTCAATCAAGCCCAGCGACAAAGCTCCAAGAAAACCATACAGCGGTCCGATCCCGTCGAAGGGACTCTTATAGAGAGCTCACTCGCCGAGACGCAGCCCGCTGCATCTAAGACTTATTCCAACAGAAGTCGTTCCATTAGTTGGATCGATTCTCGTAACTTCCGTCCAAATCGAGTTGAATCGATGCCGCAAGGCGTTAACGTTTACCAAGCTTAGCGATCGAGTCAGATGGCCATCTAAGTTCCCGGCCGATCTGACTCGGCGCTAGCATATTATGAAGTTCCGTCGCCTATCGAAAGCGGGGCGCTACATAATATACCACTAAGAAAAAGTTTCGTCCCGAAACTTAAGAACAAGGGTCTGACCTTAATTTAGACGAACAACGCGGGGTACTTCTCTTTCATCTCCGCCTCTATCTCCCACGTCGACTTCTCGACTGAATGGTTCCTCCAAAGCACGCGGACCAAGGACATCGACCGATTTTGCAGCACCTTCTCCTTGCGGTCCAAAATTTGAATAGGCTCCTCCGAGTAAGACAAGTCAGTACGTAGCTCCAACTGATCGAAGCTAACCACATGACTTGGATCGTGCACATATTTTCGAAGTTGTGAAACGTGGAAAACATCGTGCACATCAGCTAAGGCAGGAGGTAGTGCGATCCGATAAGCAACCGTCGTAACTCGCTCAATGATCTCGAAGGGGCCTACAAATCTCGGGCTCAACTTGCCTTTAACGCCGAACCGCAGCACACCGTGCATGGGCGTTACTTTTAGAAACACATGGTCCCCGGCCAAGAACTCTAGCGGACGTCGACTAAGATCTGCGTAGCTATTTTGTCGACTTTGTGCGATACAGAGTCTATCTCGAATCAAGCGGACCTTTTCGACGGCCTGCTCCACCAGTTCCGATCCAAGCACTTGTCGCTCTCCGACTTCATCCCAGCATATCGGCGAACGGCACTTTCTCCCGTAGAGCGCTTCGTATGGAGCCATCTGAATGCTCGACTGATAACTGTTGTTATACGCAAACTCCGCAAGCGGCAAATGCGTATCCCAACTAGTCTTTAGGCCGATCGCACACAGACGCAGCATGTCTTCTAGGATCTGATTGACCCTCTCTGTCTGACCGTCTGTTTGGGGATGGTACGCAGAACTAAAGTTCAGTTTGGTCCCCATCGTCGCTTGGAAGCTCGTCCAGAAATGCGATAGGAATCGCCCGTCTCTGTCCGAAATTATAGAGGCCAGTACCCCGTGCAGTCGAACAATCTCATCGACGTAGATTTGTGCTAACCGATCGACGCTCCATCCTACTTTAATTGCGATAAAGTGAGCCGACTTGGTCAATCTATCAACAATGACCCAAATCGCATCATTCCCCCGCGGCGTCTTCGAAAATCCTACAATGAAATCCATCGAGATATTGTCCCACTTCCACTCGGGAATGGAGATGTTCTGCAGCTCGTCACCTGGCCGTTGGTGTTCCTCCTTCACCTGCTGACATGCCATGCATTGCAATACGAACGTAGCCACGTCTTTCTTCATGCCGTGCCACCAAAAGTTTGTGCGCAAGTCCTTGTACATCTTGGTGCTTCCAGGATGTAACGAGTACTTCGCATAGTGCGCCTCCGTCAGAATTTCTTTTCAGAGTTTGGCAGTTTCAGGAATGCAGAGCCTTCCCTTTAGTCGCATCGTCCCGTCTCCGTCTTCCGCAAAGTCAGTCGCCCTTCCCGTTGAAATCAGCTCGCGTATTTTCTTCAGGAATGAGTCGTCCCCCTGTGCGGTCTTTATCTTGCTAAGCAGGCTCGATCCTAACTTCAGTTGAGCTAGGTGCAGGTGTCGATACTCAATTCCGAGTTCGATATCCATCGCTTCAAGGTCTCGCTTTATCTCCTTGTTTATGGCCAGTGTTCCCATAAACATTCTGCTGAGTGCGTCGGCCACCACGTTTCCCTTGCCCGGTGTATACTCGATCGTTAGCTCGTAATCTTTTATGAGTTCGAGCTAACGTCGCTGTCGTAGGTTGAGCTCCCGTTGCGTAAATAAGTACTTCAGGCTTTTGTGATCGGTGTAGATTCTGCATGCCACACCATAGAGGTAGTGCCGCCATAACTTCAATGCAAAGACGATCGCCGCCAATTCTAGGTCGTGCGTCGGGTAGTTTTTCTCGTGCTGCTTCAACTGCCGTGAAGCGTAGGAGATGACTTTGTCTCTCTGCATGAGTACGCACCCGAGGCCAGTTCCCGATGCGTCGCTGAATATCTGAAAGCCTTCTGGACCGTCTGAAAGTGCAAGGATTGGAGCTGAGACGAGTCGTTGCTTCAACTCTTGGAAGCTGGATTCACAGTCGTCGCTCCATTCAAATACTACTCCCTTCTGGGTGAGGCGAGTCAGAGGCGACGCTAGTTTTGAGAAGCTTCGCACGAATCTACGATAGTAGCCCGCTAAGCCCAGGAAACTCCGAATGTCGCTAGCCGAGGCAGGTCGTTTCCAATCCACCACCGCATCAATCTTCTTTGGGTACACCGCGACACCTTCGGCAGAGATTACATGCCCGAGAAATGTCACGCTACTCATCCAGAACTCGTACTTACTCTGCTTGGCGTACAATTTGTTTTCACGCAGAATCTGTAGTACCGTCTTCAAATGTTCCGCATGTTCTTCACGATTCTTTGAGTAGACAAGGATATCGTCGATGAATACGACTACAAATTTATCTATTTGAGGTCGGAAGACTCGGTTCATCAGATCCATGAACGCGGCTGGGGCATTCGTCAAACCGAACGGCATGACGAGGAATTCGTAATGACCATATCGAGTGCGGAAGGCAGACTTCGATATGTCGTCGGACTTGATCTTCAATTGATGATAGCCTGAACGAAGATCGATTTTTGAAAATATTGCCGCGCCTTGCAGTTGGTCAAACAAGTCATCGATTCGCGGCAAAGGATACTTGTTTCGCACGGTCGCCTTGTTGAGTTCCCGATAGTCGATGCATAGCCGCAACGACCCATCCTTCTTCTTCACGAACAGTACGGGAGCTCCCCACGGAGAGACGCTAGGGCAAATAAATCTGCGGTCTAGCAACTCTTGTAATTGCACCTTCAGTTCCTTCAGTTCTGCTGGAACCATTAGGTAAGGCGCCTTTGATATCGGCCGTGTATCCGGAAAGGTGTCGATGCTGAATTCAATTTTTCGATTCGGCGGCATCCCGGGAATCTCGTCAGGAAAAACGTCAGTAAAATCTGCCACAACATCAGTCTGCATTGTGTTTGTATTATCCGTCCGCGTGTCTCGAACTGATGCCAAGTATCCCGCACAGCCGGAACGCAGCATACGCCTTGCCGAGATTGCCGACACCATCATTGCCGTCTTCGAGACCGTACCGCACGAATAGGAGAACTCTGTCTCGCCAGAAAGACGAAACACCACTCTCTTCTCTGCGCACTCTATCGTTGCACGACAAGCGCCCAACCAATCCATGCCCAGGATTACGTCGTAATCTTTGATGTCTAGTACGACGGCATCCAAGGATAGATATCTTCCTCCGATGCAAATGTGGCCATCCCTACAAATAAAGTTTACGGGCATATCGACTCCCGACGGAGTGCTAACGCTAATATTTATATCTAGTGATTGCATGGTTATTTTATTTTCTCTCGCAAAATCAGTAGATATAAAGCTATGCGTCGCACCCGAATCGAATAATACTCGAGCAGGTATATCTTTGTAAAGTAATATACCTGTTACAACCGTATTGGACGCAAGCGCCTCGTCCCGAGTTAAGGCATAAACTCGGCCTTGAGCTCCGTGGCGTTGGTTCTGTTGGTTGACGGGCACCGCATTCGCGCCTTGCAGTATCGGCGCTTTATGCGGATTTGGAATGTTCCTTGGCGTGTTATGTTGATTCTGAACTTTCTGCGGGCAATACGTTGCTATGTGGCCTACCTCGCCACACTTGAAGCAGGCTCTTGTCAAGCAATCGGTGGTTCGGTGCCCACGCCTGCCGCATCTACTGCAATGTGGTCCGCCATTGGCCCGGTTATCAAATGTGTTTGGACGTTTAGATATTCCCGATCCCCCGGCGTCGTTGGGACGCTTGTTGAAGTTGTTACGAACGACAGGCACGGCCCTTTGCGACATACGGCCAAAGATCCGCTCGCTATCAAGTACGGCTTCGTAGGATTCACGATAAGTTTGGCATCGTTGGTTCATGATGTCCCTACGCAGTTCTTCGTTGAGGCCTTGCTGAAAACGCTCGCACCATTCTTCTTTGTTAAGCAGGAAGGCGCCGGCAAATTTTGCAAGTTTCAAGAAGCTTGCATCATAATCTTCGACACTCATATTCCCCTGCCTCAACATCATGAACTCATCCGTCTTCTGTCGACGGATGGCGCGAGGAACGTACTGCTCAAGGAAGGCTATCTTGAACATTTCTCAAGAAATCTTTTTGTTGGAATCGGTTTCACATATCTCTTGTTTCTTCGCCGCCCACCAGTCATATGCTCTAAGTTGTAACTGCAGTGCCGCACAGGCCACCCTCTGGGACCCTTCGATGCAGAGGAGATCGAACAAGTCCTCTATCTCTGCGAGCCATCCTACTATCACGTCGGGCTCTGCTCGGCCGTTGAACTTTGGCGGGTTCATTTTGCGAAACTCCTTCACTTTGAACATGGAAGGAGAGTTCATCATTTGTGGGGAGCCTTCTTCCTCCTCGTCTTCTTCTTGATCACCTTGCTTTTCTTCGGTCTCTTCGTCCGTTGTCTTGTTATTGCCTGCCATTCGGCTCACTATCTGAGTCAGGGCATTCATCTGTTTTTGTTGCGCCTCAAATTGGGCTTTGAATTGTGTCTGAAGCTGCTGCTGCTGTAGTTCCATCAAATATAGCATCTTCTGCATAGTCGTCTCGCTAGGCTCAGTGCTTTTTGTGCTCGACGTACTATCTACAGTTTGGGTTGTTAGGCCGGCGATTTTCTTATCTCGCTTAGTCATTCCTACAAACAGTGTAAACCCGTTAGTATTTTTCAAAAATATCTACGGGCTTACCTGTATAGAACTTGTATTTCACGCAGCATGCCGACAAGCATTCAATCAAGCCATCGCAACGGACATTCCAACAATGGAACATATTTCGAAAATCCGAGGAAACATAACTGTGCTCTGATACCAATTTGTCACGCCCCGAGTCGACAAACCGTTCGTCCCCGGTGTTACCTTGCCGATTCGATCGTCCTCGCTAAGGTATGATGCCGCACGAGCCTGGAGTTGCGCTCGTGCAAGGCAAGATGACAAGTTCTCAAATGGTTATCTTTTTATTTTGATATTAATTTGTCAAGTCGAAACTTCACAATTCACATCAGAATATAAGACGCAGTATAGGAAGATAGAAATGCTTTTCATTCATAGCTTGCAACGAAGTACAAGTTGTAATTACATTGGATGCCGTTGCGGCTACATTGATTGAAAACATAAAGAGAATACATTCGACAAGTTGCCTGAACTACGCTTGCCGTCCCATACATTCGCCCCTTTATACAAAGTCGTCGACTTGAATTGGCTTCAAAATACTTCAGCATAGGAAGAGCTTCAAAATGCCTCTCCGTACTCCAGCTCCAGTTTAGTTGGGCGCGCCCGTCGCACCTGGGGAAATTGGGGGAATGGGATTAGCACACTTGCTAAGTGGACGAGACGAACCCACTCGTCTAAACCGACTCTGATTGTTAGGGTAGGCATGCTTTAGAGTTGTCTTTCTATTAGAACTAAATGAATTCAATTCATATTCGATAGCCATCTTTGCGTAATAAAGCATACAGTGAACCATAGCAGTTTATCACATTTCTTACCACGGCCGTGCTCGTCCCTGCATGAAAACAGAGATAATATTTACACCTGCATAAGACAATAGGTGAGCATGCTACTATCTTATATGCGGTCACTGATGTTACACATCACATGGGACTATCTCAATGGCATTTCGGCCCGCTCAGTCTAGGTTGCAAGCCTGACAGACGGTCCGAAATGCATCAGTGCCGAAGCACGATTAATCATTCCCCCTAGGTCGAGTCGATTCCGATGCCCCGGATATCGATTCGAGGAAAATATCAACTTGTGCACAAGCTGTCCATGACCATGCCAATGCGTGAACAGTTTATATATGCAACCAGTTTTGTATAACGCGGACAGTATTGAACGACATTATCATTTCCCCCAACTCATGCAACGTTTCATTTTCCCCAAGCCGTACTCCGATTTAGCGTCCCGTAGGCACCAAATTGTCCGAGGCATCATAATCCACGATCGACGTTTCATAATATTTTGCAGCACGTAAAATAGTCTATCTTTTTACTAGAGCCTTAAACTTTCTGGTTTATGTGATAGACTTGTATTTTCAGAGTGAATTTCTCTAAATCGATACGTTTTCCCGAGTTCTTGGACTTAGTGGATTGGCATGCAATTAACTTGGCATCGTTCGATTTGAATGAATTCGAAGCAAGGAATAAGTTTGCGGGACAGAGTAGAAAAGAAGGGGCCGAATCACCCACCGATTACTTTGCTTTGTGCAGGTCGTCGAAGCGCTACGCAACGTCAATCCTTAGTTACGCGAGCTCCTGCAATGGCACCAACACTTTGTTAGATTTCCTTCTTTTTCCCTTGCATCGAAATTTGTAATTGTATCCATGAAAACGACGCGAAAGCACTTCAATCAAGCCCAGCGGCAAAGCTCCAAGAAAACCATACAGCGGTCCGATCCCGTCGAAGGGACTCTTATAGAGAGCTCACTCGCCGAGACGCAGCCCGCTGCATCTAGTATTTATTCCAACAGAAGTCGTTCCATTAGTTGGATCGATTCTCGTAACTTCCGTCCAAATCGAGTTGAATCGATGCCGCAAGGCGTTAACGTTTACCAAGCTTAGCGATCGAGTCAGATGGCCATCTAAGTTCCCGACCGATCTGACTCGGCGCTAGCATATTATGAAGTTCCGTCGCCTATCGAAAGTGGGGCGCTACACTGACTACACCCCTCTTTATATTTAACATACAGCATTAGGCTAACTGTCTATTTGCGGTGCTACGCCGCTGTGACTTGGCCTGCAAAGCCGAGGCTTTATCCTATTCCTGGGCAGCACCCCACATATAGGAACCTCATTGTGGAGTCACCCCACTGTAGCATGGAGTTTCACTCCTTGTAGTGCTGCTCTACCGTGCTTCCTGTAAAGCACTCCAGGCATTCACTCTGCCTGAGAACTCATTAAGGCAATTAAGCCAACCTTTCCACAGGAACCGTTTTCCGCAGAAAACAATAGTAGACAACAGTGGTTATAGGTCCGTAACCTCTCCATGCCCAATAGAACATGTACCCACCGTTCCTGATATTCTTCCGATTAGTGGTCCTCCCTTGAACCAAAAGCTAGATGCCTAGTAGATAAATCTTTGAACTAATAGCATAAAACTTTATGGTAGGAATACAATAATACAATATCAGAATGCCTTCAAGCCCATTTTACAAGCTGTGTCATCGACCAGCTGGTGCTTGAGGCCCTTGGTGAACGGATCCGCCAGGTTCTCCTGACTCCGAACATCAATTACTGCAATAACACCTCTCTTGATAAGATCGTGTACTGCCCTGTGCTTTAACCGCACAGTCCTCTTCTTCCCGTTGAAGAGGTCATTTGATGCCACCGCCGCAGTCGCCTGGTTGTCGCAGTATATCGGTATTGCCGGTATTTGCGCTCCAACCAATGGAAGATCATACATGAGCTCCCGAAGCCATTCTGCTTCCTCGGCTGCGGTATCTAGTACAAAGAACTCAGATTCCATGGATGACCGCGAGAGCATAGTCTGTTTCTTCGACTTCCACGATATAGCAGCTCCATCCATTGTGAAAATGTATCCACCTGTGGACCTCTCGCTCTCCACCTCTGAGCACCAACTGGCATCACTGAAGCCTTCCACTACCTGCGGATATCCGCTGTAGTACAGTGCATATGTCTGAGTCTTCTTGAGATATCTCATAACCCGTTTCACAGCTTTCCAGTGTTCAGCACCTGGGTTGCTCGTGAAACGACTCAGCATTCCTATGGCGAAAGCTATGTCAAGCCTTGTGGCAGTAGTAGCATACATCAAACTTCCCATTACGCTTGCATACTCCAGCTGTCTGACGCTTTTCCTTGAATTAGGCTTCAGCTTCAGATCACACCTGTACGGCGTATCGATCCCTGAAAGATCCCGATACCCATAACGAGTGATCATTTTCTCAATATAATGAGACTGTGACAGCGCTAGTCCAGTGTCTGTCCGGATGATCTTGATCCCTAAGATCACATCAGCTTCCTCCAAGTCCTTCATACTGAACTTGCTAGAGATGAACTTCTTTGTCTCAGTGACACAGCTAATATCCGTACCTAGGATAAGCATGTTGTCCACGTACAGACAAACGATCACACCTCTTCCATCAGCGAACTTCGTGTAAACACACTTGTCCGTATCGCTGACCATGTAGCCATTTGACCTTATAACTTTGTCAAATTTCTCATGCCACATCTTGGGAGCCTGTTTAAGACCGTACAAGGATTTTACCAACTTGCAGACTTTGTCTTCAAGACCCTTGATGACAAATCCCTCTGGCTGTTGCATGTAAATCTCTTCGGTCAGCTCGCCATTTAGGAAAGCCGTATTCACATCCATCTGATGTATCACCATTTTATGTATTGCTGTGAGAGCAATCAACATTCTGATGGTGGTCATCCAGGCTACTGGAGCATACGTGTCAAAATAGTCAATCCCCTGCTTCTGAGAAAACCCTTTGGCTACCAACCTAGCCTTGAACTTGTCAATAGTTATGTCTGCTTTCATCTTCTTCTTGAAGATCCATTTGCATCCGATGGGTTTCGCTCCTTCAGGAAGATCAACCAATACCCAAGTGTTATTTGAGGTGATGGAATCAATCTCATTGTCAATCGCCTCCTTCCAGAAAATTGCGTCTCTGGTCTTCATCGCCTCATCATAGGTAAGTGGATCTGCTTCCACATGATAGGTGACAAAGTCACTTCCGAAGTCCTTCGGCCTCCTCACACGCTTAGCTGACGGCTCAGCTTGTTCTGGTTCAACCGTTGTATCAACAACAACATCTTCTTGGACCACATCTTCATTGAAGACTTCAGTTTCTTGCGCACCCTCATTGTTCTCCGGAACATCCGCAAGAACAATATTCTTGTGCCTTGCAAATTTGTCTTCAAAATATTCTACGTCGCGAGATTCAATGATATGATTTGACTCAATATCAAGAAATCTCCGAGCATCACTCTTCTCGGCATACCCCAAGAAGATCGTCTTTGTAGTCCTTGTCCCAAGCTTCTGAATCTTTAGATCTGGAAGCTTGACATATGCCAGACACACCCACACTCGAATGACATTCAAGTTTGGTCTGACCTTGAACCAGAGTTCATGAGGAGTAATGTCAGAAGTTGCATGAGGCACCCTATTTAGAATAAAAGTGGCCGTCAATGCAGCTTCTCCCCAGTAGCACTTAGGAAGACCAGCAGTCAACAACATTGAATTTATCATTTCTGTCAACGTCCTGTTCTTCCTCTCAGCTACTCCGTTTGATTGAGGAGAGTACGGAGCCGTAGTCTCATTGACAATTCCATGTTCCTTACAGAACGATGTGAATTTATGAGACCTGTACTCCCCACCTCGATCACTTCTTATCCTTTTGAGTTGTTGTCCAGTCTGCCGCTCAGCTTCGGCTCTGAACTCCTTGAACTTCTCGAATGCTTCGTCTTTAGCCTTCAGCAAGTAGACGAACGCATACTTTGAGAAGTCATCGATGAAGGTTATGAAATACTTCATCCCGGCCTTTGTAGAGAACTGTTTGAAGTCACAGATATCGGAGTGAACCAACTCCAGAAGATCTGTACTTCGATTAACTCGAGGAAAGGGTTTCCTTGTGATCTTCGTTTGAGCACAAACTTCACATTTCACTACCTTACCCCCATATTTGGAGATAAGTCCTAGACTAGACATTCTGTTTATTCGTTTACAATGAACATGTCCTAGCCTATTATGCCACAACTCAAGAGTATAAGCAGAATGAGTGACTTCATTAATTACATTAATTATATTGGACTGATTTACAAGCTGAATCTTGAACATTCCTTCGGTATAAAAAGCTTTTCCGAAATATTTTCCCTTGATAGACATCACCCTCTGGCCAGCATTGATGTCCATCCTGAGGCCTGCATTGCAGAGTAGGCCTCCCGAGACCAGGTTCTTGGCGATAGCAGGTACGTGCTTTATGCCTTGAAGCGTCAGAGACTTCCCCGAAGTCAGCTTCAACACCACCGTCCCGATCCCGAGCACTTCAGCTTGTGCTTGGTTCGCCATCATAACCACTTCAGAAGTAGGTGTATAGGTGGTGAACCACTCCTTACTGGAGCAGACATGGCAGGAGGCTCCAGTGTCTACCCACCAGTCAGAGTCAGCCCTTACTGCATCAACCTGTGCAATCATAGCAATTACGTCAGTGATCATAGATACCTTACTAGGCTCTCCTTGCTCTGATTGCTTGGTCTTTGCTTTACACTCATTCTTAAAGTGGCCCTTCTTGCCACACTTGAAGCAAGGCTTTTCTGACTTTGGCTTCTTTTTCTTGATAGAAGTTTCCTTGACTTTTAGATTGTCAGGGTTCTTCTTCTTGCTGTGGAAAGCTGCCTGCTTTCCCTTTGGTTCCTTGGTCTGAACCAGATTGGCGTTAGCCAATTGCTTGGACAGTGTGTCTACCTTCAGTTGAGCCCACATCTGGTCCTCAACATAGATTTCCTGTAGAAGATCTTCAAGGGTGATCTCCAACTTCTTCCTATGCATGTTTGCATAGAACTTTCTCCACCCAGCGGGGAGCTTTGAGACAATCCCTCCAACAACAAACTTGTCGGGGAGGGGCATCGCCTCGTCTTCCAGCTTCTGTCGCAGTTTCAGGAACTCTTTTACCTGCGGCAGCATAGACTTTTCGTCCTCAAAGAACCACTTGTGATATTTTTCAACCACAAATATTTTACTGCGGTTCTTGTCTTGTTCGTAGAGTTTTTCTAGAGACTCCCATATGTCTCTAGCGATATTCTTCTTAGAATAGGATTCTGCTAGGGAATCCTCCATAGCATTCAGGATAAGCAACCTACAAATGCTATTCTCCCTTCTCCACTTGGCCTGAAGTTTAGTAGCCGTAGAGATTGCGGCAGCAGACCCAGTATCTGGAACGGTAGGTTCCTCTTCAAGAAGCACGTGATCCACGTCTTTGAGTTGAAGAGTGAGATAAACCTTCCTCTTCCAGACTTGATAATGCTCTCCATCAAACGTCTCTAACTTACAGAAGTCAGTGTTTAGGAGTGAAGCATTAATGTTTTCCATCGTAGCTGTCACGATCCGCACCCTAGAGTTAGGGCACGAGAACGTAACAACGCCCAGCCTACGCCGCAGTGTCGGCGGTAGAATGCTGTCCTAGGTCTCAATGCATCAAACAGTATAAGACTAAACAGTTTATACTCTCCGAATGGGGGTGACATAGCAGAATGTAAACTCAATCACATCTAAGGTAGAGCATAAAGGAAGATAGATAAAACATGAAATCAAAAAGAGATACAACAGATAGAAGTCTAAGTGTCTAAGATACAAACTCAGAATACATCTCAAAACCCAAATACAGTAATCCATAAATACAACTCAAGATGACTGAAAATAAACTATAAGCAAAACCCTAGCTATCTATGCAACCTCTACTGTCTCCTCTAGGCTAGCAGGCAACCTCTAGGCTATCTATAAAATTTATCAACAGATCCAGTCAGGACAGGAGCGAGCACATTACATCTCAACAGTTCATAGCAGGTTAGAAAATATAAACATGCAGTAAAGTAAGATACAAGTACTGAAAGAAGTGCAGTATGTAAACAGAGAGAGAACTGTAATAGAAATATCTACTATACATAGGGAACTAGCAGTGACTAGTGAGTCAGAGTAAAATATAAACATGTGAATGGCATAGGAGATTCATGACTACAGCTAAGAGAGTGATTCATGACTACAGCTACTTGGATAATATTCACATGTCTATTTCTACTCCCCCATCCCCAATCAATACACAAGGATCTGTTCAAGTTATGTTAAGATTCGTGAAACTTCACATGGCTCATAAAATGAGTGATACGTGAAGGTGATTCATGATGGCTCTGTGAACATGAGAGTACATATGTCACAAGCGATTCGTGAATCAGAGAAAGCATAGAGATACGTGATGATTCGTGAAACACACAAAATATGCAGTATCCGATGCTCCCGAGGGGGATAACATCTCATGAAAAGATCCATATAGTACCAATCCGTGTGACCAACGTGACAGTATCAAGTAAAGTAATTTAAAGCAGGAAAATAATTCTAAATATGATATAAAATGATCAGAGAATGTACTCGCCTGATATCTGAATGTCCAAGATAAAGATACTGTCTGAGGAGAGGTGTCTGGCTCCTAATTAGAATAGAACAAGTCACAACATGTCCAGAAGGGTAATATAAAGCACTACAATGCATTATACATGAATCTAGGTCAAACTAGGCCAAAGTTAACCCTTGGTCAACTCTGGTCAACTGCACTAGTCAAACTAGGTCAAATTAGGTCATGTCCTAACCCAGCAAGTCTTACTATGCCTAACCAAGACTATCCTAGCAAGCACACATCAATACATGACTATACAAGCCAACATACACCCAACTCTATATAGCATACAATTATTCAATACTCAAATAGGCAAGAATTCATATTGGATATACACTAGGTAATCTATTACTTTAAGCTATATATGTCTACACATATATACACATGCATATATTGGTATTCAACATTAGGTCTATATTCATGGCATTTCAAATGGTTATATAAACTTATATATTATAACACAATATGCTAACATATATATAATATACATACATAGCTAAGTTAACTATATTCATAAATACTTATTTAAGAGGCTATGTGTGTGTATGTGAACATGGCAAAGGGAAAGTGAGGGTTAAATGGGCATACATAGTATATACATATCAAAGAGTGTCAAAGTGTAAGTGAGCAAAGTGTCAAGTGTGATAGTGTCAACATAGTGTAAGGGGTACATGAGGTAATATAGGATTTGTGTTAACATAGAACATTACATCTCATTAACTTGTATATTGCATACATTATATCTATTATTACATTACATTCATGCTTGCATTCATTCATCATTCATTTATTCTCTTGCACTACTATATGCACCATCCATTTCATACTATGGAACCTACATATTCATTATAAGCCATAGTTATACATGCTTACATTAGATAGGATACTTACACCTCATACATCATTTATTTAACCATTTACTCATGCTTGCATTCTCTATTTAATTACATAATGTATATATATTAACATGGGTTAAAATCAAATAGAACATTATATTACACACAAGGGTGCACAAAATGCATATGCCGAATAGTAACTCCTACTAATAATCAATACTGTACCATCTCAGCATGAATTAAAATTTAGGATTAAAGTATGTTATAGATTTATGTGTTAGCTTTCCAAAACTTCAAACGGATCGCGTTTTCGTTTTCGGAAACTCCCGGAATCGCGAAAACACCGAGAACGCGTTTGTCATTCGTACAGCTGACACTCAAATAATTCTCCAGAAAGTTACAGAAAGAATTAGGCCTATTAATACATGTTTTTGGAAAGCTAACTTCAATACGCTTCTTTTAAAAAAAACGGGAGATTAAACCGAGCTTTGAGCTAAAAGTTATGACATTTCTAAGTTAGGGCTGAAATTAAAAACGTGGATAAAAATCATGACGGATTTAGATAGTTTGAGCCAAAAAAATACACAATATATATCCTAATTATCCACAACAATAATAGCAATAATAATATGAGGAACCACACTCACAAACTTGATTATATAATCATCATGAACCATTTATTACATATATAAATATAGATACACTCTCATTACAATATATATATATATATATATATATAAATCTATATATGTAACATGAACACATCCACAACACAAAGGACACTCCTATGACCTCCAAATGGACACAAAATAGACACAAATGGAGATACAACCATGGGGGTCATTCCTATGGATTCAAAATAGACCTATATGCATGAGGAAATGAAAAGGAGAATGGATTTATATCTCCCGGTAGATCGAATCGAAGAAAAACTTTCCCGGAGCGACACCGACACGTAGAGATTCCAAAAGGACATGAACGAGCTCCGAATCCTCCCAAACTTGGGTAGCTTCCTCCTTGGCTAGAATGGAGAAGGAAATAAGAAGATTTGGTAGTAAAATGGAAGGATTTGGTGGAGAAATTGCTAGGGATTGCTCTCTAGAAATTTGGGGAAGAACAAGAGAGAGAAAAATAGATGGATAATGACAAATGGGAGGCTCAACCCTATCCTTATTGTGGCTGGCCATAAAGGTGGTTTTGTCCTATTAGAAAAAGTCCAAAAGCCCCTACTAACCTATTCTATGAGTATTAGGAAAGGACTAATTGGTTGGGGCTAAATTAGTCATTCTAAAGTCTCTAATCACACTAACCTTATCCATAATAATTAGTCTAACCTCTAACTAAAATATTTCTATCATGTGGACTAAAATTAATATTATGTGAGCCATGCCTAACTAGTGTGTGGGTCCCACTAGAGTCAAACTACCCCCGGGTCCCCGTTTCAAGTCGGATTGAGTTGAAATTCGAACCCGACTCAAATAACCCCAAAACAATATCATAAATAATAAAATAATATCAAAATAATTCAAAGAGGTCAAATGCAAAAATATCCTTAGGCCAAAAAATGACATTAAAATATCATAATCACATGGTTAGGCTCTAGGTCAAACAGTCTCTAGGGTTTCACTAGCAAAACGTCAAAACCACAAGTCATTGATTTAAATCATGTTAAAATGATTTAAAATTACCAAAAATCATATCATGAATTAAATATCATTATTAAAATAATTATAAACACAAAATTTCAAAATTACCCTCATTTGGGAAACTGGGTGCTACAACTCTACCCACCTTAGAAAAATTTCGTCCTCGAAATTAAAACGTCCATACTCCCTCTAGGTCAAACCCCCACAATCAAAGTCCCAGAACTTAAACAAATCATATCATCAAAAGGACGGCATAAAGGGTCATGACATACGGTGGTAGTAAGTCTCATCTAGGTATACTAGTCATGCTAACCAAAACGGTTATAGGGTATCAAAACACACAAGCAATCAAGGGTGCGAAACAAAAAAATTACAGAGACAACAAACCATCAAAACTGTAAGGCAGTCTAACATCCTATATGAAAACTGGTACTCATCAAAAAATAAAATGAAGGTAACTACCAATTATCTGAAAAAGGGTACTATTCAAGGAAAAATCAAAATCACTAGTTAAGGATTAAAAGTCAATTGCATGGAAATCCAATCACAATATATACAGAGCGTTAGAGAGGGAAAAACTAGTATTATGTGTATAGGGACATGTTCATATGGTTAGATAGTAGGCGTGTGTGTACGTGAATACATATGAAATTGTATATGAGAAATTGGGTTCCAAAACAACAGCTATCAAGTTACACTAATCATGGCATTTTGGTTAAACAATCTACAATACGCAACTTATTCACTCATAACATGCGTGGCCAACCTTATACATATATATATATATATATATATATATATATATATATATATATATATATATATATATATATATATATATATATATAAATAGGGTGTGTGTGTGTCCTTGTCCAGGGTTATAGCCTAGTATTGAAAGGTTAAACCCAGTTTTAGTTCAGCATTTACATACAAAATCTGAAAATAAGCTAACCATTTAAACTAGGATAATATTAACATAATGCAATTTCAAAATTTAGGAGTTTGAAACATCACAACTAATTTCAATGCTCCCAATACATCCTAGCATGATAGAAATAAAACCCTAACATGCTATCAATACATTTATCTACGCATACAGTTCAATATTACATGTTGAATCTGAAATCGAACTAAACATTTGAAATCAATGTAAAAATGTTAACATGTAACTAGTTTTCAGGAATTTAGAGAAATTTGCACATCAAAACCAACTCAATATTTATCACAAACTAACATGTAAGAATATGAAACTTAATATTATATCCCTACAATCAACAATGTACACAGCTCTTAAATTTGACAAATTTAACATAACATTCAACCCAAAATTTTTGAACTGAAACCCTATGTATAACATACATGTGCAGTGATGTAAACATAGCTAATAACATAAAATTTATATTTAAATTATGACTTTAAACTGGGAAAAACAGAAAACCAGGAATATTGGGGTTTGGAAATTAATATCAACAATATATTAATATTTATTTAGATAGGTTGGAAATCAAGCGTAGCATGCATATGTATCAGGCAAAGTGTCTGCTATATATATATATATATTCATGTGCATTCTCATGTCCCAATTTAAAATTAATTCTACGTTAAGACTAACATTTGAATTCCTACCAAAATTGCAAGCAGGTGATTGACGAAATCAAGACAATTTTATTATCATTATTATTATTTAATACTAGAATAATAGCAAAGAGGAAATAACAATGAAATCTGTTTTGCTTATCTGTTTAAGGAAGGATCCATTTTGAAATCCAGAGTTAAAATATCAAATCCAAGATAAAATCTAACAAAATTATCGATTCATTGTATTAAGAAGAAATTCATGGTAAGAAGTTTCACAAGGTTATAAAAACAACTAAACCTACTCCTAAGTTAAATAATTAGAAACAAAACAAAACAAACCAATTAATAATTCCTTTTTTTTTTGAAGGACTGCAACAAAAGTAAAGAAAACATGCTCGAAAACATTTAAGGTACAATCTGATAATCATATGCGTCTATCCAAAATCATGGTACTCTAAATCCTCGTCATACTAGTGAGCAAGGCTACGATAATCACAGAGCCCTTGACTTATGCACATACCTCTAGAATCATGGTATTTAACATTTTTGCGGTGCCGCTAGCTTGGCTGCAAAAATCTTAAATTCCCACACCCGAGAAATATATCCAAAGTCAGACTATATGTCCTCACCATGCTGGCTAATGCGACTATAGAAGACTAGATTCCATAACATAGATGACCTAGCCCATATAATTTTATCTTGCCAAAAAAATTAAATCAACAATGAATACCCAAAAATCAAATTTATTAACGAACCTCAAGATTCAAAAATGAACAAAAATCTTTCAAATCTTATAAATACAAGCTCGGATGCTATAGCTAACATCAAGATTCAAAATTCTATAATCTTCATCAAAATCAATAAATACAAACTCAAATTCAATAATAATACATCAAAATCAAATTCAACAACAGAAAGTAAAGATAAATCAAATCAAGGAAAAAGAGTTTTCAAATCGGAGTTAAACAAGATTCTCAAGGGTCGTCCCAGGAATCTCTCAAGGGTTCCTATTTGTCATTGAGTACCTTCAAAATATATCCTAATCCTACTGCAGGCTGTAGTGGTACTCTAGTTCGAATACCACTACACAAACTCGACCTGCATGGGCCACCACTAAAAACGTGTCACGACCCGCACCCTAGAGTTAGGGCACGAGAACGTAACAACGCCCAGCCTACGCCGCAGTGTCGGCGGTAGAACGCTGTCCTAGGTCTCAATGCATCTAACAGTATAAGCCTAAACAGTTTATACTCCCCGAATGGGGGTGACATAGCAGAATGTAAACTCAATCACATCTAAGGTAGAGCATAAAGGAAGATAGATAAAACATGAAATCAAAAAGAGATACAACAGATAGAAGTCTAAGTGTCTAAGATACAAACTCAGAATACATCTCAAAACCCAAATACAGTAATCCACAAATACAACTCAAGATGACTGAAAATAAACTATAAGCAAAAACCCTAGCTATCTATGCAACCTCTACTATCTCCTCTAGGCTAGCAGGTAACCTCCAGGCTATCTGTAAAATTTATCAACAGGTCCAGTCAGGACAAGAGCGAGCACATTACATCTCAACAGTTCATAGCAGGTTAGAAAATATAAACATGCAGTAAAGTAAGATACAAGTACTGAAAGAAGTGCAGTATGTAAACAGAGAGAGAACTGTAATAGAAATATCTACTATACATAGGGAACTAGCAGTGACTAGTGAGTCAGAGTAAAATATAAATATGTGAATGGCATAGGAGATTCATGACTACAGCTAAGAGAGTGATTCATGACTACAGCTACTTGGATAATATTCACATGTCTATTTCTACTCCCCCATCCCCAATCAATACACAAGGATCTGTTCAAGTTATGTTAAGATTCGTAAAACTTCACATGGCTCATAAAATGAATGATACGTGAAGGTGATTCATGATGGCTCTGTGAACATGAGAGTACATGTGTCACAAGCGATTCGTGAATCAGAGGAAGCATAGAGATACGTGATGATTCGTGAAACGCACAAAACATGCAGTATCCGATGCTCCCGAGGGGGATAACATCTCATGAAAAGATCCATATAGTACCAATCCGTGTGACCAACGTGACAGTATCAAGTAAAGTAATTTAAAGCAGGAAAATAATTCTAAACATGATATGAAATGATCAGAGAATGTACTCGCCTGATATCTGAATGTCCAAGGTAAAGATACTGTCTGAGGAGAGGTGTCTGGCTCCTAATTAGAACAGAACAAGTCACAACATGTCCAGAAGGGTAATCTAAAGCACTACAATGCATTATACATGAATCTAGGTCAAACTAGGCCAAAGTCAACCATTGGTCAACTCTGGTCAACTGCACTAGTCAAACTAGGTCAAACTAGGTCATGTCCTAACCCAGCAAGTCTTACTATGCCTAACCAAGACTATCCTAGCAAGCACACATCAATACAAGGCTATACAAGCCAACATACACCCAACTCTATATAGCATGCAATTATTCAATACTCAAATAGGCAAGAATTCATATTGGATATACACTAGGTAATCTATTACTTTAAGCTATATATGTCTACACATATATACACATGCATATATTGGTATTCAACATTAGGTCTATATTCATGGCATTTCAAATGGTTATATAAACTTATATATTATAACACAATATGCTAACATATATATAATATACATACATAGCTAAGTTAACTATATTCATAAATACTTATTTAAGAGGCTATGTGTGTGTATGTGAACATGGCAAAGGGGAAGTGAGGGTTAAATGGGCATACATAGTGTATACATATCAAAGAGTGTCAAAGTGTAAGTGAGCAAAGTGTCAAGTGTGATAGTGTCAACATAGTGTAAGGGGTACATGAGGTAATATAGGATTTGTGTTAACATAGAACATTACATCTCATTAACTTGTATATTACATACATTACATCTATTATTATATTACATTCATGCTTGCATTCATTCATCATTCATTTATTCTCTTGCACTACTATATGCACCATCCATTTCATACTATGGAACCTACATATTCATTACAAGCCATAGTTATACATGCTTACATTAGATAGGATACTTACACCTTATACATCATTTATTTAACCATTTACTCATGCTTGCATTCTCTATTTAATTACATAATGTATATATATATTAACATGGGTTAAAATCAAATAGAACATTATATTACACACAAGGGTACACAAAATGCATATGCCGAATAGTAACTCCTACTAATAATCAATACTGTATCATCTCAGCATGAATTAAAATTTAGGATTAAAGTATGTTATAGATCTATGTGTTAGCTTTCCAAAACTTCAAACGGATCGCGTTTTCGTTTTCGGAAACTCCTGGAATCGCGAAAACACCGAGAACGCGTTTGTCTTTCGTACAGCTGACACTCAAATAATTCTCCAGAAAGTTACAGAAAGAATTAGGCCTATTAATACATATTTTTGGAAAGCTAACTTCAATACGCTTCTTTTAAAAAAAACGGAAGATTAAACCGAGCTTTGAGCTAGAAGTTATGACATTTCTAAGTTAGGGCTGAAATTAAAAACGTGGATAAAAATCATGACGGATTTAGATAGTTTGAGCCAAAAGAATACACAATATATATCCTAATTATCCACAACAATAATAGCAATAATAATATGAGGAACCACACTCACAAACTTGATTATATAATGTCACGCCCCAGTACCGAAATACGGGGACGGACTAGGCCAGCTACTCCATATGAGGTACGTAACGTCATACGGCGATCGTGGCTGTCGAGAGACTAGGGGGTACATGCTACAATCAAGTCTCCTATGGTCCCACAGAGCTCTATGTCTCAATCATTTAAGTCAAATCAGCAATTAAATGAACATTAAAGATAAAGCAGTAAGGCGTCCCTGACGCTTCATCAAAATGATCATGAGAGACTAGCTTTATAATTTAGCTATCTCAGAGAGTCAGGAGTACAAAATTATACACAGCTGCAGTCTGTTAAATTACAATTATGTACAGACACAAAATATCAAGTAATCCGGCTAACAGGTGCCAGTGGCTAAACGCCGCAAAAGTATAAGCAGGAGTGGTGGAGAAGAAACCCACTCGAGTCCCCGAACCGCCATGCTCCTAGTATGCACCATGGATGTCAGGGAGGAAGATCGTGTCCTCTGGCTCTGCTACGAGATCTGGCCAAACAAAACCAGCGGGGTCAGCCCCGAATAGCAAGTACCGCCAAAGGGGCACAAGAGTTAAGATTAAAAACCCAACTAATAGAATGACTGATAATAGTAATACTTATGCTACTATTATAGGGTAGCGCAACATCCTCGAACCCATATGGCACCCTTACAACCAAACAAGGACAAAAGGTGCCGCATGGAGTCGGGACGTGTCGTACTCTATAACTTTCACATAAGTTAAAAGGTATAAACCATAAAATCTCCTGATCGTGACTTCGGTCGATAGCCTATCGCAGCACAATAACCAACCCAACAATCAAACAAGAACATGGGTTGGATCATGTACCATGATAGACCATGTTCCTCAGTCATTCACAGAAGTAGCACTTCACAACCAGAATAAGTCTTCCGTTCATAACTTCGGTCCACAGCCTGTCATAGTACGATAACCAACCCAACAATCAAACAAGAACATGGGTTGGATCACGCACCATGAAACATGCAAGTCTTTTCACGGCCAATCAAGTCTACGATTTTCTAGTGGGACGAGGTTATCCTCGCGTCATGTTATTAGAAAAATCCTCAGATCGTATCTTTCCAGCAAGGCTAGCCAACCCAGGGGTTCGCGTAGACAGGTGTCATGGAGCACAGGTCCCTCGTGAGGCCACCTTGCCAAGACATGTAATATGTAGCAGGAATTAATCGGATACAGTCATCCACTCGTTGCGGATGACACAGTATCCGTGGAGACCAGCCGGCGCGCCAAGACAATATCTCAGGGCGACTGGTATAACACGATCTCGGGATTTTGCCCTCCCCATGCATCTAGTATATTTAGTTGCCTAATTTAACCCTAGGTGAAATCTTGGACTCACATGCTGTGGCCTGCATGATCATCCTCCTAAAGTCGTACTCAAGTACGAGTACCCCAAAGAGGATCCATGTCAATCAGTATGTCAACATGTTCTACCCTCCTTAGTGTAATGTATCATTGCAAATACGCCACGTGGAGTTACGAGTCATTTGTCGAGCATGAACAAGAACTAGGACATTCAGGTACATGTATCAGGTAGGAACACTTTGTTCACCGGGGTCACATTAGTGCTCATATCATGCTCAGGACAAAAGGCGTAAGGATATAAAATGGACATATAATATCTAATAAAATATCAAAAGCATACGCACAACAAGGCAGCGTGCGTGAAAAGTCACGCAGGCTCAAGGGAAAGAGCAGCGTGGAAAGTCACGCAAACTCAAAGGGAGAGTGCTGCGCAAAAAGTCACGCAGACTCAAGGGAAAGAGCTGTGTGAAAAGTCACGCAAGCTCAAGGGAAAGAGCTGCGTGAAAAGTCACGCAGACTCAAGGGAAAGAGCTGTGTGAAAAGTCACGCAAGCTCAAGGGAAAGAGCTGCGTGAAAAGTCACGCAGACTCAAGGGAAAGAGCTGCGTGAAAAGTCACGCAAGCTCAAGGAAAAGAGCTGCGTGAAAAGTCACGCAGACTCAAGGGAAAGAGCTGCGTGAAAAGTCACGCAAGCTCAAGGGAAAGAGCTGCGTGAAAAGTCACGCAAGCTCAAGGGGAAAGAGCTGTGTGAAAAGTCACGCAGACTCAAGGGAAAGAGCTGCGTGAAAAGTCACGCAAGCTCAAGGGGAAACACGCTTCCAACAGGAAGCGTGCTCAAACAGGAGCACACTGTTCACTGTCTTCTCCAAAACAGCAAGAACACCATGGCTGAACCCAAGCTTCAAAGTATCATAACTTGGCCATCCGAACTCCAAATCCAGATTTCCAAAGCTCCAACTTGGGTGAAACTGAATGTTCTTCCACATAGAAGCATCAAAAACCCATAAAATCCAACTAAAGTAGATCAAACCATGCAAATCCGAAAATGATTAAAACCTAGATCTACAAAAATCAAAGCTTCAAAATAGAAATTTCCAAGTTCTAAACTAGTATAGATTGAGAAGAAGAACATGTTTTGGCAAATAGTTTTGTAAGAATCATTAACAAAATAATGGATCCTTCTCTTGAGCAAGTTGGTACTTGCCTTGGTTGGTGGAGGAAGTAAATGAGAAGAAGTAAAATGAGAGGAGAGAGAAGGAGATGAGTTATATATATAGAATTCTTGGACCCATGGGTTCATGATGAACCAAAGGGTTCATGATGACCCATTGGTGAACCAAGAATAGGTTATCCAAATGAGCCAAAACTGTAGGCCCAGATGCAGAAAATAAATTAGGAAATAATATTTTGTCGAATATTTTTGGAAAATGCATGAAGAAATACAGCATAATAAATATAGTATAAAGTCAAGGTAAATACAATTTATCGGTTTACGTATTAAAATACGTATTCCAGGATTGGGGAGTGACATCTCTACCCTTCTTAGAAAAATTACGTCCTCGAAATTCCAGCCAAGACAGGATAGTGAAATCAGGGCAAGCAAGGCACAATCATATATATAAGTTAACTATCATAGCAGTTATTATCATACATCACAAAGTGCAAAATAAGCAGGTGCAGAAAAGCATGGAATCGTGTCAATAAGGTGCATAAATATACCTTATTAGTCAAACAAATACGGATAACGAGATCTGATCTCGTCCTCGCGCTCCCAGGTTGACTCTCCCGAAGAGTGATGGTTCCAAGAAACACGGACAAGGCTTATCGTCCGATTCTTGAGTACCTTCTCTCGTCGGTCCAAAATAGATACGGGTTGTTCCTCGTAAGTTAGGTCGGTACCAACGACTAACTCAGAATGATCGAGGACATGACTCGGATCCGGGACATACCCACGTAATTGGGACACATGAAACACATCATGTATGCCAGTTAACGAAGGTGGAAGGGCAAGTCGATAAGCCACATCGCCTACCCGAGCGAGAATCTTGAAAGGTCCAACGTATCTTGGACTAAGCTTTCCCCGGGTTCCAAATCTGATGATTCCCCGAGTAGGCGAAATCCGCAGAAACACTTGGTCGCCAACCCTGAACTCTAGAGGCCTACGATGCTGATCTGCCCAATGACGATGTCGGTCCTGTGCAACTCGAAGGCGCTCTCTGACTAACTTAACTATCTCTACAGTCTGCGTGATCATCTCTGGCCCCAACAACTTCCGTTCTCCGACGTCGTCCCATGCCAAAGGGGACCTGCACTTCCTTCCGTACAATGCTTCGAACGGGGCCATCTGAATGCTAGCCTGATAGCTGTTGTTATAGGAGAACTCCACTAGATGAAGGTGATCCTCCCAAGATCCGCCAAAATCTAAGGTACACGCCCGTAGCATATCTTCTAATGTCTGAATGGTTCTTTCTGATTGCCCGTTAGTTTGTGGATGATAAGCAGTACTGAATCTTAACTTGGTTCCCAAACTTTGGTGCAAGCTCCGCCAAAAATGGAAAGTAAACCGCGTATCCCGATCTGATACTATACTAACTGGAACACCGTGCTGCCTTACTATCTGCTTCATGTACATTTCTGCTAACTGCTCAGTAGTTTGTCCAACTCGGAAGAGAAAAAAATGAGCGACCTTCGTGAGTCGATCTACTATTACCCAGACTGCATTCTTACCAGTCGGAAATCTAGGTAAACCGGTCACAAAATCCATCGTGATGTGCTCACATTTCCATTCTGGGATAGAAAGCGGTTGTAGCAACCCTGCTGGTCTCTCCTGCTCGGCTTTCACCTGCTGACATACCAGACACTTGGATACAAATCTTGCTATCTCTCTTTTCATGCCATTCCACCAAAAGAACTGCCTGATATCTCGATACATCTTCGTTCCTCCTGGATGAATGGAGTAAATAGAACTATGAGCTTCGGACATAACTTCTTGCCGAAGGTCTCCACTCGGTACACAGAGTCTGTTTCCAAACCTGAGCGTACCATCTTCATGAATCACTAACTCCTTCCTACGGCCTGATTCACACTCCGACCGCAACTTCTGAATCTGTGGATCTCCTGCTTGTGCTGCCCTTATCCTCTCTACTAAGGTTGACTGAATCTGCATACTGGTCATTCTTCCTATATCTTTTGGCAAAACTACTTCGATTCCCATACTCTGAAGGTCTTCTAGAATATGTTTCTGCGAGGTCAAGATAAAGGCACTGTCTCTCCTACTCAGTGCATCTGCAACTATATTCGCCTTGCCTGGATGATACTGAAGATCTAAATCAAAATCCTTTAGCAGTTCTAACCATCTTCTTTGTCTCATGTTCAAATCTCGCTGCGTGAAAACGTATTTCAAACTCTTATGATCAGTATAGATCTCTACCCGATCCCCGTATAAATAATGCCTCCACAACTTGAGTGAAAACACCACAGCTGCTAACTCCAAATCGTGAGTTGGGTAATTCTTCTCATGGTCTCGAAGCTGCCGAGACGCATATGCCATCACTTTTCCATGCTGCATCAATACACATCCAAGACCCTTCCCAGATGCGTCACAATATACTGTAAAGCCTCCTGCTCCTACTGGAAGCGTCAAGATCGGGGCTGAGATCAATCTCTTCTTCAATTCTTCAAATGATGCCTGACAGCTAGCTGACCAAACAAACTCTACGTCCTTGTGCGTCAAACGCGTTAAGGGCGCAGAGATCCTGGCAAAGTCCGCCACGAACCTTCTGTAGTAACCAGCTAATCCTAAGAAACTCCGCACTTCTGCAACCGTTCTCGGGACTGGCCAATGCTCTACGGCCTCAATCTTCTTCGGATCCACTGACACTCCTGCCCCAGAAATTACATGCCCCAGGAAAGAAATGTGATCTAACCAAAATTCACACTTGTCAAGCTTCGCATAAAGTTGATGTTCCCTCAATGTCTGTAAGACAGTCCTAAGATGCTTCTCATGCTCCTCTACATTGCTGGAATAGACAAGAATGTCATCTATGAACACCACCACAAATTTATCCAAGTACGGCAGAAATATGCGGTTCATTAAATCCATGAATACTGCGGGGGCGTTGGTTAGTCCAAAGGGCATTACTAAAAACTCATAATGCCCATATCTAGATCTGAATGCTGTCTTCGGTATGTCTTGCTCCCGGACTCTTACTTGATAGTATCCCGACCGAAGATCGATCTTGGAAAAGACACTGGCCTTGCTCAACTGGTCAAACAGGTCATCAATCCTTGGTAGTGGGTACTTATTCTTCACTGTTACTGTATTCAGCTTGCGGTAGTCGATGCACATCCTCGTCGACCCATCCTTCTTGGGAACTAGAATCACTGGCGCGGCCCAGGGCGATTTACTGTCTCGGATGAATCCCTTAGACTTCAACTCTTCTTCATGTTGATACAACTTATCCTGCTCTGACGGCGACATTCTGTAAACTCTGTCTGCAATAGGCCTCGTTCCAGGGTTCAACTCAATGCTAAATTCTACCTCTCTGACTGGGGGTATCCCTGGGAGCTCATCAGGGAAGACGTCGAGAAAATCTTCGACCACTCTCGGAATCTGTCCTGGCTCTGACACTGCTGCTGAGATGACGCCTCCGGCCTGATTCTTCAAGGTTCGAGTAAAGATGAACTGCTCCATCCCAGGAACGCTGAATATGACCCTACCTCCTCTACAATCAATTGTCGCATGACTGTCTCTCAACCAGTCCATGCCAAGAACGACATCAAAATTCCCCATAGGGAATTCAATCAATGATGCGGGCAATAAATGCCCACACACCTCCACCGGACATGAAAAGCGCACTCTGCTAACTTCTACGAGCCCATTGCCGGTGAGTATATCCATCCTCTCCGATAATGCCTCAAATTCTAATCCAATTCGTGTAGCATATTGTGCAGAGATGAATGAATGAGTAGCGCCTGAATCAAATAATGCTACAGCGGGAAATGAGGTGACGAGAATTTTACCTGCCACCATGTCACTAGACGCTAGAGCCTCTCCCAAGGTCAATGTGAGAGCCTGGCCCCGCGGAGCCCCTTGTTGCGGCCTTCCTCGACCATGCTGTTGCTGCCCCTGAGGGCCTTCGGCTTCCTGTGCCTGGCGGAACATCTGAGCCTGCGTTGGTAAGCGCTGGGCTAGGGGCCTTACTGCTAATACTGGCCCTCCACTCGGGGTTGCCACTGGAGCTGGCAATGCTGGAAACTGTTGAGCTGGCCCTCCTGGCCTCTGCATCATAGGACAAGTGGAAATACGGTGGTCTGCACGACCACACCTCAAACATAAGCCATTCGCTGACCGACACACCTCCCTCGTGTGCCCTGCCTTCCCACAGAAGGTACAGCCCTGGGGTACTCCCTGACGCTGCTGCTGG
This sequence comes from Iris pallida, assembly GCA_029216955.1. Lineage (NCBI taxonomy): Eukaryota > Viridiplantae > Streptophyta > Magnoliopsida > Asparagales > Iridaceae > Iris > Iris pallida. The sequence goes on from JANAVB010003398.1 coordinate 32,260,493, forward strand.
TTCCTCGGCTGCTGATGCCGAACTGGCGCTGTATTAGTTGACACGGCCGTCCTCCGCGGCGCTCCTGCATCATGAATATGCACACCGGGTGCTGGTGCCGACGTTCGCTGCACTGCTCCTCCTCCAACTTGGGAATGAGATCTCTTCTGACCTCCTGTCCTTGATGCTAACCTCTGCTGGGTAAGCTCGTGCCTCCGAGCGGCCGTCAAAACAGCGTCAAACGTCTGGTAGTCGTGTCCTTCCACAAGCTGTAATAGTTCCAAATGAAGTCCCTGCTGGAACCTCATAGCCTTCTCCGGCTCCGTTGCCACCATTGCTGGTACGAAACGGCACAATCTGCAGAACTCTGCTGCATACCCATCTACGGTCTTGCCTGCTTGCTTGAGACTGATAAACTTCTGCTGGAGCTCATATCGAGCTACGACGCCAAAATACTTGGCCTTGAATCTGTCACTGAAGGTGGTCCAACGAACAGGGCGTCTTATACCAACTTCTTCTGATGCCCACCAATCGCGGGCAAGATCCTGAAGTACCAGTTTGACCTGATCAACCTTCTCATCATCTGGAACCTTGGCTGCCACAAGAATGGCTTCAATGTCTTGAATCCATGCATCCGCAGTGATGGCATCCTCCGTGCCATCAAAATACCTCGGGTTCAAGCGACGGAACCTTCCTGATGCTCTCGAGTCAACCCCGGCACTCCTCTCAAGAGCTAACTGAATCCCCTGGTTCAGCAACACGTTCTGCTCCTGCTGCCGAGTCTGTTGCTGTTGGTGAGTGACAAGAATCCCTCGGACGATCTCCAGGAGTGCTACGGCATCTGGTACTGCCGTCGCTGCTGGTGCTGCAGGAGTTTCAATAACCTGTGGCTGCACTGCCTCTGGTTCCACTTCTGCTTGTGCCTGCCCTGGGGAAGGTTCTCTCCCCTGTTGCTGCCCAGTCGAGCCATGCTCTTGCTGCTCTTCCTCATGGGCCTCACCCGCTACTGAGAATGAAGCACCCCTATAAAGAAGGATATAAGATTATCAAGTCCGGACGAGAAAGATTTCGAGGATGCAAGTCAGGTTAGAGATCAAGGCAAGGACAGAGAATTCGAAACGGAATTTCAAGGGGAACAAGTTTTGATTGAGACTCCTAATAATTCGCAATACCCCACAAATCTGAAAATCAGACCTGCATGGGCCACCACTAAAACCTTGTCACGCCCCAGTACCGAAATACGGGGACGGACTAGGCCAGCTACTCCATATGAGGTACGTAACGTCATACGGCGATCGTGGCTGTCGAGAGACTAGGGGGTACATGCTACAATCAAGTCTCCTATGGTCCCGCAGAGCTCTATGTCTCAATCATTTAAGTCAAATCAGCAATTAAATGAACATTAAAGATAAAGCAGTAAGGCGTCCCTGACGCTTCATCAAAATGATCATGAGAGACTAGCTTTATAATTTAGCTATCTCAGAGAATCAGGAGTACAAAATTATACACAGCTGCAGTCTGTTAAATTACAATTATGTACAGACACAAAATATCAAGTAATCCGGCTAACAGGTGCTGGTGGCTAAACGTCGCAAAAGTATAAGCAGGAGTGGTGGAGAAGAAACCCACTCGAGTCCTCGAACCGCCATGCTCCTAGTATGCACCATGGATGTCAGGGAGGAAGATCGTGTCCTCTGGCTCTGCTACGAGATCTGGCCAAACAAAACCAGCGGGGTCAGCCCCGAATAGCAAGTACCGCCAAAGGGGCACAAGAGTTAAGTTTAAAAACCCAACTAATAGAATGACTGATAATAGTAATACTTATGCTACTATTATAGGGTAGCGTAACATCCTCGAACCCATATGGCACCCTTACAACCAAACAAGGACAAAAGGTGCCGCATGGAGTCGGGACGTGTCGTACTCTATAACTTTCACATAAGTTAAAAGGTATAAACCATAAAATCTCCTGATCGTGACTTCGATCGATAGCCTATCGCAGCACAATAACCAACCCAACAATCAAACAAGAACATGGGTTGGATCATGTACCATGATAGACCATGTTCCTCAGTCATTCACAGAAGTAGCACTTCACAACCAGAATAAGTCTTCCGTTCATAACTTCGGTCCACAGCCTGTCATAGTACGATAACCAACCCAACAATCAAACAAGAACATGGGTTGGATCACGCACCATGACAGTCCGCTTCCCTCAGTTATTTACGGAAGGTAAATAGGAAACATGCAAGTCGTTTTCACGGCCAATCAAGTCTACGAGTTTCTAGTGGGACGAGGTTATCCTCGCGTCATGTTATTAGAAAAATCCTCAGATCGTATCTTTCCAGCAAGGCTAGCCAACCCATGGGGTTCGCGTAGACAGGTGTCATGGAGCACAGGTCCCTCGTGAGGCCACCTTGCCAAGACATGTAATATGTAGCAGGAATTAATCGGATACAGTCATCCACTCGTTGCGGATGACACAGTATCCGTGGAGACCAGCCGGCGCGCCAAGACAATATCTCAGGGCGACTGGTGTAACACGATCTCGGGATTTTGCCCTCCCCATGCATCTAGTATATTTAGTTGCCTAATTTAACCCTAGGTGAAATCTTGGACTCACATGCTGTGGCCTGCATGATCATCCTCCTAAAGTCGTACTCAAGTACGAGTACCCCAAAGAGGATCCATGTCAATCAGTATGTCAACATGTTCTACCCTCCTTAGTGTAATGCATCATTGCAAATACGCCACGTGGAGTTACGAGTCATTTGTCGAGCATGAACAAGAACTAGGACATTCAGGTACATGTATCAGGTAGGAACACTTTGTTCACCGGGGTCACATTAGTGCTCATATCATGCTTAGGACAAAAGGCGTAAGGATATAAAATGGGCATATAATATCTAATAAAATATCAAAAGCATACGCACAACAAGGCAGCGTGCGTGAAAAGTCACGCAGGCTCAAGGGAAAGAGCAGCGTGGAAAGTCACGCAAGCTCAAGGGAGAGTGCTGCGCGAAAAGTCACGCAGACTCAAGGGAAAGAGCTCTGTGAAAAGTCACGCAAGCTCAAGGGAAAGAGCTGCGTGAAAAGTCACGCAGACTCAAGGGAAAGAGCTGTGTGAAAAGTCACGCAAGCTCAAGGAAAAGAGCTGCGTGAAAAGTCACGCAGACTCAAGGGAAAGAGCTGCATGAAAAGTCACGCAAGCTCAAGGGAAAGAGCTGCGTGAAAAGTCATGCAGACTCAAGGGAAAGAGTTGCGTGAAAAGTCACGCAAGCTCAAGGGAAAGAGCTGCGTGAAAAGTCACGCAAGCTCAAGGGGAAAGAGCTGTGTGAAAAGTCACGCAGACTCAAGGGAAAGAGCTGCGTGAAAAGTCACGCAAGCTCAAGGGGAAACACGCTTCCAACAGGAAGCGTGCTCAAACAGGAGCACACTGTTCACTGTCTTCTCCAAAACAGCAAGAACACCATGGCTGAACCCAAGCTTCAAAGTATCATAACTTGGCCATCCGAACTCCAAATCCAGATTTCCAAAGCTCCAACTTGGGTGAAACTGAATGTTCTTCCACATAGAAGCATCAAAAACCCATAAAATCCAACTAAAGTAGATCAAACCATGCAAATCCGAAAATGATTAAAACCTAGATCTACAAAAATCAAAGCTTCAAAATAGAAATTTCCAAGTTCTAAACTAGTATAGATTGAGGAGAAGATGTTTTGGCAAATAGTTTTGTAAGAATCATTAACAAAATAATGGATCCTTCTCTTGAGCAAGTTGGTACTTGCCTTGGTTGGTGGAGGAAGTAAATGAGAAGAAGTAAAATGAGAGGAGAGAGAAGGAGATGAGTTATATATATAGAATTCTTGGACCCATGGGTTCATGATGAACCAAAGGGTTCATGATGACCCATTGGTGAACCAAGAATAGGTTATCCAAATGAGCCAAAACTGTAGGCCCAGATGCAGAAAATAAATTAGAAAATAATATTTTGTCGAATATTTTTGGGAAATGCATGAAGAAATACAGCATAATAAATATAGTATAAAGTCAAGGTAAATACAATTTATCGGTTTACGTATTAAAATACGTATTCCAGGATTGGGGAGTGACATATAATCATCATGAACCATTTATTACATATATAAATATAGATACACTCTCATTACAATATATATATGTATATAAATCTATATATGTAACATGAACACATCCACAACACAAAGGACACTCCTATGACCTCCAAATAGACACAAAATGGACACAAATGGAGATACAACCATGGGGGTCATTCCTATGGGTTCAAAATAGACCTATATGCATGAGGAAATGAAAAGGAGAAGGGATTTATACCTCCCGGTAGATCGAATCGAAGAAAAACCTTCCCGGAGCGACACCGACACGTAGAGATTCCAAAAGGACATGAACGAGCTCCGAATCCTCCCAAACTTGGGTAGCTTCCTCCTTGGCTAGAATGGAGAAGGAAATAAGAAGATTTGGTGGTGAAATGGAAGGATTTGGTGGAGAAATTGCTAGGGATTGCTCTCTAAAAATTTGGGGAAGAACAAGAGAGAGAAAAATAGATGGATAATGACAAATGGGAGGCTCAACCCTATCCTTATTATGGCTGGCCATAAAGATGGTTTTGTCCTATTAGGAAAAGTCCAAAAGCCCCTACTAACCTATTCTATGAGTATTAGAAAAGGGCTAATTGGTTGGGGCTAAATTAGTCATTCTAAATTCTCTAATCACACTAACCTTATCCATAATAATTAGTCTAACCTCTAACTAAAATATTTCTATCATGTGGACTAAAATTAATATCATGTGGGCCATGCCTAACTAGTATGTGGGTCCCACTAGAGTCAAACTACCCCCGGGTCCCCGTTTCAAGTCGGATTGAGTTGAAATTCGAACCCGACTCAAATAACCCCAAAACAATATCATAAATAATAAAATAATATCAAAATAATTCAAAGAGGTCAAATGCAAAAATATTCTTAGGCCAAAAAATGACATTAAAATATCATAATCACATGGTTAGGCTCTAGGTCAAACAGTCTCTAGGGTTTCACTAGCAAAACGTCAAAACCACAAGTCATTGATTTAAATAATGTTAAAATGATTTAAAATCACCAAAAATCATATCATGAATTAAATATCATTATTAAAATAATTATAAACACAAAATTTCAAAATTACCCTCATTTGGGAAACTATGTGCTACAGTAGCAATAAAGCTTTGAGATTGTTATTGCCGGAAACGCCGGGGCACGCTATTCGATAGAAAATACAGAAAGTGAAACAGTTGTAAAGACAACATTTCAAATGCAATTCCTTAAAGAAGATTTTGCAACAGAGATCCAGAAGGATTCTGCAAATTACGAGATCTAAAAAGATATCGTAATACACGGATAATCTAAAGAGATTTTCGTGATCGTAGCAAACTGGCAGTAGTGCCTTCTAAAAAGAAGATACTGACAGAACTGCTAAAGGAAACAGAAGGATGACGGGCGAGAGATGGAAATGCTGGGATGAATTATCACCGTTGCTCAAAGCTTTATTCGTCCTCTGCGAACAGCTTCCAGGAACCAGCAAGGTTGACGGAAAACCTTGGAACACTCCTGCTCTTCTGACTCCTCGGAAGACGGCGAACTCCTCTGGCAATGGCTCTACTCTTCTCTCTCTGTTTGAAGTAACAGAACCCACGCGTACTAAAAAGTACTAGTGTTTGTGTTAAAGAACACGCTCACTACTCTGTTGTGTTAAAGAACACTTTTCTCCCTGGAATTCTGATTACTCCTACACTCAGAGAGAGGAGAGAACCTACATATATAGCCCACGGGGCGGTTGCCAAGCAGTTGCCTGAACTTCAGGGTAGTGGCAGAACCACTCCTGAACGTGCAGCAACTGCTGCAACCGTTCCCGCTCTAATATGCAGCCAGCCATACGCACACTGCAACGAGCGCAACTTAAGTGCAAAGTGCGCCAACAAAACGCCACATTACGCCTCATGAGCCCGAGTCCGAGCCCGAGCCCGAGTCCGAGTCGCTAAGCCCCATAGGGGCTTAGCTCCTATGGAAATAAATTTCCCAAGAGCAAAAAGCTTACAGCTTCTTAATTGTTGATTAAGCCTTTATACCATTAATAATTAATCCCACATGGCACACACCCATGTGCACTACATGTGCATCTCCATAAAGAGAAAAGACTCATATATGTGGAGATACACATTCCTTTCTAGCCGATGTGGGACTAAAAACCAAAACAAAAGGCTACAAACCCAACATTTAAAACGTTACAGAACAAACGTTGTCCTTAGAATAGATTTTGCCCCTACCCGTGCAACTGGGATGACGGGTTGGATGGGCTTAATTTCACCCCCACAAAATCCACTTAACCAATGAAGTGGGTTTAGTACTTTAAACAAAGGAAAGTGCACCACGTGGGACTTAAATAATTTTCTCCATATTGAATCACACTAGCAACTAGATATTGCTTCAAAACAAGCAACACAGCCAGAAGTAGGCCTACTGATTTTCGGTATAAATCTAGTTACTTCAGTTTCTGGATACTCTGTGCTTGATGTGCTGCTACCAGTCGGGTTTGGAGAGAATACATAACACTACCATGTGGAAGTCCCCAAAACACCTGGCACAAGTAAAGCAAAAGATATGGAACGAGGTTACATCAAAACTGTGCAAATTATCAGTTATTGGTGGCATTGAGGGAATAAACTGCAGATTGAGTTTTAATACGTAGTGACAACTGATACTGCTGTACATTTTCCACCAACATTTAGAGTGATTCAGTGACATACTCCTAAAGCCAGAAGAAGACACCAATAATCAAAAATGCATTTGAAAAATGTTGCAAGCAAAAAAGTGATGAACCCTTTCACATGCATTCCAAATTAAGGCCACAGGTACCGCCTCGATTCACATGAACCATCCCCACAGACATTTTGTGAAGGTGAAACCGATTAGAATCACTGGTGAATAACTAATGGCAGCCAAACTTACACCTGCACTACATATGTGATTATGTAACAAGCTCAGGATAGCAAATTAAAGGATTAGTGAGAATGCATGGAGAACTTTAGCTAAATATTAACTGGAAAGGGAATGTCCTACTGAGTTTCTCGTCTCACCTCCACTCTCTGATACTGCAAGCATGGGTCCTTTCAAAAATCCCCCATTGCTGTCTTAAACAGAATCCATGAGAAACCCTGCAAACTGATAAGAGAACAATTTATATAAATTACAATATTAAAAAAAAAAAAGACAATTGAGAAATTCCATGACCATTCTAGTAAGAACTATGCTGAAGCAACCACTGGAGCAATAACATTCATCAATTAGACTTTTTCCAATTCCCCAAACCTCTGAGAGATCATGGTAAGAGAATCCATGACAAACCCTGCAAACACATAAGAGAACAATTTATATAAAAGCAATATTAAAAAAAATACAATTGAGAAATTCCATGACAAGTCTAGTAAGAACCAAGTATGCTGAAGCAACGACTAGAGCAATAACATTCATCAATTAGACTTTCCAATTCCCCTAACCTCTGAGATCATGTGGTAAGAGAATCCATGAGAAACCCTGCAAACTGATAAGAGAACAGTTTATATAAAATACAATATTAAAAAAATACAACCGAGACATTCCATGACCAGTCTAGTAAGAACCGAAGTATGCTGAAGCAACCACTGGAGCAATAACATTCATCAATTTGACTTTCCAATTCCCGTAACCTCTGAGATCGTGGTAGCAAGGCTAAGCCATAAGCACCTCTAGTTACTATATTCGTGACATACTACGAAATCTCTCATTCAGAAGCCATATGTTGATCTCATAAATAGTTTGATTACCTGCTTTTTATGCTTCTTTGATTGTTACTAGTATCAGAAGGGAAATCCTAACAATATCATCATCTTGTTCTGTATGGTATTTAGTCAGTCTCATTCTAGGGGAGTTTAGGATAGTGTTCAACCAGAAATGCTAGGGCACTTTCTCCTCTTTATAGAAGCTTTGAAGTGTGGGCATCAATAGTGTCTAAAGCATCCATCAATTCAAATTCTTGAAGCTAACACAATGTCATAGAAGAGAGAAAAGCCTCAACATCTACTACCAATTCGGGAAGGAGAATCTGTTCTCTCCATATTAAGTCACGATGGATGGACTGGTTGCTGATGAGATAAGTGTTACAGTTTCTTGCTCCCAAAGAGTCTGCATCGGAGAATTAGAAAACATGGAGAAGGCGATTACCATATAATGAGCCACCTTGAATTCAAGAAGAATCTCAGTATTTTTAAATAAACACATGAAAAAAATCCTAAAGGAAAGTGAAACCTGAAAATTAGCAAATATAGAAACAGTTCTCCAACTGAGTGGCATGCTAACTAACTATGTTTATAACATTCCACAGCTTTCACTTCTATAAAGCTAAATTGAGTTATATGTACAATCTGGTAAGGTACTCGAAATAGGGATGTCCTTTACTCATATAAACAAGATAAAATATGTAGGTAAGGTACCTCTGTAAATGTTTAACATCCTTCTATATTGTAAAGGTTTTGTAAACATTCAGATAAGCTGCAAAAGAACAGTGGAGTAGGAAAGAAAAAAAAGAAGAAGCTTATTGCTTAATAAAAGCAACAGCTGGACATAAAAGCTCTCTCCTAATGTTGATGGCAGCACTTGTGGATATATAATAACCTTAAGTTCAAATTAGTTCTTGCAGATGTTTGTTAGATTGTTAACCCTCTTGATGAAGAAGATAAGGAATTATCCATGATATATCATATTAAAACAGAAAAGTATCATACAGTTGCATGGATTACCTTGTTAATAAGGAAATATATATATATATATGGTAGCTCCTAGAATCCCAAAAATAGAAACTAATCTTTATAACTTCAATTACAAATACCATTAAAAGGACCAGCTGGATAGATGGTAAAATATTGACATACAAACAGTAATCTTACAAGGAATGGGGAAACATAATCTCGTGGTACATTTCGATCTATTTACAGACTGCCCCATCATCAATCTGAACAGTTTTAAATGAAGATTTTTGGCACCAGAAGAAGGATTTCTAAATCAAGGACTATCCTTCAAAGCTAAATTGCAGCTACACTCGCATTGGCAGTAGATAACGGCATCATTAGCTTTAGCTCAATAACTTGGCTATCGTTGAAGGAGGACCGCTCAATAACTTGGCTATTGTTGAAGGAAGACCGTGCACTAGCATTAGATATAACTTGTGCGATGGAGAAGGGATCAAGGTAAATGCCCAGAAATGAAATAAGTGGATCAGCACGGGATTCGTCAATAGTGAGCCTCAAAAACTGAACTTTGACCATAGTAAACTGAAGCAGCCTTTTATATCCAATTGTTGTGCCAGTTACTATTGTTGTCCATTCCTCATCTTCCAAAATATCAAGATGGAACTCAATAACACGTTGGCCCATTTGAATTGGCTCTTGTAGTTGCATCACATTGAATGGTATAGATTGGCCTAAGTCTAGGAATATTACCCAGTCTGTTTGGTGCACATCTGGAGCCCAGTAAGTATAAATACCTTCTTGGAATATGTTTGAGGGAGTGAACCGAGGATCACTGACACCTCCACGTGTACTACTAGCAGTAACAGTGGCATTCTGAGCCAAATTATGTGAGAATATGGTTTGACGTACTGCAGTAAATTCCTGAAGCACTTGAAGGTCTTCATCAGATATGAGACCTGATGAGTTGGGGGGAACGTTTAACAGCAAGAGGCAATTTCTGCCAACTGATTTGTAATATATGTCGAGGAGAGTAATCGCCGACTTTGGTTGCTCTGAGCTGTGCCAAAACCATCCTGGTCTGATGGATACATCACACTCAGCAGGGACCCAGTCACGACCATGAGGATCTCCTTCACTAGAATACCTATTTTATGATGTAGGATAGGAAAATAATTAGATTCCTGACGAATTTCTGTAGGTGTCATCCACTACTCAGTACTCTTCAATGAAAAATGTTATTATAGTTTGATTAAGCTATACATATGTTCATCTTAAAAATAAGATTGGATGCATAACATGTGACCGTCAGAGAACCATATGATCTAGAAATATTTATGTTTGCTGCAAGTACCATGCTTTCTGTTAGATAGTTTGCTTCAGCTGACGATAATGGTTCATATGCATCCTTCAAAGCCAGTAAAAAAGGCACCGAGAAACAAAGAAAAATATTAAATATATAAGCATCAGCACGTCACCACTTGCATATGACATCATAAAAGGCTTTTACTCAGAAAATAGTAAGTTCAGTTATAACCTACCCGACTTCTTATAATATCCTCCATTTTAAGTAAGAAGAATGTTTGTAATGCGCAAGTATTTTACCAACAAAGGATGCCCACCAGGTGAATGGAGTGATTAAACTGCTGTAACAATGAGCTCTTTATCTTGGATAAAGTAATAAATACATCGTCAGGATTCCCCTTTCTATTTTATTTAATTAAATTCCTAGATCTAGCACCTAGCCAGACACTCACAATGCAAGTTTCTCTATCAGCAAAGATCAAACATCCAGTTATCTATGTCAACCCGCCTATCAACGTCAGAGATAGATTACAGCAACTTGGACAAGGTTACACAAAAACCTTCTAACCAACATGACCTAATGGACCATGGACTCCAACATCTTTCTAAGTAGAGTAAGAATCTTAAAGCTTATCAACATTCATATGCTCTCAGGCTTATTGTATCACAAATATGAATTTGATTCTCTATGTAAGAAAGTTATCATCTTAGCACTCTCTATATACTCCTTCCTACTCTAGAGGAGATTTCAGACTTTCCTGTTTCATGAGCTTAAACTACATACCAAAGAGAAAAGGAAAGGAAAGAACTCACTTGTCATCTGTGTGGCCTATCATAAGAGAGCTCTGATTAAAGAGGGACCAACAGGTGGTACCGGCAACTCCAGCCTCATCACCAACCCATCGTGTGTCTGGCCCGCCATCGGAGAAAATAACGGCATGTGGTTGGAGCTGATGAATGAACTCGAACCAGCAATCAAAAAAGTAGACCATTTCCTTCTCATCTTCCCCCTTTGCGCCATCCAACCAAACCTCCTGGATATCCCCATAACTTCTCCGAAGCAATAATAGATCACCAAACAGAAACAGCCCAAAAGCACCACGATTAAACTCTAAATGAATAACAATGATAAAGACAACAAAACATTTTTTCAGGGATGGTACTACCCATATTATGTAACTTTATTTCTGGCTGTTCAAGCTTCTAGGAAGAAGGACAGTCAATAAATCAGTACCGTGTCCATAGTTTGTTGTGTAGCATTCTTGCCTGTGCAACATAGTTCTTTTATTGAAAATCGTAGCACTTAGCCTCATCAAATTCAACCAGAAAGAGAAGGGAAAAAAAATGAAGAAAAGAATCATTCTATATGCCCAAATTACGACTATATTTCTTTTGTTTCGAGCAATCACATTCATGGTCACGAATATGACGGGAATACAATAGGGATACGTCACATATTTTGACAAGTCCTAGTGCAGTTTGGAGTGTATGTGTCATGTCAGACAACATGCAACCAATAGGGACATGGCACATATTGTTACATGTTCAGGTGTATCTTGGAGTGTATATGTCATGTCCAGTACGTGTCAGACACGATGTGAGGCGTCCATTTTTCAGAGAGGCCGTACTTCCTAGAATATCAGTCAAATGGGCCAACTTCAATCCTATGCAAAACCAAGAAAAACATCCCAATAAGTAATCTAGTTTAGTGCACGTATCGTGTTCAATAACGTGTCCATCAGCCCCACACCACTGACAAAGCATCCTAGGAATGCAACCAGATGGGTTTCCTCAAATCCTACCCAAAACTAAGAAAACCATCCCAAATGGTAGTATTTTTAGTGCATCGTACTGTGTCCAACAATGCGTCAGTCACCACGGCAACACGGACATGACATCCAACCAATTAGTCATCTGGGGCACCTCAAATACCACGGAAAACCATCCCTCACTTACCGAGTGAGCAACTCGGTCATCTGCCCCAAGTAGAATTCATTGTACTCCTCCGTGTTCCCGTAGCACCCCTCGTGCCGATCCCACGGGGACAAGTACAGACCCAATCCGACCCCGACCTCCCTCGCCGCCTCCGCGAGCTCCGTGACAATATCCCCTTTCCCGTCCCTCCACGGGCTTGACGCCACCGAGTAGTCGGTGTAGTCGGACGGCCAGAGGCAGAACCCGTCGTGGTGCTTGGCGGTGAGGAGGAGGCGGCCGAAGCCGTTGGACTTGGCGGCGCGGGCCCACTGGAGCGCGGAGAGGGAGGTGGGATCGAAGAGGGAGGGGTCGGCGCGTCCCGTCCCCCACTCGCGGTCGGTGAAGGTGTTGGTGCCGAAGTGGAGGAAGAGGGACATCTCAGTGAGCTGCCATCGGAGCTGGGAGGAGGAAGGGAGGGGCGGGATCGGAAGCGGCGGCGGAACTGGGCTTCTGCTGCTCGTTCCGTGAAACCAGATTGACAGAAGGAGGAGGAGGACTGCAGGAGCAGTTGCTGGTGACATTTCGTCGAACAGGTGGTAGGTTGTGATGGAATATACAGTCGCGAGAGGCCGCTGGGAAAGAATGGAGGTGTATAATTGTTGGGCTAATTACAAGGGCACTTTACTTCTTCCTTTTTTTTTTCAAAAAGTAATAATATCAACCGAATACAATAAGCATTAAGGTTTGTATCTCTGGACTTGCTGCAATTTATGAATTTTGGCGGTCATACATGATGCTAGGATTGCCAAAAAATTTGCCAGTCCTAAAATGGACTGACTGTACATGCTACATATTCAATGGTTTATGTATGACTGTCAAATTTTTTGACAGTCCTTCTAATTTGTAGGATTGTCAAAATTTTAACAGTCAATCATCATCCCCGTAGCGACTATGGACGAATTTTGAAGTTCATAACCTAAAATGGATTCAAAACTTCGAAAATCCGTCTATAATGAATACTAAATCAAATTTTAGTTACTAGAAGATGAATTCTAGGTATGAATATGGATTGAGAGAGATTTGGAAGATAAAAAGTTTAGGGTTTGGGGAGGGAGAAGAGAAGAAGAAAGAAAAGAAGGAAAAAAAAAATGACTTATATACTAACATTTGGGCTAGTCCTGAGCAATTTTTCAAGTGACAAACTTGTAAATATACAAAAATGGGCTAGCCCTGAGTAAGGATTGAAGTGCCTTTATAATTTATATTTTGTTGACAAACTCCATAATCTCATTGATGTGGCAATACATTATTGGATATTAAGAAAAGTCTTAAAAGAAAGATAGTAATTAACATCCAATAATGTATTGTCACACATAGAATGTGTCAAAAGAAGTGTTCCCGTAATATTACTAAAGAATAAAAGAATAAAATTTCACATGCTAGTATTATAAATACCAGTAACGTGTCTGCCTTAAAAAAATGTACTCCATCTTAATCACTTAACTACTTGAGTTAGAGTTACTTTAGCTATAGATGAATCATATTAGATAGTTGAATAATTTGTTTTTTTAAATAATTAATAGACTATTTACAAACTACTTAGACGTTCAGTTTTGAGTCGTTTACAAGCAACCTTATAATAGTAGAGAGAGGCCACGAGTTTATCGTTATCCCTATAGGATAATTTAGCAAATACCTTCATTCCAAATGTTGAAACTAGCATATACCCCCACTATTCTTTTTATCTAGCAAATACCTCCACTCCTATGTAAAACCTAAGATTTTTTTTTTTTTTTTGAAAAGTAGGGTTATATTTTAAATTTTTTTACTATCCATATTAAAAATGGAAGCATTTGGTAGTTAAAAAAAAATGCTAAATTACCCCCATATGCTAAATTACCCCCATATATATATATATACATATATATATATATATATATATATATATATATATAATAGAGATATCTTTGGTTAATCTCCTAACCACATGGTTGAGATTATCTCTGTTTGTTGTTTTTGTGGATTGGACTTTGGTTGGAATTAAGCCTAGGTGCATTGATCAAGATTGAGTTGGTTATCAGAGTTAAAAGACTTTCTCTTGATCAAGATTGATTTGGCTATTGGAGTTAAAAGACTCTTTGGAACTAAAACCCGTCCCGTCCCGTCCCATCCCATCCCATCCCATCCCTCTTCGTAAAATGTGTACACATATATATACATAAACTTTAAGGAGGGCCCACCTGTCATACATAGGGGGTATCAAAACTTTAATATCCATTCTGTATCAAAGTTTTACTCGTTAGTAGCCTAGGATAGGGATGATCATTAGTGACTAGCTTTGAGTAGAAACCTATCACCTATGCATCATAAGTTTAAGAATAATGTTAAATTTATAACCTCCATACAACATTATGTTATTCTCGAAACAGATCTAGATGTAAGAACAATCAGAAATTAGAGATCGCTTGCAAATAAATTTGCTCACAATTCTGATATAGTAACCATTAGAAGCAGAGACATCTTACAAATGAAGTTGCTCTATGTTCTGACTTTGTAGAATTTTGGAGACATCTAGAAAACAAGTTTGCTATCCTAATTTTCTTAAGCCACTCGGAGAAGAAGTAGAAAGGGAGAAAGATAACTCTGCTGGAATAATCAAAATCACCGCTGCTCAAAGCAAGATTTGCCCTACCGAGACTTGCTTACATGAACCAATAAGTTCTGAGGGAACTTTTGGAACATTCGCTGTCACCTCCTGTATGAACTCGCCGAACTCCTCTGGACTCTGAAGGCAGTGGCCACACAACTCTCTTCGTCTCTCAATTTCGAAAAAGTCCTCAAAGGAGGCATGAAGAGAGTATTTATAGAGTTGGTAGAAGCCCTAACCCTAATCCTGGCCGCTAACTGAGTGCTAAAAGATATGAGCGAATAATAAAAAGATATAATTGAATTAAATTCAAATCCCATAAAAAACATATTTAAATCTTTCCAAAATTGCTCAAAATTTTCAATCAGGCAAATTAACCGCCAACAGCACCCATGCGGCCAGCAACCCATCAGTCCATGCGCCTGCGCAAAAATGCTCAATAACACAGGTACGCAGCCCTGCATGCACGCAGCAGCGCAAGCGTGCAGCCCCGCAGCGGCGCATGCGCGCATACGCGCATAGCTACGCACAACTCACGCAAGCCCCTGCGCATGCACCTGTACGCACCCTGATTTTTGGGAATTTTCTAAATTTATTTTATATGATTTTTATATACTAAACCACTTTTATTTTTAATTATGGCTATATAGGTACTTTGTCGTAGCTTTAATTTTTGAAGCACAATATCGACCAATTTCTCGAAACAAAATCCATATTCGTATTCTAGACGAGTCCACCTTTATTTCGGTACATCATGTCCTACTCAAACATGTTCTTTTGCACTATATTTTTTCTTGCATAACTTTTGGGTCAAAATGACCATTTTACCCTTCATCATAATTTCAATGTATTTTTTCAATTTCGATTTAAGGCCCAAATTCGATCCAAACTTTTTTACCCAACATATGATTTTGATCTACTTTTATCCTAATGCACATGCCAATGATGTGTCACTCATTTGAGTTTTCATGTACTATTTATTTTCAAATGGCACACAAGTCGAAACTATAGACATATTGGACTCAAATCGATCACAAAAATTCTACCAACCTAAAACTAGTCCAAGTAGGGTTCGTAGAGGCTATTCTAGGATGCCCTAACCTCATACACCTATTTTAGATTGATTTTTATGGATTAATACGTAGCCACATTAATTAAATCTAATTTAAATCAAATCCTATAACCACTTTCCTAATTTGGACCCAATCAAATTTCTTTGAGATGCACCTTTGATTTAAACCATCAAATCTCAACCAAATTCCACCAAACCAAAACTAAACCCTCTCAAATATTTTCTCCCTCACGTATCATGCGCCCCTTTTCTTTTCCGTGCATATTATATATATATATATATATATATATATATATATATATATATATATATATATATATATATATATATATATATATATATATATTAAATATTAAAACTTATCGTACAAGTTCCTTTCCTTTTTGCACATATTTTTTACCTATCAGAAACTCATCATCCCGACCTCTTCTAACCCTCCTGCCACCTTTATCTTGACCCTAGGACACCCTCCTAACACCCCGACACCTTCCCGAGGAGCCTTATGAAGAACATGTAGGCAACTCTAGAGAGGGGTGAATAGGGTTATAACAGAAATATCCAAATAAAATTTAAACTCTTTTCACCAACAGTAAATAATCAGAGTAGTAAATACGAAAATAAAAAGATCAAGAGAGTATACGCAAACACAGTCATTTTTAACCTGGTTTCCCTCGTGGAGGACTAGTCCAGGCCTGAGAACTCTAGCTCAGGATTAAATCCACTATTTGTGAAATAGTAGTTACACCCCGTGCCTTTTCTTCAGAAGAGCACGTCAACTTCTTACAAAGATTATTGTGGCGATGCTTGGAATTTTTTAAGCGACTTTCTTAACTCTTGCACAAACTCCTAACTGAATAACACTGAGCACTTTTAGGCTTAGGAAGCTTGTGGCTTAGTATATGAGAAGGTTAAGGCTTGTATGAGGCTTATAGAGAAGAGAAGATAATTGGATGATTGAAAATGAGAGAATTCAAGGCCTATTTATACTAGTTGGGATAGGCAAAATTCGGCCAGAATTCTGTGTCAAGAATTCAAATGTTTGGCCGTTGGACAACTAGCATACAACAAACCCTAAAAATTAGGGTCCTGTAATTTAGGGGACAGAGTTCGGCCCGAACTCTGTGTGGAGGCAGCGTTCGGCCAGAACTCTGTCTCCATTGGACAGAATGTTCAAATGGACTTTTGTGGGCTAGTTTGGCTTGATGGAGCTTTTGGTTTTGTTTGGGGATAAGGTTGAAGCCCAGAATACTCAGTGCTACTCAGTTTACATTTAGCTAGACTCAATAAATATAAAATAATACAGACTCAAAGACCGAGTTCACTGCAGGAGAGAGCCGACGTCCATCTTGAACTGAGTTCTGTCTTGATGTGTCATATTGAATTATAACAAGTATCATATTATCAATTTGTCAATATTTGGTTGACTGTGATTTGGGTTAACAATCTCTCCCATATTGATAATTGACAAAATAATATTTGTATATTCAATGTTCATACCTGGATACAAGATGAAAGTAGTAGACATGCAGTAGCTCCTCCGTAATAATAGCTTCCCCAAAGCTTCTCTGTAAGCCAATGTTCCTTTATCCTGATATACATAATCTCTTCCAAAATATAGATATCACACAATATGATACAAATATAAATATCAAATAGATCTCCCCCTTTTGGCATTTATCAATTATGCATAGCAAATATGAAAAAACAGACATGCATAAGACTAAAAAGAATTAACTGGCAAGCACACAATAATCATGATATAATAACTGCAGATAAAATCTTAGGATCCACAGAAACTGAAAGTGTACTCATACAAGAAAATCAAACTATATAATCATAAGTCCATAATACAGAAAACTAAAAAAATATCATCAGCAACAGCAGCAGGTACGGAACCACATCCATCATGGAGCGCGAGATGATCCAGTGACGTCAGAAGGATCAGTATCCGAACGACGAGGATCCACAAAAGCTGCATCCGGATCCAGATATCGCATGACCCAAGGGTCGTCGATATGGTACCCGTCACGAGATAGATCCCGCTCCATAGGAAGGGGCATAGAGGGATGCCGAGACATGGTGTACCGGATGTCATGCAATGAGTTGCTAATGGCACTCATCTGCAAAGTGGTACGATAGTCGAGATGGGTCCAGCGGTCGTCCTTCAACATGAAACGATCGCGAAGCATGGTCTGGATAGACTCGATAGTAGTAGGAGGTATGGGCGCAGGTTGCCCAAGAGCAGGTGCATCAGCCTGAGCATCAGAACCAGAATGCTCGGACTCAGCGAGAGACTCGATAGCTGCCTGAAGTCGCCTTGCCTTAGACAGAAAGGCAGGGGCTGGAAGAAACTGGCACTCATCGAGAGGAACACGAAATGCACGAAAGACCATCGACAAATAGAGAGCATAGACCAATGATCGAGGCCTCTTCCTTGCATTAATCATCCAGTCCATCATAATGCGTGGAAGGTTGAACGGGACATGGAAGTGAATGTAATACAAAGCAAAAATCTCAAAATAAGAAACTTTATCAGTCGATCCCGCTTTGGGCAAGATCGGAAAATTAAAAATTGTCACGCCCCAAAACCAGAATACTGGAGAACGGGGGATAGACACAGCCAGCTACGTACATTAAAGTGAATCCCACCTCGCAATACGGTCACGGCTTTCTAAATACATGAGGATTTACTACAAGCCATCAGTCTCTTATGGTCAATAATAAGCCTAGTGTCTCAATCTCAAGCAAGCAAGTAAATATAATAAGATGGTAGATCATCAGACATACAAGGTAAGGTGTCCTATACATTACATATTCAGATGATCATGAAGCTAGTTATACAAAATGTGAGAAATAGCAAGAGTTTAAGTCATACATGATCAACCCTAGGATTTGTCAATCATGTTGCAGCCCGTAGGCAGACAGTAAGTAAACTTGCAAACGAGCTAACACTTGCTCGGCGGCTAAACGTCTCAAAAACATATTTTTACAAGGGAATGAAAGAGCAAAATAAAACCCATTCGTTGCTAGGATTCCTTCTAGTGGTCACCATCTGGCAGGAAGGCTGGGAGATCCTCGGTAGCTGCTCCAAAATTTGGCCATACAAAACTAGCTGGGTCATACCCCAGGAAGAGCAAGTGCCACAAAGGAGGCTTCACTTAAGAACTAAAACCAGCATATTAGTACATAAGTTATAGATGAAATAACAATAGACATCAGTTGAATAAAACGGGATGATAAACGATTAAGAGAGCTAAAGGACTATTCCGGTAACCAAGTTACAACCCGTAAACCAAACAAGGACCGGGGTTGTAACCCTTCACCTGAATGAAACTTAGTCACTAACCGATTATCGGTAAAGTAAAGCATTCACAATCATGTCCTGAGATAGCCATGCACTGGGTCTAGACAAGACTAGACAAATGGAAATTCATCCAATCATTCATGGTCAATCAATGAGTATGGCTTGATACTTTAACTAACTAGGGTTATCACAAGCCTACTTACTAGCAAGATGCAATGAGGATTCCTACGGCCATAAGCCCTGCAGACTATCCAGGTTATCCAGGCGTAAGGTTCATGTTAAGAATTATCAATACTTGTTAGGTGACTTGAGTGCAACACATGACAGTGTGCTTAGTAATCGTTGCTTGCTTGAAGTGCCCCACATAACAGTGAGCTGGAAATGTGCCCTACTCATCGGCAGGCTACAAGTCCGTAAGACGCCCAGATAACGGGATTGCTTGTAGCCGGAATACCTCCCTATATAAACTACTTGATCAATCTAGTCATTAATCCTAGCCAGATTCAGTATGAATCCCTGACCGTGGGAAATCAGGAATGCATGTCCTAGACATGATGTAAAACATGATTGGTAGCTTAGACAAGCACATTCAATACAATCACCCACGGTGTCATGTCCAGTTAGCTGTCGCAACATCGTTCATGAGTTATCTGTCAAGATTACTTGTTAGGGGTGCACCACAACGGGTCACCATCATGTCATGTTCTTGCCTGGAGTACGCCACAATGGGCCACCGTTATGTTACATTACTTATACTTGTTACTTGTTAGGAGCGCGCCACGACGGGCTGCCATCATGGTTTATTACATATCAATCATCATTTTATGTTCACATATCATAGTTATGATCATATCATCATGTAAGCAGAAAAGACATATCCTGAGTGCACCCTAATGGGCCACCGATGAAACAAAGTCATATAATGAAGTGAAGGCACAATAACGCCAAAAAAACATGACAATATATAGAGGAAAGTACATATCAAAAGAAAAAAATGCCAAATCATTGTGTGCCCCAAGGCTATGCGCCCATGGGGTTCTATGCGCCTGCAAGAAGGCTACATACATGCCAAATCGTGATAAGCCGTGCCACGGCTTGCACAAGTCATGTCGTGTTTCTATATTAGTAAAATGATAGAAAGTCGTGCCATGATCAACAAAATCGTGCTAATCGTGCCAAGTCGTACTGCGACTTGCACAAGTCGTGCCGTGTCGAGTCGTGCCATGCCTAGCCATGGCACGCACGAGTCGTGTCGTGTCATGAAGATCAATCACAAGAAAATCGTATAAAATCATAAGTTGCGAAAGATGCAATAAGCCGAAACATGCGAAAGCCATGCATGAAGGTCATGGGCATTTATGTACCCAAGGAAAGGGGGCTATATACGCCCACATGGGGGACCCTATGTGCCCACATAAGAGAGGCTATACGCCTAAACATGGGTGCCAACATGGCCAAGGCACTTGTATGGCCAAGTGCCAAGGCATGGAAATAGTGTTCGTGCATTACGTGTGAAGGCCATGTGCCAAACACTAGTCGTGCACTCACCCTGCTTACTAGTATGCGCCTGCTAGGAGGGGGGACACTCTATGCGCCCACTAGGAGGATGCCCTATGCGCCCACATGGGTGTGAACCCCTTTGGCCAAAGGCTAAGGGTGAATGAATGAAAGGTGACAAGTCATGAAGGCTTTATGTGCCAACACGAGTCTATGCGCCCACATGTGGCACACTATGCACCCACATGATGCTCTATGCGCCCACTAGAGTGGGGTGGCTTCTTTGGGCGCATGACAAGTCCATGCGCCCAAGCAGTGCATTGTTCGTCTTCCCGACGAATCCGGGAAGAACGAACCATGGCCGAAAACTTCAAATCTTCGCCATTTCTCCGTCTGGAGTCCAAATTCGGACTTCCTTAGGTCAAAATGGGGTAGAACGAAATTTTCTACCACATGGAAACATCAAAACATGCAAATGAAGAAGTAGATAGATCAAAACTACAAGAATCTAAAATTTATAATTTTTTAGATCTACAAAAACCCATGCTCCAAAATAAAAAATTTCAAGTTCTAAAGTGGTATAAAATCATGCTAGGAAGCCTTTGGAACCATAAAAACATGGTTCTCAAGTGAGAGCAAGATTGCACTTGCCTAAGGAGGGGAGAGGTTTTAATGGAGAAGGAAGAGGAGTTATGGAGAATAATGAGGAGAGAGAAAAAGTGGGTGGGTTTATAAAGGGGGATGGTGGTAGGTAGGGGATTTCTCCATGATGAACCAACCAAAATAAACCAAGCCAACTCCAAAATGAACCAAGTTAAACCATTACATGACATGATGAATCTAAACAAGATTAAACCAAAATTAGCTAGCCAGGCAGAAAAAATAAAATATATGTTAGGAGTCCGTATACGTATACTGAAAATACGTAGAACGGAAAACGGGGGTGACAACTCTATCCACCTTAAAAGAATTCCGTCCTCAGAATTTAATCAAGAGGCTAGAGATGTCAAGCAAACTGTATTAATCATAAGCAACTACGACTAGCAGTCAATCATTCAATCAGTCATACAAGCAAGGAATTTAAGCATAAGGCATAAGAAAGACGTTATACCTTACGAGTCAAACAGGTCGGGATATCGCGATCGGATATCATCCTCACGCTCCCACGTTGACTCACCCAAAGAGTGATGAACCCAAGCAATACGGACTAACTTGATAGTCTTGTTCTTGAGTATCTTCTCTCTTCGGTCCAATATGGATACGGGTCTCTCCTCATACGAAAGGTTGGTACCAACAACCAATTCCGAATGATCGACATGACTCGTATCCGGGATATACCGTCGTAATTGGGATACATGGAAGACATCATGTACCTCACATAACGACGGCAGAAGAGCGAGACGATAGGATACATCACCTACTCGCTCTAGAATATCAAATGGCGCTATATACCTAGGACTGAACTTTTTTCGTACGCCAAAACGAATGACGTCACGGGTAGGCGAGATCCTAAGGAATACATGGCCGTCGATCGAGAACTCAGGAGGACGCTGATGGGAATCGGCCCAATGACGCTGGCGATCATGTATGACTCGAAGATGATCTCTGACTTGTCTGACCACCTCAATAGTCCGCGTTACCATTTCTGGTCCAAGCATTTGCCTCTCACCGATATCATCCCAAGCTAAAGGAGATCTGTACTTCCTGTCGTACAAGGCTTCAAAGGTTGCCATCTGGATACTGGCCTGGAAACTGTTGTTGTACGAGAACTCTACGAGATGCAGATGATCTTCCTACGAACCACCAAAGTCGAGTGTACATGACCGTACCATGTCTTCAAGAGTCTGGATCGTGTGCTCGGACTGACCATCTGTCTGCGGATGGTAGGCTGAACTGAACTTGAGACGAGTCCCCAAACTTTCCTGGAGACTCCGTCAAAAGTGAGATATGAATCTCGAATCTCTGTCAGACACAATACTGACTGGTACTCCATACAATCTGACTATCTGCCTGAGGTACATCTCTACAAGCTGATCTGTCGACTGACCGATTCTGAAAGGGATAAAATGAGCTACCTTAGTGAGTGGGTCGACTATAACCCAGATAGCATCTCTCCATGCTGAGGATTTAGGTAATCCAATTACAAAATCCATGCTAATGTGCTCCCATTTCCATTCTGGGATCGGTAGAGGTTGAAGAAGTCCAGCTGGTCTCTGATGTTCGGCCTTAACTTGCTGACAAATCAAACAACGAGAGACAAACTGAGCTATCTCCCTCTTCATGCCATTCTACCAAAAATGCTGCCGAATATCACGATACATCTTCGTACCGCCGGGGTGAATGGAATACTGAGAACTGTGAGCTTATGCCATGATCTCCTGTCTGATATCTCCACTGGGTACACAAAGACGCCTCCTATGTCGGAGTGTACCATCTTTATGAATACATAACTCTGGCCTCCGCCCTGCTACACATTCTGTTCTGAGCCGCTGAAGCTTAGAGTCCGCTAACTGAGCTAACTTGATCCTCTCAACTATACTGGACTGAACTTACATACTGGCCATCAATGCTACATTAGAAGGAAGAACAACTTCAATACCCATCTTCTGAAGATCTGCTAACAACTCTGGCTGCGCTGTTAGAAAATAAACTTCGGCTCTCCTACTCAATACATCTACTACCACGTTAGCCTTCCCAGGATGATACTGCAAGTTGATGTCATAATTCACAAGTAGCTCTAGCCATCTCCTCTGACGCATATTAAAATCCTTCTGGATAAACACATACTTCAGGCTCTTATGGTCGGTGAACATCTCCACCCGATCTCCATATAAATAATGCCTCCAAAGCTTCAATGCAAATACTACTACTGCTAACTCCAGGTCATGGGTTAGGTAATTCCTCTCATGATCATGAAGCTGACGTGACGCATAAGCGACTACCTTACCATGCTGCATCAAGACACATCCTAATCCCTTGCCGGATGTGTCGCAATAAACTAAAAATCCTTCCGTCCCGTCGAAAAGAGTGAGAATGGGGGCCGTCATCAATCTCTGCTTCGACTTCTCGAATGATCTCTGACACTCTGCTATCCAAGCAAACTGCACATCCTTGCGGGTCAACTACGTCAATGGCACCGATATTCGAGCAAAGTCTGACATAAATTGTCGGTAATAGCCGGCCAATCCAAAGAAACTTCGAACTTCTGCGATAGTGCTGGGAACTGGCCATGTCTCTATGGCTACAATCTTCTGGGGATCCACTTCTACTCCACCTCTGGTGATGATGTGACCCAAGTACGAGATACGATCCGACCAAAACTCGCACTTACTGAACTTCGCATACAACTGGTGCTCTCTGAGAATATGAAGAACTACACAGAGATGTTGTTCATGCTCCGCTTTAGTCTTGATATAGACCAGGATGTCTTCTATAAACACTATCACGAACTGGTCCAAGTAGGGCACGAAGATACGATTCCTGACGTCCATGAATACGGCTGGCGTATTGGTTGCTCCAAATGGCATAACAAGGAACTCCCAATGTCCATACCTCGATCTGAATGTTGTCTTCGGGATGTCCTGCTCTCTGACTCTAATCTGATGGTACCCTTACCGCAAATCAATCTTCGAAAATACTGCCGCTCCTCTGAGCTGATCAAACAAATTATCTATCCTTGGTAGAGGGTATCTGTTCTTGATTGTCACTGAGTTCAAGGTACGATAGTCAACACATAATCTTGACATACCATCCTTCTTTTTCAAAAGAAGCATTGGGGCTCTCTAAGGTGATCCGCTAGCATGAATGAATCCCTTGGTTCTAAGTTCTTCTATCATCTTGTACAAGATCTCCAACTCTGAA
Source organism: Iris pallida (assembly GCA_029216955.1). NCBI lineage: Eukaryota > Viridiplantae > Streptophyta > Magnoliopsida > Asparagales > Iridaceae > Iris > Iris pallida. The sequence goes on from JANAVB010003398.1 coordinate 32,284,866, forward strand.
GATGCCATCCTGTAGACCCTCTCTGATATTGGTGCTGATCTGGGAATCAAATCAATGGTAAACTCGATCTCTCTCTATCTGGGGGCATGCCTGGAAGTTCTTCGGAAAATACGTCAGAAAACTCTTCTACAACTCTGGAAAACTGAACTGCTGCTACTGTCATCCATAATCTGGGGAAGAAGGTTCTACTCCGCCTCAGAGAAATAAAAACTCTGGCTCACCAGGAATACTAAAAATAATCTTGTCGATATGGCAATCTATTCTAGCATAATGGTCTCTCAACCAATCCATCCCTAGGATCACATCATAATCGGCCATTGGAAATTCTATCAACCTAGAGGAAAACTCTCTACCGCTAACTACGATCTGACATGAGGAAAATACTCTATCTACTCCCACAAGACCGTTACCAGTAAGTATATTGAGCCTTACTGATAATGACTCGGGCTCCAGTCCTATCCGTGTTGCGAATCGTGCAGACATAAATGAATACGATGCACCTGAATCAAATAATACTGATGCAGAAAAAGAGTTAACGAGAATGGTACCTGCCACCACCTCACCTGATGCCAAATTCTCCTCTATGGTCAAAGCCATCACTTGACCGTGCCCTCTGGGTGCTGGTCCCCTCTGCTGGAAACCTCTCTGGTGATTCTGATTCTGAGCCTGGGCCTGGGCATACTGCTGTTGTCTCTGCTGATGAAATGCTTGAGCCTGAGGCGGCAAAGGCCTCGGAGGCTGGTACTGCTGCTGCTGCACTAGTACTGGCCCCTTCACCGAGGGACTAGTCTGCACCGATGAGGATGAACCGGCTCTCTGTAGACAGGACCCAACCATGTGATCCGATGCTCCACAAACCAAACACAATCCTTGTGCTCGACGACATTCTGACACTACATGTCCTGGCTTCCCACAATGAGTACAGCCCATTGTGGAAGACTGCCTCCGCTTCTGCTGCTGAGGGTACATCGTAGTCGAATGCTGAACCGACATAACTGATGCTGCCCTCCTTGGAGCTCCAATAGTCAAGGCCCTGACTGCCGGGACTGGGGCTGAGGACTGGGTTATCTGACCATGGGATCACTTCCGTCCTCCGGTTCTGTCCACTATCATCTGGGAGGTATACTCATGCCTCCTAGCCGCTCGTAAAATAGTATCAAAAGTCTGATGCTCAAACTGCTCCACTGCTAGAATGGTCTCTAGGTGGAGTCCCTGCTGGAACCGCTGTGCTCGATCAAACTCGGTTGCCACTAAGGTGGGAGCAAACCGACTCAGTCTGGAAAACTCGGCCGTATATCCATCGACCGTCCTGCTCATCTGCCTGAGGTTGGTGAACCTCGTCTGTAGGTCGTGTCGAGCTACAACATCGAAGTACTTGATCTGAAACTTGTCACTGAATATCGCCTATGGAACAGGCGTCGCCAATCCAACTGCTATCATCACCCACCAGGTGCGATCTAGGTCTAATAACTGTAGGCGCACTACAGCTACCTTCTTTTCTTCTGGAGTCTTGGCTACATCCAAGATAATCTTGATGTCCTGGAGCCACGCATCAGCTGCAATAGCGTCTTCACTGCTATAAAAAATGGAGGGTTAAGGCACTTGAAACTGTTGGCTACATTGTTCCCTTGATAACCAACACGGCCCACGGCATCTTGTACTGTCTGGTGCAGGGCATCGCTTCGACGATCTTGAGATGAAATCAACTCCCTGATAAGACCCACCAGGGTTCCATTGTCAGGCTCTGCAGGCTGGACTGGTGGCTCTTGACCCCCAGTAGGCATGACTTTGGAGGCTACCCCCAAGTGCTGGGCTTGATCTCCATGTTGCTGCTGGTCCACTGGAGGTGCTCCGCCTTACTGATCGACAGGAACAATATCGCTGAAGAAATGACATAGAGAACAATAAGGAAGGACCATATAGATCAAGGATATAAATATGTGATCAGGTCAAAATTCCAGATAGATGAAAAGACATGAGTAGAGATCAAGGGCGAGTACTGATTGAGACATCTATCCAGTGAAACCCTCACTCATCTTGATTTACAAGACCTGCATGGGCCACCACTTAAACTGTATCACGCCCCAGAATCAGAATACTGGAGAACGGAGGACAGACACAGCCAACTACGTACATTGAAGTGAATTCCACCTTACAATACGATCATAGCTGTCTAGATGCATGAGGGTTTATTACAAGCCATCAGTCTCTTATGGTCAATAATAAGCCTAGTGTCTCAATCTCAAGCAAGCAAGTAAATATAACAAGATGGTAGATCATCAGACATACAAGGTAAGGCATCCCATACATTACATATTCAGATGATCATGAAGCTAGTCATACAAAATGTGAGAACTAGCAAGAGTTTAAGTCATACATGATCAACTCTAGGATTTGTCAATCATGTTACAGCTCATAGGCAAACAGTAAGTAAAGTTACAAACGAGCTAACACTTGCTCAGCGGCTAAACGCCTCAAAAAAATATTTTTACAAGGGAGTGGGAGAGCAAAATAAAACCCAATCGTTGCCAGAATTCCTTCTAGTGGTCACCATCTGGCAGGAAGGCTGGGAGATCCTCGGTAGCTTCTCCAAAATCTGGCCAAACCAAACCAGCTAGGTCAGACCCTAGGAAGAGCAAGTGCCACAAAGGAGGCTTCACCTAAGAACTAAAACCAGCATATTAGTACTTAAGTTATAGATGAAATAACAATAGACATCAGTTGAATAAAACGGGATGATAAACGATTAAGAGAGCTAAAAGACTATTCCGGTAACCAAGTTACAACTCGTAAACCAAACAAGGACCAGGGTTGTAACCCTTCACCTGAATAGAACTTAGTCTCTAACCGATTATCGGTAAAGTAAAGCATTCATAATCATGTCCTGAGATAGCCATGCACTGGGTCTAGACAAGACTAGACAAATGAGAATTCATCCAATCATTCACGGTCAATCAATGAGTATGGCTTGATACTTTAACTAACTTGGGTTATCACAAGCCTACTTACTAGCAAGATGCAATGAGGATTCCTACGGCCACAAGCCCTGTAGACTATCCAGGTTATCCAGGCACAAGGTTCATGTTAAGAATTATCAATACTTGTTAGGTGACTTGAGTGCAACACATGACAGTGTGCTTAGTAATCGTTGCTTGCTTGAAGTACTCTATATAACAGTGAGCTGGAAATGTGCCCTACTCGTCGGCAAGCTACAAGTCCATCAGTAAGACACACAGATAATGGTATTGCTTGTAGCCGGAATACCTTCCTATATGAACTACTTGATCAATCTAGTCATTAATCCTAGCCAGATTCAGTATGATCCCTGACCGTGGAAAATCAGGAATGCATGTCCTAGACATGATGCAAACACGACTGGTAGCTTAGACAAGCACATTCAATACAATCACCCACGGTGTCATGTCCAGTTAGCTGTCGCAACATCGTTCATGAGTTATCTGTCAAGATTACTTGTTAGGGGTGTACCACAATGGATGACCATCATGTCATGTTACTTGTCATGTTCTTGTTTGGAGTGCGCCACAACGGGCCACTGTCATGTTACGTTACTTGTACTTGTTACTTGTTAGGAGCGCGCCACGACAGGACGCCATCATGGTTCATTACATATCAATTATCATTTCATGTTCACATATCATGGTTATGATCATATCATCATATAAGCAGAAAAGACATCCTGAGTGCACCCTAACGGGTCACCGATGAAACGAAGTCATATCATGAAGTGAAGGCACAATAACGCCGAAAAGACATGACAATATATAGAGGAAAGTACATATCAAAAGGAAAAATGCCAAATCATTGTGTGCCCCAAGGCTATGCGCCCATGGGGTTCTATATGCCTGCAAGAAGGCCACATATATGCCAAATCGTGCTAAGCCGTGCCACGGTTTGCACAAGTCGTGTCGTGTTTCTATATTAGTAAAATCATAGAAAGCCGTGCCATGATCAACAAAATCGTGCTAATCGTGCCAAGTCGTGCCAAGTCGTACTGCGACTTGCACAAGTCGTGCCGTGTCGAGTCGTGCCATGCCTAGCCGTGGCACGCACGAGTCATGTCGTGTCATGAAGATCAATTGCAAGAAAATCGCATAAAATCATAAGTTGCGAAAGATGCAATAAGCCGAAACATGCGAAAGCCATGCATGAAGGTCATGGGCATTTATGTACCCAAGGGAAGGGGCTATATGCACCCACACGGGGTCCCCTATACACCCACATGAGAGAGGCTATGCGCCCAAACATGGGTGCCAACATGGCCAAGGCACTTGTATGGCAAAGTGCCAAGGCATGGAAATAGTGTTCGTGCATTACGTGTGAAGGCCATGTACCAAACACTAGTCATGCACTCACCCTGCTTACTAGTATGCGTCCAATAGGATGGGGGGACACTCTATGCGCCCACTAGGAGGATGCCCTATGCGCCCACATGGGTGTGAACCCCTTTGGCCAAAGGCTAAGGGTGAATGAATGAAAGGTGACAAGTCGTAAAGGCTTTATGTGCCAACACGAGTCTATGCGCCCACATGTGGCACACTATGCACCCACATGATTCTCTATACGCCCACTAGAGTGGGGTGGTTGCTTTGGGTGCATGAAAAGTCCATGCGCCCAAGCAGTGCACTGTTCGTCTTCCCGACGAATCCGGCAAAAACGAACCATGGCCAAAAACTTCAAATCTCCGCCATTTCTCCGTCCGGAGTCCAAATTCGGACTTCCTTAGATCAAAATGGGTTAGAACGAAATTCTCTACCACATGAAACCATAAAAACATGCAAATGAAGAAGTTAGATAGATCAAAACTAGAAGAATCCAAAATTTACAATTTTCTAGATCTACAAAAACCCATGCTCCAAAATAAAAAATTTCAAGTTCTAAAGTGGTAATAAAATCATTCTAGGAAGCCTTTGGAACCATCAAAACATGGTTCTCAAGTGAGAGCAAGATTGCACTTGCCTAAGGAGGGGGAGAGGTTTTAATGGAGAAGGAAGAGGAGTTATAGAGAATAATGAAGAGAGAAAAAGTGGATGGGTTTATAAAGGGGGATGGTGGTAGGTAGGGGGGTTTCTCCATGATGAACCAACCAAAATAAACCAAGCCAAGTCCAAAATGAACCAAGTTAAACCATTACATGACATGATGAATCTAAACAAGATTAAACCAAAATTAGCTAGCCAGGCAGGAAAAATAAAATACATGTCAGGAGTCCGTATACGTATATTGAAAATACATAGAAAAAAATGGGGGTGACAAAACTTGCGTGCATCAACAAGCTTCTCCTAAGAGTTGGGTTCCAGAATCTCGAGATATTCTGCAAGTTTAAAATCATCAAATGAGATGTCAATTCCGACAAGACGAGAATATATTTGTGTGTTATCTAATGTGAGATTGCAGTAAAATATTTGAATAACATTCAAGTAAATAATTAAAGTTGTAGAAACTAACTCATCAAGACAAAGATCATGAAATAATGAGTCATAACGAGAAAATATAGTAAAGTTGATGGGATAACCCGTACAAACAGGCTGTGAACGAAAATCATTGAACCATTTATTTGATACATCTAATGAAACAAAAATTCGATCATCGAATGTGTTGGGGTTATTGGGTTGTGGTGGATTGAAAAGTGGATGAATAGGTTGATCATCTCAAGGAGGAGGGTTCGATGAGGAAGTACCCTCGGTTCTAGCCCTCTTTCCTCTATTGAACAACATAGGTGCCATTGAACAATGAAAGGAAATTTGAAATTGAGATGGAGAAAAGAAAGAATTATACCTCAAGAGATTAGTGGAATATGGAAGAGAATGATGCAAAATCTATTCTCCTTAAGTTTGGGGAAGAAAACCATACTAGAGTAAGAATTCTAGGGTTAGGGTTTGGAGAGGATGAAGTTTGAGAGGTTTTAGAGGAGGCAATGGAGAGGAGAGAGAGGGAGAACCCAAATATATGAAAGGGGGTTCGGCTGGTCGGGTGGATCCTGGACCGTATGATCAAAAAGGATGAATGGCTGAGAGCAACTAGAAGTTCTGGAATGACCAGACCGAATTCGGCCCGAACTCTGTGTGAGGCAGAGTTCAGCCCGAGTTCTGGGTTCTGGGACCAGAACTAAAAATATTTTAAAAATAGTTTAAAAATTTTGCCAAGTTAGAGAAAATGGTCAGGAGTGATAACTATTGAAAAATCCAAAAGTAGATGGCCAAGTTAGAAAATTGTAAATGTAAATGAAGTTAGAAAGTTTGAATTAAGCAAGTTATAAATGAAATTGAACCATGTAATAAACAAGGAATGATGTCATAAATAATTACGATGAAACTGCCATGGGATAGCTGTAGGGGCCGGATCCCATCTAGCGATAGTCCGAAGACTAATGCACAGTATCGCTTAGGCTTTTATGCCTTGTTGTCAGAAGGACCCTTTCGGCTTGTACCCATAGCAAAGTCATCATAAAAAAACATGACATAATCGATATTTATGCATGCCAATTTAATGAATAACTATTTCATCCAAAATTCCTAATTCACAAGAAAGAAAGTTGAATCGCTCTTCGGATAGTGGTTTAGTAAAGAAATCTGCCAGTTGATGATCAGTGTCAATAAATTCTAAATTTATAGTGCCATTTTGTTGATGATCACGCAAAAAGTGGTGACGAATTTTAATGTATTTCGTGTGTGAGTGACATATAAGGTTCTTAGTAAGGTTGATAGCACTAGTGTTATCACAGAATATAGGAATGTGCATAAAAGATAGGTTGTAGTCCGTAAGGGTTTGCTTCATCCACAGAATTTGTGCACAACAATGACCAGTTGTGATATATTCAGCTTCTGTTGTGGATAGTGCGACAGAATTCTGTTTCTTGCTAAACCATGAGACTAGAGCCTTGCCTAATAAATGATACGTACCGCTCGTACTTTTACGGTCGACTTTGCAGCCCACAAAATCAGTATCCGAATAACCAATAAGGTCAAAGGATGTAGATTTGGGATACCACAAGCCTACTGTAACAGTACTTTTAAGGTATCAAAAGATACGCTTAACGACGGACATGTGTGATTCCTTTGAAAGAAAGAAAACCCAAGTAAATCTTAAAATATTATCTACTATAACAAAAACATAGATTTTTCTACCAAGACTGGCTACTCTACTGGGACCAAATAAGTCCATGTGCAGTAATTGCAAGGGTCTAGTAGTACTTACAATATTTATGGATTTAAATGAAGATTTGGTTTCCTTATTCAGTTCACATTCGATACATACCGTGTTCTTCTTGAATGTGATGTCAGGCAGACCTCTTACTAGCTTCTTTGTCGATAGCCTGGATATAGTATTTATATTGGCATAACTAAGACGTTGGTGCCACAACAGTCTATCATTCTTGTGGGCGTAGAGGCATCTTTCTGTACTGTTAGTAATTCTAGATAGACAGAAAATATAAATATTATCTTCTCTTATCCCTTCAAAAGCAATGTCTCCTGTTGACCTATCATAAATATAGTATTTATTTTATCCAAAGTTAATTATATCCATGATCAGCAAGATGACTTATGCTGAGCAGGTTATGCTTTAACTCGGTCACTAATCAGACATCCTTTATCACATGAGAAGGAGGATAACCAATAGTACCATTACCTATGATGTAGCCCTTTAAATTATTATCGAAGGATACATACCCTTTTCTCTTCATCGATAATGATGTGAAAAGATTTGTGTCTCCCGTCATATGTCACGAGCATCCACTATCGAGAATCCACTTGCTTTTAGTTGAGGAAGGAAGGTCCACATACATCACGAGTAGATGTGACCTTTGGTACCCAAGTTCTTGTGGGTCCTAAAATGTTAGTCTTCGGTACCCATGCATATAGATTAATATTAACTAATTTCCTAATTCTACACTGTAGTGAGATATGACTATGCAATCTACAGTATGTGTAAGTAGCATGTCTATTTGTGTTAGAAGAAGGTTGATGGTGATGTCTATATGCAGTATGGTGATAGTTGTATGGAACAGCTGGATAGTGACTATATGTAACAGCAGGATAATAGTTATGAGTAGATTGAGAATAATGTCTACGTGTACGTGGTTTACGTGCTGCATGTGGGTGATGTATTTTACTATTTTGAGTGGTCTGGTATTTTATGACTATGTGATTGGGTTTGAGGTTGAGCAACCTGTTTCTCCAATATGATCTCTAATTTCTTAGAGACAATATTTAGTTCATTACACTTAGCATTTAGACCATCAATCTTAGCAATAAAGATCTTGTGTTTGTTCTTTTCTTCAGTAAGCTCTTTGTTGAGTGCTGAGATCTCACGTGTTTGCTTCTTAATAAGTGTTTTGGCATCATGTAAGCTTAACTTAAGCTTGGACACCTTATTAGTGACTTCCGTGGGTGGAGTGTCTCTAACATTATCAAGTAAAGAAGAAAGATTTTGAATCTCTATTTCATAGTCTTTGATTTTCTCCTTGGCATGCTTATATTTACTAATGACTTTCTTGTGGTCATTTATTAAGTAATTAAACGCATCGCCAAGTTCATCAAATGTAAATTCATCAAGAGTTTTGCTAGTTACCTTCTAGGATGTTGCTATTAGGCAGACATTAGCAGTGTCTCGAGGAGAGTCATCTTTTTCCTCAGAATCACTGGCTTCGCTCTCGTGCCAAATACTAGTGTTGACGTACTTTCTCGAAGAAGGCTTCTTGTAGGGCTTCTCATATCTATTACCTTTCTTTGCGAAGGGACAGTCCTTTCGAACGTGTCCAGTCTTTTTGCAGCCGTAGCAAGTTGGTTCTTCCTCATCGTCTTCTTATTGTTCCTTCTTCCTTCTATTGAAACGAAGGAACTTCTTGAAGTTGCGGACTAGAAGAGGTTGATCATCACCTTCAGAATTGTCGTCGTCAGTCTTTTTAGGATCAGCCCTTCGACGATGAGCTTTTAGGGCAATCTCTTTTGCCTTTGGAGCAGGTTCGTCGAAGTCTTTGAGGTCGAGCTCGTGGGTCATCAGCTTTTCCATCAAAGTTTCCATAGACATTTTGGTGAGATCATTGCCTTCTATAATTGCTGTTACCTTAGACATTTTGGTGAGATCAGCTTTTGGTGAGATCAAAGTTTCCATAGATATTTTCTATCTCCTGTATCTCTTTTGGATTTTATGTTTATCTATCTTTATCATTCTATCTTAGATTGTGATTGAGTTGTAGCTCTGTATTGGCCTCCTTATGGAGAGTATTCATATTATGCTAGTTATAGTTCAAGACCTAGAACAGCGTTCTACCGCCGACACTGCGACGTAGACTGGGCATTGTTACGTACTCGTACCCTCACGGTGGGTGCGGGTCGTGACATCGGTAGCCCTAAGTAACTTACGAATCTTCTCATGATTGGAGTATTATTTGCCAAAAGATGACAGAGGATTGATGATGTCAAGAAAACTTGTGAACATTTGGGTGATCGTCTCATACAGCTTCATCTTGAACGCCTCGTATTCTTGAGTAATACGACTAATTTTAGATTCTTTGACTTAAGTGGTTCCTTTATGCGTCACTTCCAGAAGTTTCCATACTTCGTGCGAGGTGGTACATGTCGAGACCCTGTTAAATTCATTCATGTCTATTGTACAGAAAAAGCATTAATAGCTCTAGCATCTAGACTCGCCTGTTTCCTTTCCTTGTCAGAATATTTGTCGTTAGGTTTTTCGATGAGATCTCCTTCGACAACTATTCTGGCAGACTTTATGTAACCATCGGTGACAATGGTCCACAGGTCGAAGTCTAGAGACTTGAGATAGAAACTCATCCTAGTTTTTCAATAGGTGTAGTTGGTTCCATCAAACAGGGGTGGCCTATGAGTGGATTTTCCCTCACCATGGTTGAAAAATATAGGTTGTACGGTTGCCATAGATCAGCTCTAGGATGTTAGTCCTTGTTAAGATAACAAAGCTCTGATACCAATTGAAGAACAGGTAGGCAACTCTAGAGGGGGGTGAATAGAGTTTATAACAAAAATATCCAAATAAAATTTAAACTCTTTTCACCAACAGTAAATAATCAGAGTAGTAAATACGAAAATAAAAAGATCAAGAGAGCATACACAAACACAGTCATTTTTAACCTGGTTTCCCTCGTGGAGGACTAGTCCAGGCCTAAGAACTCTAGCTTAGGATTAAATCCACTATTTGTGAAATTATAGTTACACCCCGTGCCTTTTCTTCAGAAGTGCATGTCAACTTCTTACAAAGATCGTTGTGGCGATGCTTGAAATTTTCCAAGCGACTTTCTTGACTCTTGCACATACTCCTAACTGAATAGCACTGAGGACTTTTAGGCTTAGGAAGCTTGTGGCTTAATCGATGAGAAGGTTAAGGCTTGTATGAGGCTTATAGAGAAGAGAAGATAATTGGATGATTGAAAATGAGAGAATTCAAGGCCTATTTATACTAGTTGGGATAGGCATAACTCGGCCAGAATTCTGTGCCAAGAATTCAAATTTTTGACTGTTGGACAACTAGCATACATCAAACCCTAAAAATTAGGGCCCTATAATTTAGGGGACAGAGTTCGGCCCGAACTCTGTGTGGAGGCAGAGTTCGGCCCGAACTCTGTCTTCAAAGGATAGAATGTTCAAATGGGCTTTTGTGGGCTAGTTTGGCTTGGTGGAGCTTTTGGTTTTGTTTGGGGATAAGGTTTAAGCCCAGAATACTCGGTGCTACTCAGTTTACATTTGGCTAGACTCAATAAATATAAAATAATACAGACTAAAAAACCGAGTACGCTGCAGGAGAGAGCCACGTCCGTCCACTGAGTTCTGTCTTGATGTGTCATATTAAATTATGACAAGTATTATATTGTCAATTTGTCAATATTTGGTTGACTGTAATTTGGATCAACACCTTAGTCCCTAATTTAGTCGATACAAGGCACAAAAGGCACCTGAAGTCGACCGAACTTGTGCTAAATTCATTACAGCAGGTACGCTGTTTTGTATCTAGGGTTTTGTGTACTTTCCGATATCATATTTTTATGAAACTAAAACTAATAGAAAGATATCTATTTCTAATTTCGTGAAACTTTCATATCCAATTGTCCATCCATACAGTTCCAAACGGTTTGTTCGTGGCATCAATTCTACAACAAGGTATCCAGAATATACTAGATCTATTGTGAGTGGATTTTTAATTTTTTTATCAGATTTGATCTTCCTAATAATTTTTTTAAGAAAATAGACATCAAGAGCTTTCCAATACATATATTTTTGCTGAGTTTTGAGTTCTTTTAGTATTTATTAAAATTCTTAACATTTGTAGTAATATCGTAACTCCGAAAATCATGTGTTCCTTGCATCCAGAAGCCTTGATACTTTATATACCTTTACGAAAATACTTCTTGTGCAAGGTTTGATGATAATAATATTATTTTAACTAATTTCTATATTTTTATAGAATTTAATGTTGTTAATTATTTATTGTTTCGGGACTCAATTAGTAGGCTAAATATGGTATTACCGATGTAGTTTCAACATGAGGCTATTGTGATTGAGTTTCCACCAATAAAATAATGTTGTTAGTAATATAAAAATATTTATAAGTATCTTCCAAAATTAAATTATTATTTTATGTTAGTTATAAATTATTTTTATGAGGAAGTTGGTACTATAAATGTTGTATGGTGTTGTACCGACATCATGACGCTTATTGTTATAGATATTAATCTAGTCTATATGGTAAGTCATTAGAAAGTACTAATAATAAAGTATTATTATAGGTGAACTTGGAGGGATTAACGAAGACATCAGAGTTGGTCAGACATACACTCAGACAGTGGTTATAGGAAAGTATACCTTGCCAACTTGTACAATATGTATGCATGTTTACTTCCACTTGTTCTTGTTTATGTCTATTTTTATTCCGCTATGTTTGCCTTGTACATGCTTCATGATATTTTCTTACTTTTTTCTTATATGCTACATGTCTTTCTTTTGTTATCACATATTGGATCTTTGCTCAACTATACTTGATTAGATTCCTGTGTAGCTTGTGCGTTGATTTTGACTTGATTTGATTACTTGTATTTGTTTTAACTTGACCTTGACCATTTATTAGACGTTGACTATACCTGACCAACTTATTCGTGAGCTCCCATTGAGTGTGAATGAGACCTACTATAGTTAGGGAGTCACCATTGGCCTACTAACTATGGGACTGTGAGCTCCCATCGGGCTGCGGTTACCCCAATTTACTTATAGTCATGTCTAGTACCGCACTTTTAGTATAGAATGCCACTTTCTTAGGTTCCTCATGTCTTAGGTTTCTTGTGTCTTAGTCTTCTTCTGTCTCAAATTGTTTCTTTAACAACTATTTCTTATTTTCTCTGCATATTTTATACTGTTGCATTCGATATGTTTTATGTATCTTGCTAGTCCCATGAGGACCTGGTGATCTCTCCAGGTAGTTAGTCATGCAGATCATTGAGCTATGGCTAAATCTGACTCAGGTATTTTTTATGATTTTATATTATATCCATTATTTAAACTATGCTCTTAGCTTAGTTTTGTAGACCTATATCGTTCTTTGGGTCTAATCAAACATATATGTTATTGGGCTGCATATCATGACATATATAGTTCATTCTTAATATTTATTCATCATATGAATTAAGATAGATATTAGTTGATTTGATAGATCAATTTAGAAAACTAATACCTTATACATACTCAGGCTGGACTGGAGTCCTCTCAATACATAGCTAACATTTATACATTCTCCTAATCCTACGTATTTTGGGACTGGGGTGTTACATATTCTTTTTGTGGTGGCCCATGCAGGTCGGGTTAACCGTTTCGGTTATGTTACTGTACCGAGCGAACCTGCGATAGGATAAATGTTACTACCACTTTTCTAAAACAAGGGTATTTCTGTCATTTCATAAATTATGTATATTTTTTATATTTATTAGTAGACTAGCTTATTCATTAGACATGGTGGACCCTACTTAAATTGACTTGACTAATAAGTTTGATTAATTAGACTCTAGTCATGAGTAGATTGACAATAAACCTTAATTAGAGCCAAATAACTTAGCTCCCTTAAAGACCTTCCTAATACTAAGTATAATAAAGAGTTTAGGGCTTGACTAAAGCCTATTTAAACCCCATAAACCCCCAAATGGCAGCCACCATTCCATTAGGGTTTCCACCCATTCCTTCCTTCCAAACTCTTCCAAATTTTCTCCTTCTTCTTTCCTTTGTTGTGCTAAGGCTTGGGGGAGCTCAAAAAGGCTTGGTAGAGGCTCTAGCAAGGGTTTGAGATCCACTTCTTCATCCATCTTTCCTAAATTCGTAGAGCATTGTGTAGGCCTCTCTATACATAGGTGTAACCCTCTAAACTTCTATTTCCATGGTTAAAATTCAAACATTCATGTAGAAGACCCTACCCATGACTAATAGGAAGTAGATTGAGGTCCTAATGAGTCTTATTGTGATGATTACATAGAGTTTTGTGTCCAATTTAGGAAGACTACGAATTGTGACCCCAAGGTGTTTGTTAAAATGACACAATGACTAGTTAGGTTCTGTTTTTAGTTTTATTGCTTGGATATAGCTTGGTTATTCAATTAATAGGTGTATATTGATCTCTAAGTTATTAGGTGTATGACTATGTATGTATGGTTGGGAAGCATGTTGTTCACTATTTTGGGTTTTCCCTTGTGTTTACTGTTGGATTCCTGAGACAGTGAACGTGGACTGTCATTGTGACAGTAGGAATGGTAATTCAATATGCTAGGGAGATGAGTGTTCAAGTATATACATTTATATGTGTGGGTATGATTATATATGTTTTGGGGTTGATGTGTGTCTATGTACCTGTAATTAGAGTTGTGCAGAGAATGTAGGAGACTTATATATATATATATATATATATATATATATATATATATATATAGGGAATCGCGCATTGCCCTAGAGTGCGCCGCGCCCAGAGCTCCTGTTAGATCTCAGCCTCTTTCCGACTCTGGCTAGGCCTTTGGCCGGGCCGGTGTCACTGAAGGATGGCTAAATCCTTTGTCGATGCGGTCTCCGGCCGGGCTGAGGACTCTCCTCGCTTGGCCGCCAGATCTGTGTCTACATACAAAGGAGCACCTGCCATCTCCTTCTCGGACGATGAAGAATCGACCTTAGCGTCTCCCCTTCGGTTTGTGCTGGTGGGAAAATTTTCCCACAGTAAGCCGTCCATCGAGATCATCCGCAAAGCCTTATCTGGGTTTGAGTTCAAAGGAGATATCAAGGCGGGAGTCATTGATCGTAAACATATTCTCATAAGGCCTTCTGTTGAGAAAGACTTTCTTCGTCTTCGATCGAAAGATACTTGGTTCATCTCTCGCACTCCGATGAGAGTCTTTAAATGGGATCCAGACTTCTCTCCAATGGTGGAATCTTCTCTCATGCCTGTTTGGGTGGATCTTCCTGATCTGCCTCATCATCTCTACGCTAAGGAGGCATTATTTTCTATTACCTCAGCCATTGGTACACCACTCAAGATTGACAAAGCTACTACTGATCTTTCTCGGCCGAGTAGGGCCCGTGTCTTTGTGGAGATAGACGCGAGCAAGCCATTACAATATCGTATTCGGATCAACCATTCGGGAGGAAGAAGCTTCTGGTAGAACATAGAATATGAATATACACCACTTTACTGCTCTCATTGTTATCATCAAGGACATACTGCTACTGGCTGTAAACTGAAAAATAAGGGCAAGGAGATTATTCAACAAGACATGCAGCAACATTCAGAGGGTGAGGCAGCGGTCTTGAAGACTGGATCGAAGGGACTGAAGGTCACGTCCATACTACAGCGTACTCATGAGAATAGGCAGCCAGAAGTAGGGCCTTCTACACTAAATCAAGATCCTTCTCCCCAACCCCAAGGTGAAGACACAGGTAACGATAAAGGTTCTCCTTCACTGCCGGATATAAGCCTTCCAAATGCTCCTGTGGCTAATTCCATTGAACCCACCATCCCTCAATATACCCTTCCCATCACTAACGTCACATACTCTCCCGTGCATGGGCAGACGTCTGTTGCACTGGATAATGAGCCAAATGAAAAAGTGGCAGTTGAAGTCATTAATGAGGAGCCGAGTATTGCTGATGTCATCAACCATAACACAGTTGTTGGTTTGTCTCTTGAGGAGGGAGAAATTCGAGAGGATATCCCGCCTCCAAACCTCACTGCTCTTCCACAACACCACATAGGTAGCTGGGCAGATGAGGCCGAGCGCGAAGACCTTGAGGATGACGGGGAAGCAGATGGGAGTCCGGATGAGTCCGGGGCAGAAGTTGATCATGCTACACCCCCAGAAGCATCAGTTTTTCAGCAAAAGCGGAGGAAAGCCACGAAGGCGATCGAGCCTTCCGATCGAGTCACTAGGCAGTCAGCAAAGAAAGCACTCACTGGTACAATCTCCCATCCCTTTAATGCTTAATACACTCATCTGGAATGTTCGGGGTATTGCCAACCAAATGACTATCAAAAGAATTAAAACCTTAGTGAGGATTCACAAGATTGTTCTCATTGGGATTATTGAGCCTAAGGTTGATAGTAGTTAACTTCTTCGTTACCAGTTAAAGTTGGGGTTTTCGAAGGCTTTCTCGAATGAGCGGGGTAACATATGGGCCATAGCTAAGTCGGATTGTGATATACTCTTGCATGATTCGTTTGATCAGGCTTTGACAGTCTCTCTTTCTTATCCCAAGCTGCCTGTTTCTGTATTTGTGACTGTTGTTCATGGAGATAACACCAAAGAAGGCCGAAGACTGCTCTGGGATAAATTATCTCATATGCAACCCTCGCTCAATCGTCCATGGTCGATCGGAGGAGACTTCAATGCGATTTTACGATCGGAGGAGAAAATTGGAGGCCGTATCCCTGACCAATTGTCCATTGAAGACTTTGCCAACTTTACCCTTGCCACTGGGGTAACTGAGCTTCCTTACACAGGTAGTTGGTACACTTGGATCAAGTTGAAGCGTGATGGTAGGCGGGGATCACGTTTGGATAGGGTTTTGGTTGATAATGATTGGTTAGACTGGGCTCCTTCATCTTCAGTTGAACATCTCAATAGAGCTGAATCGGATCATGCTCCTTTACTGATCACTTACAGATCTAATTCGGCCATGGGAAAGAAACAATTTCATTTTCTTGATTTATGGGTGAAACATGCGGAGTTCAAGCCCATGGTTCAACAAGCCTGGACATCGGTTGATCACAAACTTGGCCTTACTAGATTGGCTCTTCGTCTTGATGCTTGCCGTAAGGTTCTTTCTGCATGGAGTCGTGCTACCTATGGGGACATTTTTTCAGCAGGTGAAACAAGCGGAGGATGCTGTGTTGGCTGCAGAAATCAACCATGAACATATCAATACTGTTGAGAGTCATCAACAGTTGGCCAAAGCTAATGCTATGCTCAAAAAACGTATTAGCATTGAAGAATCATATTGGAAGCAGAAGGCTAGGATTAAATGGGATCTTGAGGGTGATAAGAACACTGCCTACTTTCATGGATGTGTTACTAATCGCAAAAGATCTCTTCAAATACGTTCTATTACCACTGAAGATGGGATGATATTAAAAGATAAAGGCTTGATTCATGCATATGCCAAGGAGTTTTATTCGCAACTCTATCAACGTGGAAACATTCAGGAGCATAGTGATTTGTTTCTGAACATACCCTCCCTAGTGACGGACCAAGACAATGATCTGTTGATTGTGGCCCCAACTTTTGATGAAATTCTCGACGCGATTAGGTCACTGGATCAGCACAGTGCGCCTGGGCCAGATGGATTCACCCCTCTCTTCTTCACTGCTTGTTGGGATATCATAGGTCCGGACATGGTCGAGGCGATTGGCTTGTTTGTAGATGGGTTTGCTCTTCCTCGGTCGATTACAAACACTTCTCTGGTATTGATCCCCAAGGTGAAATCCCCTAAAACTTTTGGTGATTATAGGCCAATTAGTTTGTGTTCGGTTATGAACAAAATAATTTCCAAGCTTCTATCTCGTCGCCTTGCTCCTCTTCTTCCTAATCTTATCTCACAGGAACAAAGTGGTTTTGTTCAAGGTAGAGAGATAGTTGATAACATATTGCTAGCTCAGGAAATGATGGCGAGAATGAACAAGAAGCATAGGGACGGGAATGCTGCTATCAAACTTGATATAACGAAAGCATATGATAGGGTTGATTGGAGATTTCTTTTGAAGGTGCTTCGTCGCTTTGGTTTTCATAACAAATGGGTGGACATGATGTTACGCCTAGTGAACAATGTTTGGTATGTGCCATTGATTAATGGTGAATCTACTGAATACTTCCAATCCTTCCACGGTGTTCGACAAGGGGATCCCCTATCACCAGCATTGTTCATCATAGCGGCTGAGGTTCTGTCGCGTAGCCTGAAGAAGTTGACTGATACAGAAGGGTTTTCATCATTTTCATCTCCTCGTGGTTGTCCTGCGATCACTCATTTGGCATATACGGATGACCTTCTTCTATTCTCGGCTGGGGATCTTCGTTCGGTCTCGAAGATTACAGATCTTTTGTCTACTTATGAGGCTGTCTCGGGGCAGTTAATCAACAAGGCTAAATCCTCTGTTTATATATCAAAGAATATTCTGACAGAGAGGGGTGAGAAGCTGGCTGCTAGAACTGGTTTTCAGATTGGTGTGCCACCATTCATATATCTCGGCTGTCCTTTCATGGCTGGGCAACGCAATGGGGGAATGTACGAGGAGCTTCTCAATCGTATCAGGATTAAGTTAGAGGGTTGGCATAACAAAATCCTATCTCCAGGTGGAAAGCTTGTGTTGATCAAGGCGGTCTTGACATCCATTCCAGTATACACTTTGGCAGCACGTAATCCGCCCGTAGCGGTTCTTCGTCGTATGGAAAGCATGTTCTCCAGCTTCTTTTGGGGAGCTCAGGACGGACTTGCTAAGAGAACGTGGCTAGGATGGGACCGTATTGCTAGAACTAAACAAGAAGGAGGCCTTGGAATCAAAAGGTTAGAGGACATGATGAATGCTTTCACTATTAAGCTATGGTGGAAGTTTATGACCCAAACCAGTCTTTGGACGACATTCTTTACGGTAAAGTACTGTTCTATTGCTTCTCCTATTGATGTTCGTATAACCTCTAATGCCTCTCATGTTTGGAAGAGACTTATTGCGGGTAGAGATATGGCGCAACACAACATGTATCCGATCGGAGACACCTGGAGCTGGGGTATTCAAGCCAGGAAGTTCACTGTGGCTTCGGCATGGGACATTGCTCGGATCCAGCGACCTATATTGCCAGACTTTGCGTATATCTGGAGCACATGTATACCGATCAAATGGACAGTTCTTCTTTGGAGGACTTTGCACAACAAACTTCCTACAGATGACAACATCGCACGTCTGGGTTTTAGTCTTGCTTCGAAA